>JAQMRL010000007.1:4130331-4457831 GCA_035578175.1 Catonia carolina
CCTACGCACAAGCCCAAGGCTTATGTAGGCATCATCACTCAAAAAAAAAAACTACAATCTAGTGCCAAACTAAATCTTTTTGGTCTATTTTTACGTGGTTTGGTAGCAGTGGAAAGAGAGAGAAGAAAAAACAAGGCTAGAAACATAAATGTTCTCAGTATTTTGTACACAAAGTCATGTTTTTTGAACACATCAAGACTTGATATCGCATGTTCACTGTTTGTAAAGATATGCCTTGAAAATTAAGTAACTTATTACGGTTTTGTTCACCTGTTTAGTTGTTTCAGTTTTTGCTACAAGGTTGTATGGTCAATAAAGAATACTACGTGGAAGTTATGTGCCGATTGTGTGAAGCAATACGAAAAAACGCCTGAAATTGTGGAAAAAACCACTTGTGGAAACTTCATCAAAATAATGCGCCAGTGCACACTTCACTGCTGGTTTGAGTTTTTGGCCAAAACCAACACCATTATGATGTCTCATCCTCCGTATTCACCGGACTTGGCCCCCTGGGACTTCTTTGTATTCCCAAAACTAAAAAAGGCCCATGAAAGAAAGAAGTTATGACACGATTGAGAGGAGATAAAGTCCGCATCGTTGAAATCTAAAAGTCGCTTCCAAAATAGGGCTTTTGTGTACTCTGATGATGGTGGATCCACCGAAACACGTGTAATTAAAATCACACCGAAATAAAAATGTTGAGTTTTATTTCTTCTCCTGAAAAGGTTAGTAAAATTTATATTATAAAAAAGAAAATGATTTCAAGCTGCAGGATATACAGATTTACTTTTTAACCGTAATTTCATACAAGGTATATTTGGAATGTAAGTTCCGTTTGCTAATAAAAAAAGCAAGTACAGATATAGCAAAGCAATTTGTTTCAAAAACATCTACAAACCTCACACTATTTTTCGATACAGCTCCCATAATTTTGCAAGCATTTGTCAAAGCGTGAAACAAGTTTTTGTATGCCTTCTTCGTAGAATGTTGCCGCCTGTGTTGTCAACCATGTTCTTTCAGCTCTTTATCGTTTTTGAAGCGTTGACCACCAAGGCAAGACTTGAGATGCAGAAAGAGATGAAAGTCGCTAGGAGCGAGGTCGGGGCTGTACGGATGATGGCCAAAAACCTGTAGGAGGTTTTTTGTCATATTTGCAGTGCATGGTCAGGCGTTGTTGTGAATGAAAATCACACCATTTGAGAGCATTCCTCAGTACATGCTCTTGCGCGGCGCAGTTTCTTAAGCGTCTTGCAATAAACATCTTTATCGATTGTTTCATTTCGCAGTAAAGAAAAATCAATCAGTAAAATACCTTATCTGTCCCAAAATACTGTGGCCATGACTTTTTGACTTATCAAGATTTTCTTGGATTTAACTTTTGATGGAGACGAAGTGTGTCTCCATACCATTGACTGCCGTTTACTTTCAGAGGTGTCATAAACAACCCAAGTTTCGTCCCCCATGACTACCTACAATTAAAATTTCTCGCCATCCTTGTAATAACGTGTCAGAAAATTGAATGCGTTGCCTATTCCACAAACAGCGGAATTTTCGATTACCACCGCCAGGTTAAACTAGCACTATGAGGCGTACACAATTGAGAGCAGTCTAAGACTAGCGTAATTTCATTCTCCTTGAACTAGAGTGACTTCCGCACATGAATGGAACTGCGATCGAAGTGCTGCCGCGGAGAAAAATTAAAACGGAACTTACTTTCCAAATATGCCTCGTATTTGTAAATTATTAAAATTTATCATAATATTCATGATCTTGAACAAAATGTAAAAAAAATGTGTGTGAAATATGCACTCAACTCTCCCTTGCCAATGTAAATAATGAACAATATAACGTACGTTTAATCATTAGTAAACGATGTTAAATGAAAACATAACTTAAATTTAACACTTACGCTGCCAGACTGCCTGTACCTACTAGACCAAAGGATGCCAAGCTAAAATCGTGTTATTCTACCAGGTAACTTTGAAAAAAATGTTAGAAATTTCAGAATTGACTCAGGAGAAAGCTTTTAGCACCATTTTTACCTTAAATTCTGCTCTTTCTTCTCATATAATGTAAAAATGTTTAAATGAATTGTGAACTGTCAATAAAAAATTTTTATTTTCTAAAGTGTTGGGAGAATTCTTAATATTTTTTGATTTTATTTTCATTTATATCAAAAGAAACGGCTTTCTTTTCTTTTACAACTGCAAAATAACTTTAATTATTTGTACCATACCAACACACCGTAACAGAATCATACGAAAGTCACAATGAGAACAGCTGTAACCAAAACAAACATTGCTGTTGGTGTACTTAAAACTATGCCCATAACAAACAGGTGGAATGTAAAATTATTTACACTCACTCTGTTGGTTGCAGGGCTAAAATAAATAGTTCTGTTTCTTATCACATGGTCACCCAATTAAATGAATGAATCATTTAAGAACAGAAGAGGTAGAGGTGTACTGTGACACTAATCAGAGTTATCTTGTCTGAGTAATGAATTTCATTATACAGCCAGACCCTGTGGTGAATGAAGTAAAAGTGTCATTTCCGAAGTGGAAAATATGTGCTTTTCAGAGGACCTGGCAAGCTGATAAGCGTACTTTTCCACTCAGTGAGTTGTGGCAATGGTAGGTTTACCACCTGACTCCTTGTTTTACTTAATAAAACCTCTACAGGTTCAAACCAGCCAACCAGGCTGATGACCTAAATAACAACATACTCAAAACTATCGATGTTTGTAAGAATCAAAACAATTGACATGTTCTCAGCTAATACAGAGTACATTGTTACATAGACGCATATACAACTATCCTTTAAAATATGAACACAATCTATTGAGAAATATTCAAAGTACAGCACGATACATGAAGAGCCGATGTCAACAGCTCTTGGAAGTCTTTTGTAAAAATTCAAATCAGCTCAATCAGTTATTTACTTTCTCTTGTCTAAATGAATATATTATATGAAAGGAAGTATTGTTTTCATGTCGATGTTTCAAAATAAGAGTTTTCACCGGATCTACATGTTTTCAGACCCCTGAATCCAAAAAAACATGTTTTTAGCAATTGGTCTGTGTGTGTATGTGTGAACAGAATATCTCAAAAACAAAACATTGCATGAACTTGAAACTTAAGTTAGGTACCAGTAGAGGACCTTACACAAACATTTTCATCAAAATCGGTCAACCAGAAGTAACTCAAAAACTGGTCCTACACTTTAATTTAAAATCGCCTGGTTTACTAAATTTTTAATGCTCTACAAGATAGGGTAGGCGATATGTTTGCTAAATTATTGGTGAGGCTGTTTTCCTGTAAAAAAAATTGCTTTTTTAAGATTACGGCTTTATTATGCATTTTAATGTAAAAATGTATTAAATAAAAGTTGTAGGGAATTTAAAATCCTACAACTTTTATTACAAATATTTTTTTGTATAACGTTTAGTTTAGCGGTAATTAGCGATTTTTAGTTTTTTCTCACAAAAATGTGTGAAAAATTGATTCTTTAAAGATTTCGGTCTTAGTATGCATTTTACGACAAAAGTATATAAAATTAAATTTATAGAAAATTAAGATTTAAACTTTTATTTATCAGCATTTTTCTCTACAGAGCCTAGTTTAGCGTGAAAAAGAATGATTTTCCGTATTTTAAAGTCAAACTGAGGTTGATTTTCATTTTGCGTTTTTCACTCATGATTAAAATTACGTTAGATTTTTTGAGGTTAGTTTTTCGTTTATTTCTAACGTTTTATTATTAAGGTTATATTGTTAATCATTTTCATTGGCAAGAGAAAGTCGTGCGAGTGTTTCACACCAGTTTTTTGGCGTTGTAAGGGTTAATTTATGACCGAACGACAAGGGTAAATGAGAATTGAACTCTGTTCGACTTGAAAATACGGAGAATCAGTTGGTTGACACTGTTAAAGAGAGAAAGAGAGAGAGAGAGAGAGATACAATTCTTACCGTTTCATAAAACTGGATAGCTTTATGGAGTAATTTTGAAGAATTCGGATCGATGAGGAATGCAGACATAATGAAATGACCGATGGCTTTAGAAGTGCGACTCAAAGTGTCAACAGCATCATTCAGTACCCAATTGGGGACCATGCCTAAAAACAATGGCTTGATTCCACGCTGAGACCTATAGAAATCTACCTGGAACTAATCACAAATAACAAACCATTTATTATCACTTAACCCCTACTGACAACGTGAACTAAAATTATTGGCTTACATCTCCCGTGTTTTGGCAAAAGGATGTATGTGAAAAATTCGGTTTTTTTTATTTACAATTCTAAGGTAATTTTTTGCGCTTTTTTCAAAAATTCTATTGCCAAGTCTGTACGAGTTATAGTTTTCAAGATACAATGATGGCAAAAAGCTGTATGTACATCTATTTTGAGAATTTTTAGAGGCAAAATGGTGAATGTGTTTATAAATTGGTAATTAAAGATTGGCACAAAGATGTATGAATTCTTTTTACCATTTTTCCTTTCTGAAAACACTGAAAATCCCATTGCTATAAAACGGGAATATGATGTATGTGCGATTATTACTTTTTAGTAAACTGTGTTGTTAAAATAGTTTTAGTCAATGGTAAAAGTATTTACTTATGCTTCTTTTTGGTATGTTTTATAATCATATGCTTTTAGAGGAAGGCACACAGCAGAAGAATGTATGCGAAAATAATACCTTTTGCCTATGAAATGCTGTAAATTAACTATCCAAAACTAACATAGAAAAAGGTGTATACTATATTTTACATTATGTTTACCGCTGCTCGTGAACAGTCAGTCCGTAAGGCAAAAAGGTGTATGAACTTAATACACCGTTTTGCCGCTCATACACAATGAGATTTTGTTTTGGTGTTAGTTTCAGATTATGTCCAACCTTAGGCTGTATGCTAAGGTAATCTATTTATGCTATTCTACTATTCTATTCATGCTAAGGCAAAAAGGGATAAATGGACTTTATAGCTTTTTGCCAATATAGACTGCGTTTGATGCAATTAATGAAATGGCTGTAAACAGTGGGTACACCTTTCTGCCATAGTTTCACTTATTTTTTTGGATTTTTTTCCCCATTAAAGCAAAATGGTTTAACTGAGTTTTTAGGGTTTTAACAAGTTTTTTTACAAATTTTTGACTATGTAGTCATAAACAGAACATTAAAATCTGTAACAATACATAAAGTACTCAATTAGAAAGTCATTCACAACAAAACGCCCGCAATTTAAACTTTGAATGCAATTTCTGAAAAGTTGTGTTTTTGGGATACACCTTTTGCCTTTTTAGGGGAGACATACAAGAGTCATATTCGGAAAGTAACAAATGTTTTTCTTCATTGATACTTTTTAATTACAGCTAAAAAAAATTTTTTACAACATACCTGATAATTAAAATTATTTTCCTACATAATCACTTTTTTTGACATCAGTCTCTCGACTGGTTTGATGCAGTTCTCCAACCTGTTCTATCTTGCGCACGTCGTTTCATATCTACATACCTGTAACACCCTACATCTTTTGTAATTTGCTTTACATATTCTAATCTTTGCCTCCGCCTACAATTTACTCCCTCAATATTACCCTCCATTGATAGATGTCTTAAGATATGCCCCACTAACCTATCCCTTCTTCTGGTAAGATATACTTCTTTGTTCATCCACTTGCCTAAGAACCTCTAAATTACTTATTTTCTCTACCCACCTAATCTTTAAAATTTTCCTATAACATCACATTTCAAAAGGTTCTATCCTCTTCTTTTCTACAGCTTCTATATCACCCATGTTTCACTCCCGCATAATGCTACACTCCAAATATGTTTTAAGAAATTTTCGTAATCTGTAAATCAATGCTTGTATTTAGTAAGCTGTTTTTTTTATTACAAAGTCTTTTCTAGCTTGAGCAATTCTACTTTTGATATCACTTGACATAATCACCATACAAATTTAAACACTTGTCATACCATTTCACCAATTTTTCCACAGCCTGTACATACTCGCTTGCCGCAAAGTTGTTTAACCACTCACCAACACCCTCTTTCAGTTTGTTTAATCTTCCATAGCGGTCCCTGCCCCGTATTTCAAATTTATTTTGTATCAACCCAACCCTTGGAATTCCAAAACTGATGGAAATCACTCGAGGGCAAATCTGGGCTATAGGGTGAATTGAATCTTTGAACCCCCTCTATATAAATAGACCCCCAAGCGCGGTCAGTGAGTTAGTATTCGTTTAATCTTTGACGAGTGGCTATCGGGCGTAGTGCAGGCGCGTTCCGAGCGTTCCGATTGTGTTGGTCAACGATTGTTATACTGTCTTTCTTTGTGTGTCTATTGTGAAAAGTTATTAAGTATCTGTATTAAATTAAGTTTTTGTGTATTCAGTTACATTTTGTATGTATATTCTATAAAATTGATTGTAAGTAGTGCTAAGTAAATTATTAAGTTATTTATTGTATTACTTCATTAAAATTAGTTTATTATTTATTTTGTAAATCTCTTAGTGTAATAAATATTTTTAATTGTAAACTTTAGTGTATTAATTATTTAATTACCTAGATCCTGAAACGGACCTTAGCGATAAGTGTCACAATACTATTTTATGATGAATCAAAATTTTGTCCGCCATCTTCAAATGTAGTAACTTTTTTACTTTCTCTTGTCTATAGGAAGGAAAGTATTATTTTCACGTAAATTTTTCGAATTCGGTTTTCACCGGATATAAACGACCCCCTAAACCCAAAAAAAAAAAAAAATTTTTAGCGATTGGTCTGTGTGTGAACAAAATATCGCAAGAACGAAACATCGTACGAACTTGAAACTTAAGTTAGGTACTACTAGCGGACCTGAAATGAACATTTTCATCAAAATCAGTCAATTGGAAGTAGTAGTTTATTTGCGTAATTTTTCACTTTTTTGCGGTTTTCACAAAAATGGCTCCATTTTTTAAAAATTGCCTCATTTACTACATTTTTTATGCTTAACAAGAGAAGGTAGGCGCCATGTCTGCTGAAATTCTTGGGGAAACTGTATTCTTGAAGAAAAAATGTTTTTTTTAAGATTACGGCCTTTATATGCAAGTTATAGACAATTTAAAAATCTTAAGACATCTATCAATAATGGAGGGTAATATTGAGGGAGGCAAAGATTACAATATATAAAGCAAATTACAAAAGACGTAGGGCGTTATACAGGTATGTAGATATGAAACGACTTGCGCAAGATAGGACAGCTTGGAGAACTGCATCAAACAAGTCAAGAGACTGATGACAAAAAAAATAATAATTTTACAATATTACAGACTAAATGACGATAATTACCATGTTGATAAGAAGTTTAGTTAAGGCGGTTATGATATCACAAGCTGTATCCACACAACCAGTCACCAGAATGTCATACAGCGGTAATAATATTTTATTCTCCAATTCTGAAACGAAAAAAAAAACCATTATACTTAAGTTCCATATGCCCATAACACGCAGGTTTGTTTTAGTGCTAATACCCCGTTGTTGTTTAGGTCATCAGCCGAAAGGCTGGTTTGAACCTGTAGAGGTTTTACTAAGTAAAACGGATAGTGAGGTGGTTTACAACTGCCTTTCTCACCGAGTGGAAAAGTACGCTTATCAGCATCCCGAGCCCTCTGAAAAGCACATATTTTCCACTCTGCAAATGACACCTTCACTTCATTCACCACAGGGTCCAACTGTATAATGAAATTCATTACTTTCAGAGGAGATAACTCTGATTAGTGTCACAATACACCTCTACCTCTTCTGTTCTTAAATTATTCAGTCATTTAATTGGCTGACCATGTGTTAAGAAACAGAACTATTTATTTTAGCCCTGCAATGAACAGATTGAATATAAAAAATTTGACACTCAATCACGTTTCACTCAATCACATTTGACACGTGCAAATACCCCATCTGGGGTATTTGCACTAAAACAAATTGTCAGATTAAATGATAAAAAATTACTAATGGCAGTTTATCATGGCCTCATTCTGTCTTATATCCGTTATGGTATCTTAGTATAGGGTAATTCTAGCATGGTTAATATGAATAGGGTTTTTAAAATTCAAAAGAAAGCTATTAGGTGTATGGTGGGAGCTAACCAGCTAACCTCATCCACACCACTATTTAACGAGCTTAAATTGCTTACAGTTCCCTCTCTCTACATTTTTCAGGTGATTATGTATGTTAGGCAAAATAATTTTGTGCAGAATTTCAATGTTCGTAATCGTAACTTGAGAAACAGAAATGATTATAATCACTCCAATTTTTAAAATGTTGTGAGGATTTGAATTCCTTTAAAAGGAATCTGAAAAATTACTTGATCGGTGAGACTTTTTTATAGCGTACAAGAATTTCTTTCTTGATAGTAGTGTAGTGATACAGTGTGTGATTCTTATATATATTTCAGGTGCTATAGCTGACATGTTCTATACTCCTCCTGGAGTCTCCAGGGTGCAAAAAAAGGTGAAGTGTTAAATTACTTGCACTTGATCTGCTAGTTCCAGGGCTACAAAAAATAGTTCTCTCTCTTATCACAAGGTCAGCCAATTATATGACTGAAGCATTTAACAACAGAAGAGGTAAGAGGTGTAAAAGACATTAATCAGAGTTATCTCATCTAAAAGTAATGAATTTAATTTTCTTTATACAACCAGACCCTGTGCTGAATGAATTGAAGGTGTCATTTGCAAAGTGGAAAGTAGATGAATTCAGAGGGCCTGGTGTGCTGATAAGCATTATTTTCCACTCAGTGAGAAAGACACTTGTTGACCACCTCACTCCTCATTTTTACTTAGTAAAGCCTCTAGAGGCCCAACCAGTTTAGGTCAAACCAGTCTTTCAGCTGATGACCTAAATAACACTCATGATTAAAATTAGGTAAGTTTTCTTGTTTATTTCTAATGTTTTGAATGGCTCTGTTACATCCAGCCATACATTCAAAGTTTATAGTTTTATAAATTATTATCCCACCGGGTTGGTCTAGAGGTAAAGTCGTCACCAAAATCAGCTGTTTAACAGCTGATTTTCGGAGACGAAGGTTCCTGGTTCAATTCCTAGTAAAGATAGTTACTTTTATACGAATTTGAATACTAGACAGTGGTTGCCGGTGTACTTTGATGGTTGGGGTTCAATTAACCATACTCTTTCAGGAATGGTCGGCCTGGGTCTGTACAAGACTGCACCTCATTTACACATCATCCTCATCTGATTGGGTCATGGGGTTGCTTATTGTTCTGAATTGAACAGATTGCAACGTACACAAATTAGGAATAAAAAAATAAATAAATAAATATTTTTGTAACAGCTGATTTAAATATTTACGTTCCAGCTGATTTAAATTTAACATTTTAGTAACAGCTGCTCTTACTCCCAACCTAAATATTAGTTAATACTTTATGCAATTAAGAATGTGAGTTTTACGTGCGTCTGTTTTGATTTTAAATAAAGCGAAATTTCAATATCTATTATTCATTTTTTCCTGAATAATTCACACGAATCTTTCCAGAATTAAATTTTCTACAAATTTATTTAAGAAAAAATACACCTTTATTTACTATTTATGGAAGATATCTCTGAACGTATCGCATTTACAGCTCTGGAACCAATTTTATTCAATTTTTCAGATTAAAAAATATAAGAAACAATAGAATTTGTATCTTTGTAACTACCTTTAACGTTTTTATACGGCCTTACTTCACTGAGGTACAGAGTTGTAGGTGAAATTTTTCGCTAGCCATAACTCGCTAACTAAGCGTTTTCAGGCATATGTTTATATGAACTTTTTTTCTTATTTTTAGCTATAGAATGAGATCCCAAGAGATTGCTGTATAGTTTTGAATCACCCGGTATATTTTGTCACTCCAAGGCCCCCTTATGGGTTAAAATTTCTGGACATAGCCCATTATAGCTACGCCCGTGTAACAACCGGGCTGAATGACCGTCACAAACAAGGGGAAAGAAAAGAGTAGAGCTATTTTATGAGTGCAGTTTCGTGCGTTCCTAAAAACATTGTCTCTGCCGCACTATTAACACATTCCGCCTTCCATTGTTGTTGTCACTGTCTTAATATGCTTTCTACGGTTGATGAGCTCTGGCGTTCCACCCATTTAGACTAATCAGAACGTTTGCCAGCGTTGCAAGATTGTAAATGACAAACATTACGCGCGCATGCGTATAAGAGCCGCAATAGTTCACTCTCGTTTTGCATCTCGCACTGAACACATCGATTATAGAGCACGTTAACATGCAATACTTTATAACATAATCAACTGATTATATGTTTTTAAGTTATAATTGATATTAAAAGACAAAAAAAAAATGGCTGACAAAGTATTTAACAGAGCTACAAGAGCAAGTATTGGCAATGTTGGTGGCAAGTGATTGGCTAGCTATAAATTGGGTAGGGGGCACTGCATACGTTTAGAGCTCATCAGCCTTGAAAAATAGTGGAAAATTAGTGAAAAATAGGGTACATCAAGTTGGGATAAATGTTTTTGTTCAAGGTAGTATACTGCAGCTATGACGTTGCACATCCCGGTTGTTATGTGGGCTTATTTATACATTCTACTACATATATATTATAAAAGATAGGGGACAAGAGGAAGTAAATATAAAAACATTCTTATGACAAAGCTATACTACTTGAACAATCAATACACAACAGAATTCATTATTTATAGATACCTTCATACGAAGAAAAGGTCACCCATTCAACGAGACTGAATATTTGTTTTTGAAAATCCACAGAGTTCCATGATTTCAGATAGACGACTAGAAATCTTGATATGACGGAAACACCTTGTTTCATGTAATCTTGAAATGCAAACAGTCGTTCCAAAAACTCTTTCTTTTCTCTGTTACTTGCGTACAAAGTACGCCTGATAAAAACTGCAACAATTTTCAACCATTATCATATGAAAATATTCTCAAAAATATAATGTAATGATCACTGTCCATAAAATCCTATATACTTGGCACCACAACTCGTAACTACAAAATAATCAATTTGTCTATTATTAAATTAATATTAACTAGCATACTGCGAATTTATTCGCATAATGTTGTTGGGTTTCAAACCCCATCATTAAATAAATGAGTTAAGTTAACAACAAACTTAACCGTTCTTAGAAGAACGGTAACGACTAAAGCACAGTAGTACGACAGTTTCATCCTAAAAAGAACAACTATAGTCACTTGAGTCAAGAGTTTGCAACGAGGGGTAAAGGGGGAACAGCATCAGTGCGCATCCTTTAATTTCATTACATAAACATAACAACTGCCCATAACAGACAGGTGGAGTGTCAAATTATTTACACTCAATCTGTTTGTTGCAGGGCTAAAATAAATAGTTCTGTTTCTTATCACATGGTCAGCCAATTAAATGACTGACCATTTGAGAACAGAAGAGGTAGAGGTGTAAAAGACACTAATCAGAGTTATCTCCTCTGAAAGTAATGAATTTCATTGTACAGCCAGACCCTGTGGTAAATGAAGTGAAGGTGTCATTTGCAGAGTGGAAAATATGAGCTTTTCAGAGGGCCCGGCATGCTGATAAGCTTACTTTTCCACTCAGTGAGGAAGGCAACGGTAAACCACCTCACTCCTTGTTTTACTTAGTAAAACTTCTAGAGGTTCAAACCAGCCTTTCGGCTGTTGACCTAAACAACAGCAACAACAACAAACATAACAACTTACACTATACCCAGAGCATAGCCTATACAGTATATTGCGGAACCTTTTTTAGGTTAACGGTACGAATATAACTGTTTGTTACCGTAAACAGAAATGTTATTTTCTCAAAAATGTGGGTAGACTATTCATAGTGCTGAACGAAATGTAAAATGCAGTGTAATAAAATGCTGAGAAGTTGAAACTAAACAAAAATGCCTTTCAATGCCTCTTAACTATACACGTGAGCGAGTGGCTAACTACTGTGATGTTTCTCTTTCCACAATTCGAAAAATAAAGAAGGAAATTAAAGACGTGAAGAAGCTATTCTTCAACATTTTTGTTGACACGTGGTAAAAAAACGAAGCGGTTAGGTAGACTAGTCAGACTGATAGTGAAGACGCCGGTGATAGCGATCGTAAAGAAGGCAATTCATTCGTAGAAAATTTGTTCTAATGGAATAAGATAGCTGGTAATTACAGTAAATCAAACATTTCTAGTCATGTAATTAAGCTGTAGGCAATATTATTACAGGTCATATTTATTTCTTATAAGGTTTATGAAGAAACTTCATCGGATTAAACCACAGCTTGCAAAATGTATGTAGAAACTGCACGGCAGTGAAATGTACGAGTAGTGTCTTACTGTTGAGGTTGGCAGCACTGTCATATTTTCAGTTCCCTTCCTCACAGCCCATCCATACGCAAAAGGCAATCTCGTGACTTCAGTATCTATAATGGCTTTTTTGTCATCAGTCTCTCGACTGGTTTGATGTAGTTCTCCAAGCTGATCTATCTTGCGCAAGTCATTTCATATCAACATACCTGTAACACCCTACATCTTTTGTAATTTGCTTAACATATTCTAATCTTTGCCTCCCCTAAAATTTACTCCCTCAATATTACCCTCGATTATTGATAGCCCAATACCTGGATGTCTTAAGATATGCCCCACTAGCCTATCCTTTCTTCTAGTAAGATGCTTCCATATACTTCTTGTTTCATCCACTCGCCTAAGAAACTCCAAATTACTTATTTTGCCCACCCACCTAATCTTTAACATTTTCCTATAACACCACATTTCAAAAGCTTCTATCCTCTTCTTTTCTACAGCCCCTATCACCCACGTTTCACTCTCGTATAATGCTACGCTCCAAACATAGTGTAATGTATGGATAATAAGTAAATATTTTATTTTTTATCAAAAATCCTATATAGGATTTTAAACAGCCGTATTATTTACAAAAATATGAATTACAAAAAACAAAAATGGTAATGAAAAATGGTATTGCACCTCCACCTCTTCTGTTGTTAAATGATTCAGTAATTTAATTGGCTGACCATGTGATAAAAAACAGAACTATTTATTTTAGCTCTGCAACAAACAGATTGAGTGTAATTTATTGAGATTTTATAGATTGAGATTTATTAGACAACTTAATAATATTAACATAATAATCTGGATAATTATGTTATATAAGTAATGTTAATTGTATCTTCCTAACTCCTTCAACAATTTCATCCATGCCATGTTAATCTACGGCTTTTTTACTGTGACCCAGATAAAGGGCGTCCGGATAAGGGGGTTACCACTGTATATGTGAGACAATAGCGCAGTCATTGGGTAAAAGGATTTAGAATGATACTTAGTAGAAGTTTTACAAGAGTCTGGCTACACCAGTACTGCAGTGAGTCCTGGGTAATTGAAAAGAAAGATGAATGTCAAATCCAGGTGGTGGAAATGCAGTTCTTGAGAAGAGCTCAGGGGTGTAGTTTGGCGGATCATAATTAAAAAAAAATTGTTCTGCCCATAACAGACAGGTGGAGTGTCAAATTATTTACACTCGATCTGTTCGTTGCAGGGCTAAAATAAATAGTTCTGTTTCTTATCACATGGTCAGCCAATTAAATGACTGCAGAAGAGGTAGAAGTGTAAAAGACACTTATCAGTTATCTACTCTAAAAGTAATGAATTTCATTATACAGCCAGACCCTGTAGTGAATGTGTCATTTGCAGAGTGGAAATATGTTCTTTTCAGAGGGCCCGACATGCTGATAAGTCTATTTTACAACTCAGTGAGGAAGGCATTGGTAAACCACCTTAATCTTCGTTTTACTTAGTAAAACCTCTACAGGTTCAAACCAGCCTTTCGACTGATGACCTAAACAACAACTAAAAGGAAGCTAAAGCTAAACAACTAAAGAGGAAATCCCAGTGCCCATTTAAATGTCTTCCCTCTTTTAGAAACAGTAGAGAAATACAGAAAGAAATGTGAGGAATATTTGCTACAAATTGAGCGAAGACACATGGGCAAAATGGGCATTAAGCTACATACCTGCTGGACGAAGAGATGTAGGTAGACCGCAAACAAGATAAGCAAAGAAGTGAGAAGAAGAAGAAGACAATAACAGACCTCGTCATTTCTTAAGGGGAGATTTTTAAAAATACTCTCAATTATCTGACCCCCAGTACAACTGTACCTCAAATTATCCAAACAGCCATTTCACTTACATCAGACAAACACATATCTATAGATTAAATACATATATTTTTCCTCTTTAATTCTTTATTTACAACTGTAAAATTTTACAACAAGCAAATGTGATGATTATGATAATGTAAATAACATTACATCTATGATACACATGAGAGGGGTACGGCCCCCATTGGTGCCTCCCCAAGATCAGGTAAATGGACGGTGGAAAGTGAATGCACTAGTGGGTTCTCGTGTTCGTGTGACTTGTCGTGAAAGTGTTTGTATAGGTATTTGATGGAATTTTGTACAAGTGGTATTTTCAAATCTGTATGTAAAGTTTTTTTGCTAACGTAAAGAGGTGCTTTTGCTATAAGGCGTAATGTTTTTGACCGGAATGCTTGAATTCGTTGCAAGTTAAGAGGGTTTGGTTGAACCATAAATTTGGGACCCGTACGTCCATATAGGTTTCAAAAGAGAACAATATATGCGTAATTTTTGTGCCATTGATAATTTTGATTGTTTGTGAAGTAGGGAATATAGAAGTTTAAGTCTGGAAATCAGTAATAAACGTTTCCGTTTGATATGTGTGCTCCAAGTTAGTCGTTTATCAAAAGTCAGACCAAGATACTTGACCTTATCTGTTTTTGTGAGAGGTTCATTGTCTATGTACACTGGTGGGCAATCACCATTTTTTCATGAGGGAGTGTGAAAGTTACGTGAAGGGATTTTGCCAAATTAAGTTTTATTAAATATATTCATATACTTACCCGACATCATGAATATACATTTCAATCAGGCCAACTGATCTAAAAACAACATGTTTTACAAGGTAAAAAAAGTTCATAAAGAAAAGAGTAAAATTTTGATTACGTTTGTTAAGCGTATCATTCAGTTTGAAAGCGAACTGGTACTGAAGGGCTTCATCTCCAAACGCCAAGTAATGTACACCCGGATCAGTCGCAATAAGACACAAGAGATTGGATGGCAACTGGATGCAATTCCAACCCTCTTCCACCTCAACTACACTGAAACATTAATACTCATTTCATTTATAAGTCAAATTAATTACCTTAATACATTAAACACTCGTATAATTCACACTACTCAAGCAAAGCCCAGTCCATTAAATCTGGCAGCTATATTTTTACTTTCTCTTGCCTACATGAATATACAGAAAGGAAAGTATTGTTTTCATGTCGATGTTATTGAGTTTTCACCGAATATACACATTTTCAGACCCTCTGAACCCAAACAATAATGTTTTTAGCGATTGCTCTGCGTATGTGAACAAAATATCTCAAAAACGGAACATCGTACGAATTTGAAACTTAAGTTAGATACTACTACCAAACCAGACATGAACATTTTCATCAAAATCAGTCAACCAAATGTAGTAGTTTATTTGTGTAATTTTTCACTTTTTTACAATTATCTCAAAAACAGCTCCTACGATTTTTTTAAAATCGCCTCATTTACTACCTTTTTTAAGCTCTACAAGATAAGGTAAACAGCATGTCTGGAAATTCTTAAGGAGCCTGTCCTCTCATAGAAAAAAAAATAGTTTTTTAATTGCAGCCTTAATATGCATTTTAGGGCAAAAGTGTATATAACAAAGTTGTAGAAAATATAAAAACCCTACAGCGTTTATTTCAAACATTTATTTGTATAATACTTAATTTAGAGGTAATTTTTTTATTCCTAATGTGTGTACATTGCAATCTGTTCAATTTAGAACAATAAGCAACCGCATGACCCAATGAGATGAGGATGATGTGTATGACGTGTAATTACAGGTAATTAGTGATTTTTTTCATGACAATCTGTAAAAAAATGAATTTTTTACCATTTCTGCCATAGTATGCATTTATTTTACGACAAAAATTTATATAATCAAATTTACATGGAATTAAAAGATCGACAACTTTTCTTTGAACCATTTTTCTCTACAGAGCCTAGTTTAGCTTGAAAGAGTGATTTTCTGTATTATCAAGCCAAACTAAGGTTGGTTTTCATTTTGCATCATTCACTCATCATTAAAATTAGGTTATGTTTCTTGAGGTTAGTTTTTTTGTGTATTTCTAATGTTTTATTACTAATATTAGGTTATATTGTTAATTATTTGCATTGGCAAGAGAAAGTTGTGTGTGTTTTACAAAAAAGTTTTTAAATCATAACAGAACAAACCTTTGAATTTCCGTGATTTTTTTTCTGCTCTTCTCCCAGTTTCTGTAATTCGGTACATTCGTAATATTTTCAGAGAATTTCGGTTTCACCTGAAACAATTAATAACAAGAACAAAATAAATTTTAGCAAAACGTAAAGTATCTATAGTCCAACCTCTCTTAGTTTGCTCCTAATGTAAACAAATAATGACGTCACTGAGCATGCGCATTATATCAAAATGTGTACATGCTGATTAAAAAGTAACAACAAAATACTTTCAAAAGTATTTAAATACAAAATACTTTTAAAAATATTTTTCTAAATGAAATTGTTAGACCTATACCATATTATGACTGATGTTTTTAGTACTTTAAGTACTTATAATTTAAAAAATAGTTAACTTAATAGGAATACGAGACATCCGTAAAGTCGCCGACTCTAGCATGCAGCCTGTAGTAGGTGGCTTTTGTTTGTTGACAGTAGGAGCAAACTAAGAACGGCTCAACTGTAGAGAACTATCTATCTCTAAATCCCTGTTATGACATGTTATGCTGCAAAGCAGACGATACCAAGGTTTGATTCCTGGCTAGGGTCTGAAAAATTATTCACAATTCAAATCTACCATTCGTTAATAAAATAGTCACTCATGAACTTAGAATTTAAAAAAAACTTGCCCTCCCTAAATATATAAAGAAGGAAAGTATTGCTTTCATGTCAATTTTTTGAAATTTGTGAATTTTCACCGAAAATACACAGGCGCCTTAACCAAAAAAAACAACATATTTTTAGTGATTGAACTGTGTATGTGCATGCATACGCACCTACGTGAACAAAATAGCCCAAGAAGAACATATATTGTACAAAGTTGAAACTTGGAACTTAAGTTAAGTACCACTAGGGCACAAACATTTTCATCTAAAACAGCCAAATTGAAGTATTCATGCGATTTTTCATTTTTTTTGGTTTTCTCAAAAACAGCTCCTACGATTTAAAAAAAAAACGCCTTTATTTTTATGCTCTAGAAGATAGGGTATGCCCATATCGGGCAGGTGGAGTGTTATTTTAATTGCACTCTATCTGTTTGGTCCAGGGCTACAAAAAATAGTTCTGTTTCTTATCACATAGTCAGCCAATTATTTGACTGAACTATTTAAGAACAGAAGAGGTAGAGGTGTAAAAGACACTAGTCAGAGTTATCTCCTCTGAGAGTAATGAATTTCACTATACAGCCAGACCCTGTGGTGAATGAAGTAAAGGTGTCATTTGCAGGGTGGAAAGTGAGTGCTTTTCGGAGGGCCTGGCATGCTGATAAGCATACTCTTTCAACTCAGTGAGGAAGGCAATGGTAAACCACCTCACTCCTCATTTTACTTAGTAAAAACTTTAGAGGTTCAAACCAGCTTTTCGGCTGTTGACCTAAACAACAACAACAGAAGATAGGGTAAGCAACATGTTTGCTCAAATTCTTGGGGAGGCTGTGCTCTCATGGTAAAAATGGTTTTTTTTGAAATTGCAGCTTTAATAAACATTCCGCAGAAAAACTGTATTTATGATCCAGTGCAGGAAAAGGGACATAAAGTAGGAAAATTGACATTTTTAGTTGATACACAGAGATAAAAAGGACAAAATTCTGAACACTTGACATAAAACAACCCCATGGCCCAATGAGATGAGGATGATATGTATGATGTGTAGTCTTGTACAAACTCAGGCCGACCATTCCTGAGAGAGTATGGTTAATTGAACCCCAACCATCAAAGTACACCGGTAACCACTGTCTAGCATTCAAATCCGTATAAAAGTAAACTACCTTTACTAGGATTTGAACCAGGAACCTTCATCTCAAAAAATCAGCTGTTAAACAGCTGATTTTGGCGACAACTTTACCTCTAGACCAACCCGGTGGGTCTAATTTATTTAAGCTTAAAATAACATGAGTTATGTGGAAGTTTAATCTTTAAAAATTTATGTTTTGAGAAAAACATGTTTTAAAAAAAACCACCAGCCATGAGATTCATTGTCTCAAGAAAGAGTTCTTTTAATCTCTTAACTGAATAATTAAAGTACACTCACACTGAATTCCTTGAACAGTTTTATAGAAGGTTTCCGATTCGATTCAGTATTGTTATCATCAGCAAAATCTTCCGAATTTCTTCTCTGCGCTTCAATTAAAGCATTTTTCATCGCATTTGACGGTAAATAATTTGGCACTTCAATCGTGTCCATACTTGGAGTGGAAGCTGGCACTTGGCTCGGCTGGTAGCTCTTGAATAAACTGGACATTGAACATTTAAAATTAATATACACAAATAATAAGTCATTTGCAATAGAGAGATAATGTTAGTATTATCCGCCCTCCTGTTCATAACAACAATGGATTGAATACACATGAGAGTGAAAACGAAGACCAATGAAAGTACTGATATGTAATGACGAGATGAATTTGGGACTCAGTGTGGGCGATGCGCTGCTGCTAGCGTAGTACGTACATTTCTAAAAACATCCAACTGTGTAGTAAATACAATTTATTTTTTGCTTCTTCTTTACAACACTTAATAACATTTAAAATAACATTCCAATCCGCACTTTGAACTGTTTCACCCTGCTTTCGAACAGTCGACATGATAAACTTATAATTGAAATATATATTTCTAACCACCAGAATGTGGTAACATAAAACACTTACCAATGTTTATAGCGCTTTCGTGTATCTGGTACACATCTTCAGTAAACAAGATACACGAAAGCGCTATAAACATTGGTAAGTGTTTTATGTTACCACATTCTGGTGGTTAGAAATATATACTTCCTGTTTAACACTCCACCTGCCTGTGCCTGTTACAGATACTGAAGTCACAAGATTGCTTTTTGCGTATGTATTGGCTGTAAGGAAGGGAAGTGAAATATTTGCAGTGCTGCCAACCTCAACAGTAAGACACTACTCATACATTTCACTACCTTGCAGTTTCTTGATACATTTTGTAAGTTGTGGTTTATTGCGAGAAAATGTTTTCTTCATAAACCTAATAAGAAATAAATGTGACCTGTAATATTGCCTATAGCTTAATTACATGACTAGAAATGTTTGATTTACTGTAATTATGAATGAATCGCCTTCTTTACTATTGCTGTCATAGGCGTTTTCATTATCAGTCTCTCTAGTATCTACCTAACCGTTTTCTTTTTTTACCACATGTCAACAAAACTGTTAAAGAATAGCTTCTTCACGTCCTTAATTTCCTTCTTTATTTTTCAATTGTGGAAAGAGAAACATCACAGTAGTTAGCCACTCGCTCACGGCTTTTGTTAAGAGGCACGGATAGGCATTTTTGTTTAGGTTTAACTTTGTAACATATTATTACAGTGCATATTAGATTTCGTTCAACACTGTGAATAGTTTGACCACGTTTTCAAGAAACCGACATTTCCGTAACTAACAGTTAACCTACAAAAGGTTTCGCGATATACTGTATATGCTCTGGGTATAGTATAAATTGTTATGTTTGTTGTACTGAAATTAAAGCAGTTGGGCATGCGCACTGATGCTTTTCCCCCTTTACCCCTCGTTACAAACAAGGGCCAACCTGTGACTCAAGTGACTATATGGGCAAACATAATCCTTCAACAAAGAAAAAGAAGAAAAGCGAATTTCATTTTCGTGACATTCAAAAGAATATAGAAACAGTAGAAATGTATTAAATACCTGAAAAGCGCTTTAGCATCTTTACTATTTCCATATTTTGCTTGCAATTCTGTTAGAAAAGAAACTTTATCTTCCGTCACATCTTCCGGCCTTGTTAACATGAATATTATCCTAATCGCGTATTTTCTCATTTCCTATACAGTCAAAAATAAAAACAAAAAATCAACAATAATAAGCTATAATATAAATGATAATTTCTTAATAAGAATAGATAATAATTTTGTGTAAACGTTTTCCATTAGTCATAATGCATCATCACTGCTGCTACTGGAACTCATGTTGAATACAGACATCTGAATTAAGGTTAAGCGCATAGTGGGAGCATTATCCTCCCACTATGCGCGTTCACCGTGCGCTTACCATTAGGTTAATTGTTCATTATTTGCACTGGCAAGAGAAAGTTGTGGGAGTGTTTCACACCAGCACACCAGATTTTTGAAAATTAAATTGAAAAAAAGTTAAAAATTGCATGAATAAACTACTGCTTTCAGTTGACCAATTTTAATGAAAATGTTTGTGTCGTGTCTTCTAATATACTTTTCATGGTTGATGAGCTCTGCTGTTCCGCACGTTTAGACCAATCAGAACGTTTGCCAGCATTGTCAGATTGTACCTGACAAACATTACGTGCGCATGCGTATAAGAGCCGCAATAGTTCACTCTCATTTTGCATCCCGTACTGAACACATCGATTATAGAGCGCGTTAACATGCAATACTTTATAATTTAATCAGCTGATTGTATGTTTATAGGTTATAATCGTTATTGTAAGATCAAACAAAATGGCTGACGAAATATGTAAAAACAGCTATGAGAGCAAGTATTGGCAATGTTACTGGCAAGTCATTGGCTAGCTATGAAGTGGGTGGAGGGCAATGCATAACTTCACAGCTCATCAGTCTTGAAAAATAGTGTAGTGGTACCTAACTTAAGTACCAAGTTTCATCTTTGTAGGTTATTCCGTTCCTGAGATATTTTGTTCACTCACAGACCAATCGCTAAAAACACAATTCTGGGTTCACGGGGCTTGAAAACGTGTATTTTCGGTGGAAATCGACATGAAAACAATAGTTTCCTTCCTATATATTCATATAGGCTGCCCTTAACAGACACGTGGAGTGTCAATTTATTTACACTCAATCTGTCCGTTGCAGGGCTAAAATAAATAGTTCTGTTTCTTATCACATAGTCAGCCAATTGAATAACTGAATCATTTAAGAACAGAAGAGGTAGAAGTGTAAAAGACACTAATCAGAGTTATCTCCTCTGAAGGTAATGAATTTCATTATACAGCCAGACCCTGTGGTGAATGAAGTAAAGGTGTCATTTGTAAAGTGGAAAATCTGTGCTTTTAAGAGGGCCTGGCATGCTGATAAGCGTAATTTTTCATTCAGTGAGGAAGGCATTGGTAAACCACCTCGCTCCTCGTTTTACTTAGTAAAACCTCTAGAGGTTCAAACCAGCCTTTCGACTGATGACCTAAACAACAATACATATTCATATAGGCAAGAGAAAGTAAATAACTACCTTTATTACGATTCGAAATGGAAACCTTCGTCTCTGAAAATCAGCTGTTAAAACAGTTGAATCATGGCTACAACTTTACCACTAGACCAACTCAGAGGATTATAATCTATACAATAAAATAAATTTGATATAAGAAATGATCAGGCAAACCATCCAGCATATAGATAAATCTTCTACAGTCCAGCCTCTCTTAGTTTGCTCCTAATGTAAACAAATAATGACATCACTGAGCATGCGCATTATATTAAAATGTGTACACGCTGATTAAAAAGTAACAAAAAAATACTTTCTAAAGTATTTAAATACAAAATACTTTTAAATTGTTTTTTTCTAAATGAAATTGTTAGACCTACATCATATCATGACTGATGTTTTTAGTACTTTAAGTACCTATAAATTAAAAAATAGTTAACTTAATAGGAATACAAGATCCGTAAAGTCGTAGACTCTAGCGTGCACCCTGTAGTAGGTGGCTTTTGTTTGTTGACAGTAGGAGCAAACTAAGAATGGCTGAACTGTACCTAATCTTTGCCACAATTCAACCAATGGATGCATTGTGGAGGATATACAAGCCCAAATATAATTACGGAAAGTTATAAATAAAATCATCCACATTATGAAATTGATTGATATACAGGGTGATTATAAATGAAATAGACAATTTCGACAGCTTCATAAACATCAAACTAGTGTATTTGAATTTAGTAAATGATATAGGTTTGTAGGAAATTTTTTAAAGTTTATGTTGGTACAACTGTTGATAGCATTTTGTTGTTGGCTGCTGTTACCACGACCAGTCTAGCAAAATGGCCGCTACTCAAGTGGAAAAAACTTATTGTGTTCTTGAATTAGCCAAAACAAACTCGGTTACGGTTGTGCAACGTCATTTCAGAACAAGATACGGTAAACCACCACCAACAAGGGAATCAATCTATGACTGGTATAAACATTTTGAAAACAGTAGATGTCTGTGTAAAAGGAAGAGTACTGGAAGACCTTCTGTTACAAAAGAACAAATTGATAGTGTACGAGATGTGTATGTACCAAGTCCAGGAAAATCAACTAGATCAGCAAGTTTAGAATTGCAAATTACTCAACCGACTGTGTGGAAAATTCTGCAGAAACGTTTGAAAATGACACTTAATAAATTGCAGTTAGTACAAAGTTTAAATACCAGTGATAAAGTTGTACATAAAAATTTTTGTCTGGAGATGCAACATCGTGTTGAAAATGACGACGCATTCTTTAATCGCCTAATTTTCAGTGATGAATGTAATTTTCACATTAGTGGAAAAGTTAATAGACATAATGTTAGAATATGGGGCACAGAAAACCCAAAAATAACTTTACAGCATACAAGGGATTCCCCTAAAGAAACGTCTTTTGCGCATTATCTCGTGAAAAGGTTTACGGGCCGTTCTTCTTTCACCAAGTGTCAGTAACCGAAGTAATTTATCTAGACATGTTAAACGAATGGTTAATGTCTCAACTCCAGGAAGATAGTGATAACTTCATTTTTGTACAAGATGGAGCTCCGCCTCACTGGCACTTACAGGTCAGAAATTATCTTGATGAAAGTCTTCCTAGACAATGGATCGGACGTGCAAGTGTGAAAAACATTGCGTTTACGCCGTGGTCACCTCGTAGTCCAGACTTAATGCCCTGCGACTTTTTCTGATGGGGTTCTGTAAAAGACAAAGTTTTTGTACCACCGCTTCCTGCAGATATCGATGATCTAAAACAACGTATCGCAAATGCTCTTGCTATAGTATAATGCACCATTATATGCTTAATCGTGTGTGGGAAGAATTCGACTACTGTGTTGATATCTGTGGTGTTACAAATGGGGCATACATTGAACATCTGTAAATATTTTCAATGAGAAGTTAATAAATTTTCTATATAATCATGTAAGTAGTTACCTTAACTCTTCAAAAATAAACTGTCTATAAGCTATCGAAAGTGTCTGTTTCATTTATAATCACCCTGTATAACAATAAATTCAAAGAAGAAAAATGTTACTTACATAATTTTCATGTTTCAACATGAAGTAAAAAGCTCTGTAGAACTTATCAATCGCATTTACGTCTTCCATAAGCTCATACTCTAACAGACCTGAAATTCATTCAAAATTTTAATGAAACATTTCAGTATCCACTGTATCATCAACATCTGTTGTTGTTTAGGTCATCAGCCAAAAGGCTGGTTTGAACCTGTAGAGGTTTTACCAAGTGAATCGAGGAGTCAGGTGGTTTACCACTGCCTTCCTCACTGAATGGAAAAGTACACTTATCAGCATGCCAGGCGCTCTGAAAAGCATATATTTTCCACTCTGCAAATGACACTTTCACTTCATTCACCACAGGGTCTGGCTGTATAATGAAATCCATTACTTTCAGATGAGACAACTCTGATTAGTGTCACAATACACCTCTACCTCTTCTCTTCTTAAATGAATCAGTTCATTGGCTAACCATGTGATAAGAAACAGAACTATTTATTTTAGCCCTGCAACGAACAGATTGAGTGTAATTATTTGACACTCCACTTGTCAACATCAACATCATTATAATGTAGAAACCTCATTTTTGCAGCCTGTATTTTAAATATTATCCCTTGCCGATGGAACCAATGTAGATCCATGTATTAAAGTTATGTCCATGAGAGGCAGGCGGAGTGTTAAATTATTTGAACTCGATCTGCTCGTTCTAGGGCTACAAAAAATAGTTCTCTCTCTTATCACATGGTCACCCAATTATATGAGTGAAACATTTAACAACAGAACAGGTACAAGTGTAAAAGACATGAGCTACAGTTATCTCCTCTCACAGTAATCAATTTCATCATTACACAGCCCGACCCTGAGGTGAATGAAGTGAAGGTGTCATTCTGCAAATGACACCTTTCCACCCTGCACTGTACTTTACTGTACTTTCCACCCTGCAGGTGGAAAGTACAGTAGTACCTCGATTATCTGGGCTGTTGAAAAAAATAAATTCAAAAACATTTACCAGGCAAAACAAGTAAAAACGGAAGTTCACTTTTACAGAAATTTATTCAATTTTAAAATTGTAATTAAAAATACTGCCCATAACAGACAGGTGGAGTGTCAAATTGTTTACACTCAATCTGTTAGTTGTAGGGCTAAAATAAATAGTTCTGTTTCTATCACATGGTCAGCCAATTAAATGAGTGAATCATTTAAGAACAGAAGAGGTAGAGGTGTAAAAGACACTAATCACAGTTATCTCCCCTGAAAGTAATGAATTTCATTATACAGCCAGACCCTGTTATGAATGAAGTGAAGGTGTCATTTGCAGAGAGGATAATATGTGCTTTTCAGAGGGCCCGGTTTGCTGATAAGCGTACTTTTCCACTTAGTGAGTTGTGGCAAAGGTAAAGCACCATTCTTTGTTTTACTTAGTAAAACCTCTACAGGTTCAAACCAGCCTTTTAGATCTAATGGGTAATATTTTGCCAAACAAAAAAAATTTAAAAATTGAAGAGCGCTAAATTAAACTATTTGTTTACAATAAAATAAGCATTCAGAACAGCTGGTATAAAGTCGCTATTATTTGTTAAAACAACACTGGTTGGGCCAGCGACTTTGTATTGTGACCAGCTGGCAGCCATTCTGAACAAAATCCACAGGAGGTACCTGTTCAAAAATTCACCCTGAATCACGTAAAAAAAAAAATATAGCGAAAAGTAGCGATCAAATTAGGTGGTTGATGATAAAGTACAGTTCCCGATAACAAATAAAGGCTACAAAAAAATCAGGTATAAAACACTCATATAGCTTTCTCTTGGCAATGCAAATAATGAACAATATAACCTAGCATTCGTAATGAAACATTAGAAATAAACAAAAAAACTAACCTCAAAAAAACATAACCTAATTTTAATTATGAGTGAATGATGCAAAATGAAAACCAAACTTAAGTTTGACTTATCAATACGGAAAATCACTCTTTCACACTAAACTGGACTCTGTAGAGAAAAATGCTGAAAATAAAGTTGTAGGTTTTTTTAATTTCCTATAAATTTGATTATATACACTTTTATCGTACGAGGCACACGGGTTGAAATCTTAAAAAATTCATTTTTTTACAGATTTTCATGTGAAAAAAGAACAAAATCACTAATTACCGCTAAAATAAGAATTATACAAAGAAATTTTTAAAAAAAGTTGTAGGTATAAAAAATGTAGGTTTTTAAATCGTCTACAACTTTAATTATATACGCTTTTGCCCTAAAATGGATATTAAGGCCGCAATCTTAAAAAACTACTTTTTTCTACGAGAGCACAGCCTCCCCTAATTTTAGTTGAAATACTTACACAACTAAAAATTATTTAAAAATTCAATAAAACTTTTTAAACTTTATTAAAACCTAATAGTTAATTAACAATATAATTTTTTTTGTCATCAGTCTCTCGACAGGTTTGATGCAGTTCTTTAAGCTGTTCCATCTTGTGCAAGTCGTTTCATATCTACATACCTGTAACACCCTACATCTTTTGTAATTTGCGTTATATATTCTAATCTTTGCCTCCCTCTACAATTTACTCCCTCAATATTACCCTCCATTATTGATCTTAAGATATGGTATTGGTCTTATGGTATGGTATTGGTCTTAAGATATGCCCCACTAGCCTATCCCGTCTTCTGGTACCATCTTTCCATATACTGCACTTCTTTTTCATCTAATCACCTAAGAACCTCTAAATTACTTATTTTGTCCACCCACCTAATCTTTAACATTATCCTATAACACCACATTTCAGAAGCTTCTATCCTCTTCTTTTCTATAGCCCCTATCACCCGTGTATAATGCTACACTCCCGTATAACCGTTTCACTCCCTTTTAATGCTACACTCCAAACATCATGTTTTAAGAAATTTTTTCTAAACTGTAAATCAATGTTTGTAGTCAGTAAGTTGTTTTTTTATTTCAAAGGCTTTTCTAGCTTGAGCAATTCTCCTTTTGATATCACTTGTGCTTCTACCACCCTTTGTTATTTTACTCCCTACATAGAATTCCCCAACTTCCTGTAAGTTTTCGTTGCCTACTTTTACATTTCCCATCTCTTCTAAACCACTCTTGCTGCTGCACAACACTTTTGTTTTGTTCTTATTAATTTTTATGAAGAAATCCTTTCTCATGATGTCATCAACAATATAATATACGATATAATTACGGGTATTATAGCACGGGTACGATACAATAATGGGTCAGTTCCATTCGTACGGGTGCTACAAAAATAAAACTGTTTTCCACTACTGCTCTAGTGATTTTTATTAGATTGATTTAAATGAACAAGTAAATATTACTACAGTCCAGCCTCTCTTAGTTTGCTCCTAATGTAAACAAATCATCACTGAGCATGCGCATTATATCAAAATGTGTACACGCTGATTAAAAAGTAACAACAAAATACTTTCAAAAGTATTTAAATACAAAATACTTTTAAAAGTATTTAAATACAAAATACTTTTAAAAGTATTTTTATTAATGAAATTGTTAGGCTTACATCATATCATGACTGATGTTTTAGTACTTTAAGAGCTTATAATTTAAAAAATAGTTAACTTAATAGGAATACGACATCCGTAAAGTCACGGATTCCTGCGTGCACCCTGTAGTAGATGGCTTTTGTTTGTTGACAGTAGGAGCAAACTAAGAACGGCTGAACTATAGACTAATGAGTGGCAAATACTTACTAAGCAGCCATTTTAAAATTGATACAGTAACGGTCGATTGCAGTTCAAAGCAATAGCTGAGTACATACTGCACTACTTTAGACACAATGCGTTCAGGTACTGTGTGGACAGGAATCATACACTGAATCAAATAACTCATCGACTTGCTCTCTGGAAAAAGTAAACAAAATAATCTCACAATATTACACAACTTTATTTCAGAAATTTCAACAACTTTACTGGATCGTCAAAACAACAATCATAACATTAACTAAATATTTACAACAATGCGGGTGAAAGGGAATACGGTTCTTACTCCGGAACCTGACCAAGGAACCATAACATCTCGGGCATTCATCAGGGTAAAGGCTGGCCCGTGGTGTAGTGGTCAGCGCAACTGGCTACTATGCCGGGTTCGAGTCCCGGTCAGGTCTGGCATTTTTTTCATCTGTAAATCACCACATATCATTACCTACGCAGAAGCCCAAGGCTTAAGTAGGCATCATCACTCAATAAAAAAAAAAATAAAAAAAAGTGGCCCGAGATTGCCGGCGAAAGGTCTGGGAAGTTATCTTTTCTTTATAAGCATTCGAGTTCCGTCGATTCCTATAGCAGGGAGATAGGGTTTGGAAAGTGAGGAGCACTGCAGTTGCGACAGCGTCCGGGCCTTCTCCTCAGACCTTGAAAGTCTGGGTGAGGGATACACAGAGTGTACCCATATCCGCAGTAGGTCTCCTATGATAAGAGCTTCTAGTCGATAGAATAAAGTAGGTAAGAAAAAAAATCGGTAAATTGGATACGCAACTTCAAAACAAGGATTGGCTCAGAGGATCAGGGTGTGTCGGGCTTGGTTGGGAAGCGGGTCAGTGCTAATGTGCCAAATTATTAAATATTAAGCTATATACGGGAGTCCAGAAAGTCTGTCACGTTTTGCGTTGTACCGCTAGGGGCGGAGCTATCGCGGCCATTTTGGTGCCGCGGCGTTTCTCCATTCAGTGGCTATCCAGCCGTGCTAGCGAGAGGTCTGTGTCGCTCTTCGTTGTTTTTCAACAACAATTTAAAATGTGTGCCGCAATTCAAAATCCCGCCAGTTGTGAAGTACAGTCGGTAATTCGGTTTTTGTTGGCTAAAAACAATAAACCAATTGAGATTTATCGCCAAATCTGTGAAGTTTATGGGAACGATGTTTACACTGAAAGTGGAGTACGACGTTTGTGCATTCAGTTCAAAAATGGCCGAACTAATGTTCACGAGGAAGAACGAAGTAGACGGCCAAGCCACTAGCTTTGACGACGATGCGGAGCTGCAGGAGGGTGTGACTAACTGGTTAAAATCACAGGCGGTAGACTTTTGTGTCGGCATTTCAAAATTAGTTCACTGCTATCTATGATAAGTGTCTTAATTTGTTTGGTGATTATGTAGAAAAATAGCATTCTAGTTGCACTTTCAAATGTATATAATAAAATTTTTTTCTTGTACTTAATTTTTTTTTATATAAAAACGTGACAGACTTTCTGGACTGCCCTCGTAAATAAAATTGATATTTTGTCTGTACAAATTTTCAAAATGCCCCAAATTTTGTTTCTACGCCAGATGTACCACGAAAACACCGAAAATAAGTTCAGCTGAATTTTTGTCTGTATGTTACGGCATCACGCAAGAACCGCTGAACCGAATTCAATGAATTTCGGTATTTAGATTCTGGACATATCGAAATGAAAATAGGCTATAATTTTTTTTAATATCACAAATGGATGGGGTAGTTCAGAGGGAGGGGTAAACAAAAAACTACGAATATCTCCGTTAAAAGTCAATATATCAAAAAATGTTATATACTAATCGAAATTATGAAACGTTTAAAGATGAATAAGTTTGATTATGTAAAGTTTTCATTTTCATGCATAATAACGGAGATATTACCAATTTAAAAAAAAATAAACCAATGATTTTAGAATATTAACATACAAAATAAACAGAACAATAAACACAGGCCTACACATTGGTAAAACCCGTATTCATTGAGTCAGTTACCTATCTACCCATTCCACCAGTACCCTATACACCTTTTCATGGTTACATTGTCAAAAATGAATCGGTCATCTTAATAGTGGTCACCATCGTGGTGTTCCTATCGTGATTTACCTATCATTTATTATGAAAATAATAAAGCGCTGCATATCTTAATTTAAAAACACCAAGATCTCGCTTTTATTTTACGTTCAATTTTTTTTTCATACATAATAATGCTGACATTGAAAGGAAGTACAGTATAATGAATAGTTAAAGAATATCAGACCTGACAGGGATCGAACACGGTACCCCAACCGACTATCCACGGCACCAAGGAAACCGTTCAAAGAACGGGCACTTTAGCTACTATTAATTATAAAAATTACTGAAGATGTGCATTTTATGCTCAAAAGCACTTATAATTTTTAAGTGTTTACTGTTTACTGTATTACTGGTGATTTAAACAAATAATATATAATTTGATTATCAATATAATACGGCTGTTAAAAATACCTATACAGGATGTTTGATAAGATATGGACATTAGAGTCCTCTAATTTAATGACCTCTGGAAATAATGTTTCACACATTCTTGTTTGCTGGTTGGAACTTGCATATCCGTACAAGCATTTGCTGTGAACGTACACACTTGAAACAATGAAGAATTTTACGCGTGTTTGTAAGTGCTAGTCGGTGGCGCTGGAAACAAGCTTTGTACGTGACAGGTCGCTTACAAGCAGGAAACTGATACCACAAATATGCCATTAGGGTAAGCGCACAGTGAATGCTGGTCGCTGGTACTGATTCACGGTGGAGAACGCGCATGCGTATAGCGGGAGCATGTAACTACGCGCTTAACCTTCATTCAGTTGTCCACATTCAACATGATTTCCAGTAGCAGCAGTGATAATGAAGTATTCCTAATGGAAAACGCTTATATAAAATTGTTATCTTTTAAAGATGATACCATTAGTGACATTAATAAGAACACAAAATTGTTTGGCATAATCATCTTTTTCTGTAATTAAAAAAAAGATAGAGACAGGTTTCTAAAATGCATGAGAATGACTCTGGAAACGTTTAATTTTATATTTTCTAAAGTAGAACTCATTTTCAAAAACAATGGTGCAATTTGCACAAGTAACCAATATTACCAGAAGAAGGACTTGTGATTACTTTGAACATTTTAAACGTATTTTGAACGTTTTGACTACCGATATTCAAAGCATATTCAAAGCATTGTTTGGCCAGTAATAATAATCTTTTAGTTAGTTTTATAAACCTGTGTAAACAATTAATTAACAAGTTGTTATTATTTATGAATATGTATAAAAACAAATATGTATATACACAAACCAGTGAGCTGATATGCGTAGATAAGCAGTGTGCAGCTTTCTCCACCAGCATTTACTGTGAGACGTCAAATTAAAATATAATGGCCTATTCCTACTAACAGTCTTTGGCTTGTAAGCACCCAGCGACCAGCGTTCACTGTGCGCTTAACCTTACATTTTAATCAGACGTCTCACAGTAAACACCGGTTTACTGGAACCTGTGCATATCAGCTCACAGGTTTGTTTTGTATAAACCTGCATGCTGCTCAGCTGGCAGGTTGCAGTGTACTTGCCGTCCCATAATATGTATTCATAAGTAACAACTTTCTATTAAACTGGTAACTTACGATGTGGATACAGAATTGTTCATATCTAAATATTAATAAATACATTTTAAATATCTAAATATTAAACGTTTGCACAGTCATTTTTTTGTATTTAAAAAAATCAGGTGTGTATAACACTCGCACAACTTTCTCTTGCCAATGCAAATAATGACCAATATAACCTAACATTAGTAATTAAACATTAGAAATAAAAAAAAACTAACCTCAACAAACATAACCTGATTTTAATCATGAGTGAAAGACGCAAAATAAAATCAATCTCAGTTTGGCTTTAAAATACGGAAAATTACTCTTTCATGCTAAACTAGGCTCTGTTGAGAAAAATGCTCTAAATAAAAGTTGTAGATATTTTAATTTTCTATAAATTTGATGATATACACTTTTGTCGTGGAATGCATACTAAGGCCGAAATCTTTAAAAACTATCGATTTTCACACGTTTTCGTGAGAAAAACAGAAAATCGCTGATTACCGCTTAACTAAGTGTTATACAAAAAATGTTTGAAATAAAAGTTTTAGGATTTTAAATTCTCTACAACTTCTACTAGATTTGTAGAATTTTTGCGCTACAATGCATAATAAAGCTGTAATCTTAAAAAAACAATTTTTTTACGTGAAAACAGCCTCACCAAGAATTTCAGCAAACATGGCCCCTACCCTATCTTGTAGAGCATAAAAAATTTAGTAAACCAGGCGATCTAAAAAAAATCATTGGACCAGTTTTTGAGAAAATCGCAAATAAGTGAAAAATTACACGAATAAACTACTACTTCCGGTTGACCCATTTTGATGAAAATGTTCGTGTCGGGTCCGGTAGTGGTATGTAACTTAAGTTTCAAGTTCATACGATGTTCCGTTCTTGAGATATTTTGTTCACACACACACACACAGACCAATCACTAAAAACATGTTTTTTGGGTTCAGGGGGTCTGAAAACGTGTAGATTCGGTGTAAACTCGATTTTGAAAAACGACATGGAAACAATACGTTCCCTCCTATATATTTATATAGGCAAGAGAAAGTAAAAAAACCTGTCTCTATCTATTTACAATTGCTGAAAAAGATAATACTCGCAGTACAATTTTCTATTTTTATTAATTTCACTAACTGTATTGTCTTTAAAAGATAACAATTATGTAACATTTTCCGTAAGAAATAATTCATCATGACTGCCGTTACTGAAACTCATCTAGAAGTACTGTCAACTGAATGAAGGTTTAAGCTCGTAGTTACATGCTCCCACTGTGAGCACTTGCCAGCGTGAATCAGTACCTGTAATCAGCGCCATCCAGCAACCTGAAAACAGCGTTCACTGTGTGCTTACTAGTCATGAGATGGCACAGTAAAATAAGTGAGCTAGCACACCCCGGTCCGCACACTTGAGTGAACGGCACAGTGCGTGCCGTACAATTGAACGATGAAACGGGGTGAACTGTGGCAATGAGCTAGTAGATTCTAATACGTACAGCACTGAGCTGAGCTATCTGAATAAACAGACAGTGAGTCGAGCCGAGGGTGACTTTTGCTCACTCCTTCGCACACAGCATGTTGTGTTTGCGCAACTTGAACGTTCATGCATCCCTTACCACAAACAAATTTTTGTCATGTGTCTATCTTTGTTTCGTACGCACTTGGTAAAATTGTTACAGTACAGTACAATGGTATTTTACAACCACTTGTCTCAGGGTTGTTGTAGTATAGTATGAAAGAACATTTAACTCTGCCCATAACAGACAGGTGGAGCGTCAAATTATTAACACTCAATCTGTATGTTGCAGTGCTAAAATAAATAGTTCTGTTTCTTATCACATGGTCAGCCAATTAAATGACTGAATCATTTAACAACATAAGAGGTAGAGGTGTAAAAGACACTAATCAGAGTTATCTCCTCTGAAAGTAATGAATTTCATTATACACCCAGACCCTGTGGTGAATGAAGTGAAAGTATCATTTACAGAGTAGAAAATATGTGCTTTTCAGTGGGCCCGGCATGCTGATAAAAGCATACTTTTCCGTTCAGTAAGGAAGGCAATTGTAAACCACCTCACTCTTCGTTTTACTTAGTAAACCAGCCCTCTCTGCACCCTCACAAACAGAGGCAGAGTTTGATACGATATGTATACTTTCCATGCAGCGTTTAGGTCCCTTGCTATGATGTGACTAGAGAAAACTGGCTTAGTTGTGGAGGGGATGTACAAGTCAGCTCTGTGCGGAGAGCGTGCTGCGTGGGGAGAAACGCTCGGGTTGCTGGTCACTCAAAATAAAAGAGGTGGTAGCTCACCGCTCAGTTAAAAGAGCTAGTTCTTTTGTGCGACTCGCTTATGAGCGTCACATCACTAGGGCTTACCCTAATCCTTGATTGTGAAAAGAAGAAGAAGAAAAGATATTTCTCCTAAATTTGTCTGTAATCAAAAAAGTATTATTATTGTAAACAAACTTCAAACCAATACTTTGAAGAGGCCATTTATGATTTTCATTCACACATCTTCAAATGAAGAAATAATATTTTTATTTACTACTTGTGTACTCACTGAGATGTTTTTTGTAGACAAATGAAGATAGTAATTCGAGATGATCTTCGTGTAGACCATCTTTTGTGTGGTGTACAGATATTATCTGCAAATGTTTGTGGAAATCATCTGCCGCCTTTATTTCATCTGCGTCTGAAACAAATCCAATTCTTTATTTTAACTTTCTCTTGCCCTATATAAAATATATAGGGAAGAAAAAGTATTGTTTCCATGTTTATTTTTCAAAATCTTTATTTTGCATTTACTTTTGAAAAATAAATATATCCATTCGTACCCAGACAAAATTTTTTTTAGAATTTGTAACATTTAACTCTGCCCATAACAGACAGATGGTGTCAAATTTTTTACACTCAATCTGTTAATTGCAGGGCTAAAATAAATAGTTCTGTTTCTTATCACATGGTCAGCCAATTAAATGACTGAATCATTTAAGAAAAGAAGAGGTAGTGGTGTAAAAAAAACACTAGTCAGTTATCTCCTCTGAAAGTAATGAATTTCATTATACAGCCAGATGACCCTGTGGTGAATGAAGTGAAGGTGTTATTTGCAAAGTTGAAAACATGTGCTTTTCAGAGGGCCCGGCAAGCTGATAAGCATACTTTTCCATTCAGTGAGGAAGGCAAAAGTAACCACCTCACTCCTCGTTTTACTTAGTAAATCAGCCTTTCGGCTGAAGACCTAAACAAATAACAACATTTAACTACCATATACAGAAAATAACTTAAAACACTATGAAAAAAACAGAACTTTTAAAATTAAACTTAAAACAGTATCTGTTAGAAAAACAATTTAACAAAATTAATGAATTTTTTAACATCGGCTGAAATATAATTTATGAAAAACATTCAAACTGTCTCGTTTGAGTGTACTACATGAGTTTTGGGAAATTTTAACTCAATAAAATTTCTTTTTTTTCTTTCTCTTGCCTATATGAATATTTAGGAAGGAATGCATTGTTTTCATGACGATTTTTCAAAATCGAGTTTTCACCGGATCTTCACGTTTTCAGACCCCCTGAACCCAAAAAACATGTTTTTAGAGATTGGTCTGTGTGTGTGTGTGTGTGAACAGAATATCTTAAGAACAGAACATCGTACGAACTTGAAATTTAAGTTACATACCGCTACCGGATGCGGCACAAACATTTTCATTAAAATCGGTCAACCGGAAGTAGTAGTTTATTCGTGTAATTTTTCACTTTTTTGCAATTTTCTTAAAAACTGGTTCTACAATTTTTTTAAAAATCGATAAGTTTACTAAGTTTTTTATGCTCTACAAGATAGGGTAGGCACCATGTTTGCTAAAATTCTTGGTGAGGCTTTTTTCACGTAAAAAAATGGTTTTTTAAGATTACGGCTTTAATATGCATTTAAGCGCAAAAATGTATATAATAAAAAATGTAGAGAATTTAACATCCTACAACTTTTATTTCAAACATTTTTTTGTGTAACGCTTAGTTTAGCGATTTTCTGTTTTTTTCTCACGAACACGTGTGAAAAATCGATTTTTTTAAGATTTCGGCCTTAGTATGCATTTTACAAAAAAAGTGTATATAATCAAATTTATAGGGAAATTAAAAGAACTACAACTTTTAAAGTAATTTTCTCTACAGAGCCTAGTTTAGCGTGAAAGAGTGATTTTCCGTATTTTTAAGCCAAACTGAGATAAATTTTATTTTTACGTTTTTCACTCATGTTTTTTGAGGTTAGTTTTTTGTTTATTTCTAATGTTTTATTACTAATTAGGTTTATTGTTAATTATTTGCATTGGCAAGAGAAAGTTTTGTGAGTGTTTCACACCAGATTTTTTATTTTGTTTCCATTATTGGTTTTACTTTTTGTGTAGTTATTTGTTAATTCATACGTAATGTTTAGTTTCTGTTAATTGTTTTGTCTTTGGTACATTTTTTCAATATTTCTGAGTGTTCAATTATTCTTAATCTTTACCCCACCATCTGATATTTTAATGATAATTGTTGATAGTTTTGCTTTTGTGACCAATAATTTTGTAATCTAATTATGTTATGTAGTTGTCGTTGCTTTTGACTTTTCGTCGAGACAAACTTAAATAAATAAACAAATTTTTTTTTGCAATCAGTCTCTCGACTGGTTTTATGCAGTTCTCCAAGCTGTTCTATCTTGCGCAAGTCGTTTCATATCTACATACCTGTAACACCCTACATCTTTTGTAATTTGCTTTATATATTCTAATCTACAATTTACTCCCTCAATATTACCCTCCATTATTAATAGATGTCTTAAGCTATGCCCCATTAGCCTATACCTTCTTCTGGTAAGATTCTTCCATATACTTCTTTTTTCATCCACTCGCCTAAGAACCTCTAAATACATACGATAAATTATTTTGTCCACCCACCTAATCTTTAACATTTTCCTATAACACCACATTTCGAAAGCTTCTATCCTCTTCTTTTCTATAGCCCCTATCACCCATGTTTCACTCCCATATAACGTTACACTCCAAACATAATGTTTTAAGAAATTTTTCCTAATCTATAAATCAATGTTTGTAGTCAGTAAGCTATTTTTTTTTATTTCAAAGGCTTTTCTAGCTTGAGCAATTCTACTTTTGATATCACTTGTGCTTCTACCAACCTAAACAAACATAGGTACTATTATAGTACGTGGACTACCGCATCATGTTTAGTGAAATTTGTATTTCTTGATGTGGTAGCACTGTCCACTAACACATTTGGCGTATAAATCTCTTAACTTGGATTTATGTGTGACAATCAATTAAAACTTGATAAGTTTGAGCCCTGCTCATTGGACCCCAAATATTCACATATTTTACAGATTATGTGATATTAAGAAAAAAGGATAAATTACATACAATAATTTACAATAGCAAATAATACGATAAGGATTCACCCAGTTATTTTTAGTCAGTCAGCACACAGTAAACACTGTGAATGTCATTGAGAAAAGCAACAAACAAATCAGGTTCTGCCGGCCGCATTGGCGTAGTTGGTAACGTGCTCGCCTCTCAACATGCGGTCCTGGATTTGAATCCTACTCAGGCACGGCATATTTTCATACGTTACAAAAAATCATTCCATCCTCCATCGTTCAAAGTTACACCCCAAAGTCGTCACTAATGACCGTTGCAGTTGATGCGACGTTAAATAAATAAATATATAAAAAACAAAATCAGGTTCTACTTTTTTAAAATTTTCCATGATTTATGGTCGAGGTGCGAATGAAATAATTTGTAGTGCCTGCCGGCAACTACGGGAGATGGTTTACAGTTCAGCCGTTCTTAGTTTGCTCCTACTGTTAACAAACCAAAGCCACCTACTACAGGGTGCACGATAGAGTCTTCAACTTTACGGATGTCGTATTCCTATTAAGTTAACTATTTTTTAAATTATAAGTACTTAAAGTACTAAAAACATCAGTCATGATATGATGTAGGCCTAACTATTTCATTAAGAAAAATACTTTTAAAAGTATTTTGTATTTAAATACTTTTGAAAGTATTTTATTGTTACTTTATAATCAGCGTGTACACACTTTGATACAATGCGCATGCTCAGTGACGTCATTATTTGTTTACATTAGGAGCAAACTAAGAGGCTGGACTATAGGTAATTAGGTGAATATTGAATGAACGACACAGATCTAAGAGCATAAAATATTTAATAAGCCATCAAGTTACATACTAGAAGATCCCATCTTCTACACGACACATGGGTTGGTCCTAGTTGAGGCTGGACCTGGGATGAGTTAGCTACAGATGTTCAAAACTACCATCAATCAAATTAGGCCAACCAACATGCGCCTTTTATGAATGTTACATCAGTGTGGCCAACATACCCATACAATCATACGTACAGCTACAATTATTTAATACTTTATTATTTAGAGCACTACATTACTCCACCCTTAAAAAGAAAGGTGAATCACCTCAGAGGAAGGTGTTCACCTTTCCAAAGCCTTACAAAACAAGAAAACGAAACAATGACAAAACCCACAGAAAATGTAAAATTCGAGAACCCAAATGCCGTGCAGGTACATCAAACTAGGCGATGGGACTATATAACTAAAAAACAAAACATAGCACAACCAAAAATACATAAACATAATAAAAGAAACATGATTACAAAGTATATAAATTCAACCAAAAAAATAATGTTCCCTTACAAAAACGTCAAAGTGTAAATCCTCAAATCCTCAACCTAAATTCTAAAATAAGTAAATTCTAAGATAAACCTTAAATTAAGCAAAACCAACTTGGATATACAGGGTGTCTCACGAGTAACCCGACAAACTTCTAAGGTGGTTTCCTCTCATCAAAATAATGAAAAAAGTTTATATAAATATGGGTCCGGAAATGCTTTGTTAGCGAGTTACGGCTAGCAAAAGATTTCGCTCTGTGTTCAGAACATACTCCTAAATAAAGTCATCCCAAAGGTCTAGGAACCAAATTGTAAGAGTAGATTTGATGGTTTCTTATGTATTTGACCCGAAAAATTGAATAAAATAAGTTCCAGAACCATATCTCCAGTAGTTATTGTAATATCCAATGAAAACGGACAAATTTGTGCATAAAAATACTTTTTTTTTAGGTTTGAAGAACAATAACTGTGTTAAATGGCTAATAAATGTGTAAATTTATTTAGCAAAACTTGTAGAGATTTTAATTCTGAAGAGAATGATGTAAAATAGGCCAATAATAAACAAACACAAAGTTTAAAAAATTTATGTTTAATTAAATCAACACACATGAAATAAACAAAAAACCTAACCTCAATAAACATAACCTAATTTTAATCATGAGTGAAAGACGCAAAATGAAAATCAACCTCAGTTTGGCTTAAAAATATGGAAAATCACTCTTTCACGCTAAACTAGGCTCTGTAGAGAAAAATACTTAAAATAAAAGTTGTAGAGCTTTTAATTTCCTATAAATTTGATTATATACTCTTTATTCGTAAAATGCATACTAAGGCTGAAATCTTATACTCTTTATTCGTAAAATGCATACTAAGGCTGAAATCTTAAAAAATTCGATTTTTCACATTATTTCGTGAGAAAGACACAAAATTTCTAATTACCGCTAAACTAAGCGTAATACAAAAAAAGTTTGAAATAAAAGTTGTAGGATTTTAAATTCTCTACATTTTTTACTATATAAATTTGCACATTTAAGTCGCAATCTTAAAAAAACAATTTATTTACGTGATAACAGCCTCACCAAGAATTTCAGCAAACATGGCGCTTATGCCTATCTTGTAGAGCACCAAAATTTTAGTAAATGAGGCGATTTTTAAAAAAAATTGTAGGACTAGTTTTTGAGAAAATTGCAAAAAAGTGAAAAATTACACGAATAAACTAATACTCCCGGTTGACCGATTTTGATGGAAATGTTCGTGTCAGGTCCGGTAGTGGTATGTAACATAAGTTTCAAGTTCATACGATGTTCCATTCTTGAGATATTCTGTTAACACACACACGCGCACACACACACACACACACACACACACACACACACAGACCAATTGTTAAAAACATGTTTTTTGGATTCAGGGGGTCTGTTTACGTGTAGATCCGGTGAAAACTGGATTTCTAAAAATCGACATGAAAACAATACTTTCCTTCCTATATAGGCCTATTCATATAGGCAAGAGAAAGTAAAAAAGGGAATAAAATATTAATTACTATGAAAACCACATTTAAATACATGTAAATAAAAATATTATAAATATATGTAATACAATAAGAAAGATGATAAAAAAGAGGCCTTTACATCAACGACTTGGGTACATGTGGATAGTCAAGTACTGCATTCTCAAAGGTTATCAATTTAGTAGGTAAACAAAATTTAGAATAAGCTAAGTCTTGGTACTCCCCCCCCCCCCACCAACTTAACCGAGTAAACTCCCCCAGAGCCACTCAAAAATCTAAGCCAGAAAACAAAGAGAAACAAATATTGAACTCATCCACTTTCGGAACGCCTCTTTTTTTGTTTAAGAATGTTTACTTTTGCATCCAACCACGATCTCTCAATTGCTTGTGTATTGGCTCCTGTTAGTGGATCTACATAATTTCGCTGATGGTTAACCGTTGAATGCAGGTAACCTAATGTAGTTCACATAACCTGTAAAATATGTAAATATTTTTTAAAACCTGATGTTCACAACCATAACCTAATGTAGTTCTCATAACCTATAAATTTTATTTTTGTATTTTTTGTAATCCCTATAATTTGTGTACGTTGCAATCTGTTCAATTCAGAACAATAAGCAACCCCATGACCCAATGAGATGAGGATGATGTGTATGACGTGTAAATGAGGTATAGTCTTGTACAGACCCAGGTCGACCATTCCTGAGAGTACATGGTTAATTAAACACCAACCATCAAAGTACACCGGTAACCACTGTCTAGTATTCAGATCCATATAAAAGTAACTACCTTTACTAGGATTTAAACCAGGAACCTTTGTCTCCAAAAATCAGCTGTTAAACAGATGATTTTGGTGACTACTTTACCTCTAGACCAACCTGGTGGGTTAACCTATAAAATATGTAAATATTTACGCACCAACAGTGCTATCACATCAAGAAATACAAATTTCACTAAACATAACGCGGTAGGCCATTTACTGTAAGTATCACCCAAACATATATATGAAACAAAAACAACTTTCTTTGAACAATAATTTTGTATAAATTTATTAGTTATTTTTATAATTCCTACTTTTAGTATCAGTTTATTGAAACTCATTCAAAGATATGTTTGAAATTGTGAATAAAACTATTCTGTAATACAAATATTTAAAAAAAAAATTGGTAAATGTTCAGTAGTTGGACGCACTCCCGATTTTAACAATTTTTATGTGGTCTTATTCAGTTTTTTGCGCTGATTCCGAATCTGTAATTAGTTTTTGGGGCAAAGACCTGTGAAATTAGTTATAAGCCCTTTTATATCGTATAACTACATAACCTCACTTTCCCGCAAATTTGTTAATTTATATCGTGTTATTTCGACGTATGTATATATTTTAAGGTACAGAATATATGTATTACTTAATATTAATAAATATTGATCAATAAATATGAATAAAAATAACGTAAATATATAAACAACGTAAATACTATGTAAAACGTAAAATGATGTACTAATGTAATGACGTCACGGCGTGTATTGGTTTTATTTTTATGACGTCATTACAAGCGGCCTCAAAAATTACTACCAACCTTATTACGAGTAGGTTATCGGTTACAATGGGCGTGGTAGAGGGTGAGTGTTAAGACGTGAACCCTACCCCTCCAGTACGATTTCTGTCGTGAGTTCTTTTTATTTGTGTAGTTGGGGAAGGGTATTGAGAAAAAAATGAAGCGTCGATTCAACCGCCTAGTTGTGACTGTCGTTCGTGTATTGTTAAAACTGAAAACATCATCTTTCTTAAGTGGTCAATTTATTGTGTGCTATGATATTTTTAAAGTAGTTTATGTAGGGTTATACTGCAATTTTAATAGTTTCATTTATTTCATTCACTTGTTATGATTTCGTTTTTTTAATAGAATTTTATGCAATAAATAGTTTTGAATAATTTAATTTATTTAAAATGGGCGAAAAAATTAAGAAAATAGGCGGTAATGTGATTCGCAGTCAAACTAGAGAAGTCGTGAATAACGTCTATCAATTTTATGAAAAGAGAAATAGATGAAGGGCCAATACTTTTTAAGCAAGCGCAGAGAAGAGTCGCTGCAGCTACTGGAATTTCAAGAAGCAGTGTCCAAAGAATTTTGAAAGAGGGTAAAATTGCCAGGGAAGAAGGAAAGCCTATATGTACACCACATAAAAAACGACCCAGGAAAAAAGAAAAAGCAGATTTAGATGATTTTGACAAATGTGTCGTTCGCCGAACTATTAATGACTTTCACCTAAAAGAAGGCCAACGTCCAACAATAATTATTAAAATATTGCTTCCGGTTTTAAAAAGAAAAATTAATTACAAAGGCGGTTCGTGGTCTCTTCTTCAAGTAATTAGAAATCTTGGATTTCGTTGGAAGAAGTCAGGAGATAATTGTAAACTCTTAATAGAGATGCAAGACATTCGGGAAAAAAGATTATCCTGTCTTCGTGCGTTACATGAATATCGAAAACATAGTAGACCGATATTTTATAGTTGACGAGACATTTGTTCATTCATCGCACACGCAACGTTATTCTTGGATAGATACAGCCGGCCCATCATCTTCAACGGAACCTTGTCGATTAACTGTGTCCTGTGTCTAAGGGAAGGACTGCAATCATTGTACACGCGGGCAGTGAAAATGGATGTGCAGATGACGCACTGTTAATTTTCAAATCTGATCAAAAGTCTGGAGATTACCATGACGCTATGAATTCGGACAATTACGAACGGTGGCTTAAAGAAAAACTTATTCCTAATCTTTCTCCTAAATTAGTATTAGTTATTGACAATGCTTCATACCAATATGTGCAATTAAAAGCAGCTCCTTGTAGTTCAGCAAAAAAAAAGTTATATGATCAATTGGTTACTATCCCATAACATACTATTTCAAAGTAATATGTTTAAGCCGGAACTTTACAATTTAATTAAATTATATAAGTGAAAATTTTTAGTCCTTAAAGTTGATACAATTTTGGTAGAACATGAACATAGCGTGCTGCGGCTTCCACCATATCACCCTGACCTAAACCCTATATCGAGCTAATATGGACGGAAATAAAAACTTACGTAGCAAAAAATACAACTTTTAATTTAGAGGATTGTATGAATGTAGTCCGTGAAAAAAATGCCGGTATGGCAAAAGAAGACTGGGCGTCAAGATGTAAGCATGTTAGAGAGATAGAAGAAAATTGTTTAAAAATGGAAATGGACTTAGATAGTGTCACCGAACGTTTAATTATAAACACAACTGAAAGTGACGGCATTGATACTGATAGTGACTCATCGGAAAGAAATTCAACTAGCTGCAGTGATACGAGTGGGGTAGAACCAATCGAATAAATGCCTCATCGCCGGATGCAGTTCTGTAAGTAAACGAAGTTTTCAATTTTACCAAAATTATAATAGAAAGAGAGCGCATTCCGTCATAACAGTTATGGGAGAGGGACGCTCACCCCCCACTAACGATCTAGTTGCCCCTACTCAGGCCTCACGTCTCAACCAATTCCCTCTATCATGGGCGTTTATATTTGTTATGTGCAAATATAAACGCCTATGGTAGCACACCCATTACAACCGATAACCTATTCAACATTAATTCATTAACATAATGTTATCGGTTGTTACGGGCGTTTATATTAGGCCATAACAACCGATGACCTATTCAACACGAGCTAACGCGGTGTGTGTGTGTGTGTGCGCGCGCGCGCGCACACACACACACACACCGCGTTAGCTCGTGTTGAATAGGTCATCGGTTGTTATGGCCTAATATAAACGCCTGCGCGCTCACACACACCGCGTTAGCTCGTGTTGAAAAGGTTATCGGTTGTTATGTGCAAATATAAACGCCTATGGTACCACAGCCATTATAACCGATAACCTATTCAACATTAATTCATTAAGATAATGTTATCGGTTGTTACGGGCGTTTATATTAGGCCATAACAACCGATAACCTATTCAACACGAGCTAACGCGGTGTGTGTGCGCGCGCGCGCGCACACACACACACACCGCGTTAGCTCGTGTTGAATAGGTTATCGGTTGTTATGGCCTAATATAAACGCCTGCGCGCGCACACACACCGCGTTAGCTCGTGTTGAATAGGTTATCGGTTGTTATGGCCTAATATAAACGCCTGCGCGCGCACACACACCGCGTTAGCTCGTGTTGAAAAGGTTATCGGTTGTTATGTGCAAATATAAACGCCTATGGTACCACAGCCATTATAACCGATAACCTATTCAACATTAATTCATTAAGATAATGTTATCGGTTGTTATGGCCTAATATAAACGCCTGCGCGCGCACACACACCGCGTTAGCTCGTGTTGAATAGGTTATCGGTTGTTATGGCCTAATATAAACGCCTGCGCGCTCACACACACCGCGTTAGCTCGTGTTGAAAAGGTTATCGGTTGTTATGGCCTAATATAAACGCCTATGGTACCGCTAACCATAGAATAGGTTTTCGGTTGATATGTGTAAATATATTTTAATATCACTGTGTACACATTAACAACTAATAGCATTATTATTTGGTCATAGGTTGTTATGTGCAATGACATTTGCGTTAATGTGCAATTATATTACCAATATATAATATTAATTAGTTAATATTATTGCGTTGTGCAATTATATTAACCGATAACCTAATAAACATTTATACACTAACAACCAATAACCTTGATATTAGTTGGTTATTGGTTCTTATGGGCAATTATATTTGCAAATAAAAATCGATAATCTACGCAATTTTTACGTAGTAATTATAAATAACCTTTTTATTGGTAGGTTATTGATTGTTACACGAAGTTATATTTCCGCATAATAACCAATAACCTACTCACCATTTACACACTAACGTTTAAAACCATCCAACAATCTACACACCGGTGAAATCTTATTAAACTATCACACAGTACTATGCCTTAGATTATTATTACTGCTAATAAACACTAACCTGCTAATATTTTGGTGGGTATAAATCAGCGGCCGCACGGAAGAAATGATGTAAGCGTACTTCCGGCTTGGGATATCTGCATTTGAATTGAAATTCAGCAAGGTATCCCAAGAAATGCTCTTTCCGTACGCCGTAACGCGGTATTCCGCTCCTAACCTCGCGCCAGCGCTTCTCTATCGTGTTGGTATTTGCGCCAGTTTGTTCGTCAACAAAATTGTACTTGTGGTTAACCGTTAGGTGTTGGTATCCCTCGTCAGATAGGCATTGGTAGGCTTTCCAACAATCGCTGACGATTGTTGTTCCCGGCAGAATCCAGTCCCTAATAATAGGGTTTTTGAATCCCTTGTTTCTACCGGTACTAAAAAGCAATCACCAGTATCTCGTTGTACACCAACAAACACCCACTGACCTTCCACCAAATGACCCGTTGTATTTCCTTCTGCCGAACTTCGCTTCATCAATCTCGACGATAGTTGTCGGACCACCAATCTTCTGCGAAGTTTTCAACATATGGTCTATGAAAACCTCTCGACAGAAGGAATACCAGTCAACCACTGTAGCACGCGCAATCCCAAACTCTTTCTGTATAATAAGTTGTCTTGGCGGTTTTAAGTGCAACAGCACCGAAACTAACTTAAAATAATTACTCAAGTCCATTCTCGATGACTCGAAAAAGGAACCCGCACGAGCCGATCTCTTGAAGTTACACCTCCGGGTTCCTTTCTTTGTTTTTGTAGAGCGCCAGCAACGAAAGGTTAGGCTTCCTTTACCCAACTTACATGGGTTGTTACATGTGCCACAATTTATGACGTTTTTGAATACGCCGTGGGAAATTAAAAAGTATTTATCCCACGACGTACCCTGGAAAAGCAATACCTCGCAATTGTCACAAATCATGGTCATGATTTGTGGCCAGATTTCGTCACAAAACTATACACCCAAAAAACAAACTAGTTGTTACAGGAATTCGAGATTGAAACTAGTGTATTATTGTAACTTACCTACGTAACGTAAGTAATGTTAACATTTCATTAATTAGATCTTATTTTTTATTTCTTGTTATTTTATTTAATATTGTTTTGTTATATAATAAAATACCAAATTTTTTAATTATATAATTTAAAAATATATTTTCTAAATAATATACTTAAATATTTGGTTTTTATATTACAAATTTTGTTTTCAATTTTAATGTTCGCGAATTGTAATATCATATTTCAAATGGAAAATGGTTTTTAGTTATGCCATTATTAAGTTTGTTATTGGTTAAGATATGCGGAAATCTATTTAAATAGTGTTAAAAAAACAAAAAACGGGTAATAACCCGCATATTTGTAATATATATGTATAAAAATTTAAATATAACGGCGTAAATGACGTGATCCAACAAATTTGCGGGAAAGAAACGCCAATGGTACCACCCCCATTACAACCGATAACCTACTCGTGTATTAGGTTGGTAGTAATTTTTGAGGCCGCTTGTAATGACGTCATAATAATAATACCAATACACGCCGTGACGTCATTACATTAGTACATCATTTTACGTTTTTCATAGTATTTACGTTGTTAGTATATTTACGTTATTTTTATTCATATTTATTGATCAATATTTATTAATATTAATTCATACATATATTCTGTACCTTAAAATATACACATACATCAAAATAACACGATATAAATTAAGAAATTTGCAGGAAAGTGAGGTTATGTAGTTATACGATATAAAAGGGCTTATAACTAATTTCACAGGTCTTTGCCCCAAAAACTAATTACAGATTCGGAATCAGCGCAAAAAACTGAATAAGACCACATAAAAATTGTTAAAATCGGGAGTGCGTCCAACTACTGAACATTTACCAAAAAATTTTTTGACATTTTCCGCTACTATAGTATGTGGCCTACCGTGTCATGTTTAGATGTTTAGTGAAATTTGTATTTCTTGATGTGGTAGCACTGTCCACTAGAACTTTTGGCGCATAAATATTCGCATATTTTACAGGTTATGAGAACTACATTAGGTTATGATTGTGAACATAAGGCTTTAAAAAATATTTACATATTTTACAGGTTATGTGAATATTAGGTTACCAATATTCAACTGTTAACTATCAGCGAAATTATGTAAAGTCCAGCCTTTCTTAGTTTCCTCCTAATGTAAACAAACAACAACGTCACTGAGCATGCGCATTATATAAAAATGAGTACACGCTGATTAAAAAGCAACAACAAAATACTTTTAAAAGTATTTTTATAAATGAAATTGTTAGGCCTACATCATACAATGACATGTTTTAAATAATTTAAAACATAGTTAACTTAATAGGAATATGACATCCATAGTCGTGGATTGTAGTGTGCACTCTGTAGTGGCTGACTTAGGTTTGTTGACAGTAGGAGCAAACTAAGGACGGCTGAACTGTAAATCCCCAAACAGGAGCCAATACACAAGCAATTGAGAGATCATGGTTGGATGCAAAAGTAAACATTCTTAAACAAACAAGAGGCATTTCGAAAGAATTATTTCATTCGCACCTCAACCATATATCATGAAAAATTATGAGAAAAGAGAACCTGATTTTTGTTGCTTTTCTCATTGACATTCACAGTGTGTACCGTGTGCAGACTGACTAAAAATAACTGGGTGAATCCTGAAATGTATTATTAGCTATTGTAAATTATTGTATGTAATTTGTCCTTTTTTCTTAATATCACATAACATGTAACATATGTGAATGTAAGACCGAAAGTTAATAAATCCTTTTTTTCTAAAACTTTTGTTCATTTAGGTCCGAAGTGTTTTAATCTGTTGCCTATTGAAATTAAAAATAGCTTAAACATGTTAATATTTTCAAGAAAGGTTAAAGATTGGCTCAATGACATAACTGATGTTGATTCACTGGTAAGAATTATTGGTTAGCGTTGGTGTTTTACCGTTGCTGACTTGCACTGCTTGCTATTCAGTCCTTGTAGGAATTTACTGATCTCGGTAAATATTATAACAATAATAACTGATTTTAATGTTAGTCATGTACACATGAATATCTGCTCTGAAGACTGACGGCTTGGTTAATATTGTTGTTAAAAAAATATATAGTTAACATGCGCTGTAGATGCTGCTACAATTTGAATTGTCATTGGTAGTGGATGACGACACATGATTTGTAATTCATTTGATTTGTAATTAATTTATAAACTTGTTTTTATGTATTTTGTTTTTTTTTTTGTTATATAACCACCGTTTACTTAAGTTGGTGGTAATTTATTCCTAGTGGAAAAAAAATAATTTTGTATTTGTATAAAATGGATAAATAAATATTATTACAGTAAGAAGTCGATTATCCGAACGTCTATAAACCGGACGACCGGTTATCCGGATGCCCTTCAGGAAAAATTTGTAAAATACTGTACGTATGTACTATGTACACTTATGGATGAACTAATTTATTTCTGAATTTCGTAGACATACAAATTTAAAAGACCCTTATCGTATTAAAACATCATATGTGATAATGTATAAATGCTTTGTTTAATACGCAGAAAATGGAATGAAACGGCTGGAACAGCAACCAGAATGTGACGCCGCTACAGTTTTAATTTTAAAACTACTTTGAGATTTGGCTGCTAACAAGAGAGTTACTTCCCTTAAACAAAGGAATATTTCAGATTTTTTTAAAAACTAATTTTGTGTAACTCATTTATACTGTACACAATTATGATTTTTAGTGTTTTTAACTTATAATAGTACTACATGTTCATTTATTTTGTAAAGTACGATATAGTGAATTGTATGAGTACATAACATTTATGTGTTTTTAAATTTGTGTGTTTAATAAAAATTAAGTTACAAGTACAATAGTGTCGTGTACGTATTATAGCACAGTTCTAGCTTCTATAACGTAAAATAAGTTTGGAAAATCTGTTATCCGGATAAATCAATTTACCGGACGATCAAATCCCCAATTGGTCCGGATAATCGACTTTACACTGTATTATTATATTTACGTGCCAAAATTGCTAATGGACAGTGCTACCACACCAAGAAATACAAATTTCACTAAACATAACAAGGTAGGCCACGTACTATAGTAGCACCCATTTTCCTGTATATATTATGAAGTAGCCACCGCTTATTGCAATACATTAGTCAGAAGCAGATTTCATAACAATAACCGACTGCATAATCACCATCTATTCCCAAAACGGGCAGGTGGAGTGTTATTTTAATTGCACTCTATCTGTTTGGTCCAGGGCTAAAAAAATAGTTCTGTTTCTTATCACAAGTCAGCCACTTATATGACTGAACTATTTAAGAACAGAAGAGGTAGAGGTGTAAAAGACACTAGTCAGAGTTATCTCCTCTGAGAGTAATGAATTTCACTACGGAGCCAGACCCTGTGATGAATGAAGTGAAGGTGTCATTTGCAGGGTGGAAAGTGAGTGCTTTTCGGAGGCCCTGGCATGCTGATAGGTATACTCTTTCAACTCAGTGAGGAAGGCACTGGTAAACCACCTTACTCCTCGTTTTTATTTAGTAAAACCTCTTAGAGGTTCAAACCAGCCTTTCGGCTGATGACCTAAACAACAATCACCATCTACACAATTACCGCATTCAAATCACTCTATTATGGTCACAATGTTTACTCAAATGATACGTAGGCCTACCATTACACTTTGATAATGACAAAATGGAGACTTCTGTTCTTCTAAATTTTACGTAACAGAAGTTAAGAAGCAGCATTTCTTTGACTCATTTTAGGTAATTTACAGTATCGATCTAAAATATCAAGTTTTTCTTTAAGACTTAAAATCACGTCATTTATTTTGAGATTCGGGTATCTTGCTACACTTTGAAACTTCAAGTGACGCCAAACTTAATAGAACAAAATGTAAAAAGATCATCCTAAATTAAATTACGTATAAGCCACACTGAAATCATAAATGGACGTAAAAATAAAAAAATAAAAATTAACAGTGCAATAGACATTAGACTTAAAACCGAGTATGTCCACTCATTCCAAGTAAACCAACCATGTCCGTATTTTATAGACAAATATTAACTTAATAACTGAGTTATGATTTGACATACACTCCATTTGAATTTGACTGGAGACTCCAAGAGGAGTATAGGACTTGTCATTTATAACACCTGAAATACATATAAGAATCACACAATGTATCACTACTATCAAGAAAGAAATTCTTGTACGCTATAAAAAGTTTCATCGATCAAGTAATTTTGCAGATTATTTTAAAGGAATGCAAATTATCACATTTTAAAAATTGGAGTAATTTATTAATGAATTTACCCTCTGCATAAGTAGGTTTTTGTTTAAACAATTTTGTGGAGTGATTAGCCACATAATAATCATTTCTGCTTCTAGTGTTATGATTGTGAACATTGAAATTCTGCATAAAATTATTTCGCCTTACATATATAATCACCTCAAAAATGTAGAGGGAACTGTAAGCAATTTAAGCTCCTTAAATAGTGGCCTGCATGAGGTAAGCTCATACATACACCTAATAGCTTTCTTTTGAATTTTAAAAACCCTATTCATATTACCCTTGCTAGAATTACCCCATACTAAGATACTATAACGGATATGAGACAGAATGAGGCCATGATAAACTGCCATTAGTAATTTTTTATCATTTAATCTGGCAATTTGTTTTAGTGCAAATACCCCAGATGATATTTTACTACAAACTTGATTGGTAAGATCTATCTAGAGATACTCCCAGGAACTTCACTGTTTCTACATGCTCTAAACTATTATTAAGAATAAATACATCCACTTCTCTACTTTCTTTAACATTATGTTTATTGTTAAACTGCAAATACTGACACTTTTTCCCATTTACTGTTAATAACATTTGATTCAAGAACTGTACTACAGACTCTATGTTAACATGTGTATTTACTTCAAGAGCATCTACCAAACTGTTACTGATTACTGAAGTGATCATCAGCAAACAACAAAGCTCTGCCATTAGGTGTGACTTCTGGTAGCCTATTAATGTACAATAGAAACAGAATTGGACCTAAAATTGAATCTTGTGGAACGCCTGCTTTGACTTCAAGCTTTCAAGGTACAACCTTTGTAAGTTTCCCTCTAACAACTCTAGTTAACTCCACACACACTGTAATCTATTACTAAAGTAAGATTGAAACCATTTCAATTCTACATCCCTAACGCCTAATGTTTTCAATAAAATTTCATGATCAACACAATCGAAAGCTTTACTCAGATCCAGCAACACTGCCAATGCTTTCTCCGCGGTATCCAATATATCAACATGTATGGTTTCTTTGCTTATTTTTGATGAAATAAAGTTGTTCACTAAGTCATCGTAGGTATCCATTACATAAAATAAGTGTTTCTTCTTTTCTAAAAAAGTTGATTCAGTGGACAAATGTAAAGTTTTGGTAGAATACTCTTCACATCATAATTACGTACATTTTTGGCGGGAATAAAGTTGATTTATTTATTAGAATTCTATGGTCACGTAGGAATCAATAAACAAAAAATTATTTCATTACAAAATGGTCAAGCAATCAGTTTTTTGAAATTAACACCCTACCTTTGCTTAAAAACCAACAAAAAAGGGTACCGGTAACAAAGTTTCTTAATAACAAATACTTCACAAAAACAACGTAAAACTACAGACCAAATATCTAAATAAAACATAACATTTACCTTTGTACGAATTTATAACATCTAGGCAATCTTCAAGTGTTTTAAATGCAACATCATTATCTGCTTCCATTCTTTTATAAATAAACGTTACATTAAAACAAAGACAACTTTATATCTCACTCACAGGAATTACAAACATAAACAAAAACCAACCAATGCTACAGTCATTGTTGAGTTGATGTTACAGTCTACCAACGTACCAACAAAAAACTTAATTTTTTATAAAACATTTTACAAAATATTATATCTGAAATATTTAATGAAAAATACAGATAATTTAAAGTCTTATTAGTTATTTATTTTATATTACGTTAAATACTAAAATTTACAATTATTTACTAAATGAGTCACTAATTTTATCTTCTTTCTTAGTTGCTTGGTCAAACGACTATGATAGGTGTTACCTATTATAATATCTTAGTTATTTATATTGTCCAAAGTAATATTTTAAACAAATTTATAAAATTAATTAACCAGTACAATTTTTAATTAATTCGAAAGTTTTTACCGCTTGTTTCTTGCAGCTGTTTTATCTCCCTTCCATCAATTCGCACCGCTGTACGTTGGCGCCGATTTCCAATGTCATCCGAGTAGGTTGCGCTTAAGTTCACTTTTTGAAATAATTACAACACATTTATTAGCAAAACGGGGTTAGGTATAGTTTTAATATTAATAATTTTGTTTAACTATAATGTTACTTATTAAACACATACAATTTCAATCATTTTTACTTTCTCGTAAACTAATATGTAGTATAGAGTAAAAAAAATAGTGAGGTCTTAACCGGAATTTCAAGGGATTATCAAACATGTCAGCGTGTATGTGCTTACTATTCAGAACTACCAAATTTCCGTATTTTTGAGCCCTGCAGAAATAATCTTTATTTAGTGTTGAACACTCATGTTACAGCTATAACTAGAAATTTTACAGGGTTCCAACCTAAGAAATAAGGTTTTATAATTAGTTCGAAAGCAGATATAAGTGGTGTTATTTACATACATCCCACCTGGTTGGTTTAATAGTAAAGTTGTCGCCGTGGACATCTGTTTCACAGCTGATTTTCGGAGACGAAGGTTCCGTGGTTCAAATCCTAGTAAACTGATGGTAACTTTTAAAAGGGTTTGAATACTAAACAGTGATTATTTATGCATAGAGGGATTATTTATACTAAACTCAGCATGGGTACTAAAAATAAAATACTACAGCGCAGTGAATGTAATTTCCGTACAAGAAAAGAGGCCTGGTGCCATGGTTTCCCGTAGTCTGTGTCCAGGAAACCATTGCATCTACCCTCCACGTGCATGCTAGAAGGTCAGATGGTCTATGTAATAAGTCCTATACTAAACTCAGCATGGGTACTAAAAATAAAATACTACACCGGCCGAACTAGGTAGCAGCAGACGACAAGTGGAAATTATGAAACACACGATTAAGGAAACAGCTGATATAAATTTAGATTTATAAATTTACGTTGAGCCGTTCTTAGTTTGCTCCTAGTGTCAACAAACAAAAGCCACCTACTACAGGGTGCACGCTAGAGTCTTCGATTTTACGGATGTCGTATTCCTATTAAGTTAACTATTTTTAAATTGTAAGTACTTAAAGTACTAAAAAACATCAGTCATGATATGATGTACGCCTAACAATTTCATTTATTAAAATACTTTTAAAAGTATTTTGTATTTAAATACTTTTGAAAGTATTTGTTGTTACTTTTTAATCAGCGTGTACTCATTTTGATACAATGCGCATGCTCAGTAAATTTATACATGTATTTAAATCAAATCATTCATGATTTGCCCAAAAGTTCTTAACTTGAGATTCATGCTAATACGAGTTTCATTTTACGAAATAGTAAATTTCGTTTACAACATAACGGTAATACAGCGTAATATAAAGTGGTTCTCCCACATTTACCCCCTCCATGCTCTCGGCATTACTATCAAAAAATTATAGTATTTGAGGCCTTCGGGCCAGCCCAGTCAGTCAAGCTGGTAGAAAGTCGCTATTATTTGTTAAGTAACACTGGTTGGGCAACCGACCTTGTAAAGTGACCAGTTGCCACCATCCGTGAACAAACTCTACTGGGGCCCCTGTTCAAACTCATGTCACTAATTTACCTCAAATAATAAAGCAAAGCAGCGATCAAATTGGGTAGTTGTCAATAATGTACAGTTCCCGATAACAAATATAAGCTAAAAAAAAGTATTTGAAAAAATAGTAAATTAATTATATACCTATACTATCTATACACAAACGCAATATCGCTTCCAATGTATTTCAAATGGGAATTCTTTTAACTTCTGAATACTAGATTCTACCGAACGGATTTTTATAATTTATACGTGTATTTAAATCAAATCATTCATGATTTGCCCAAAAGTTCTGAACTTGAGATTCATGCTAATACGAGTTTCATTTTACGAAATAGTAAATTTCGTTTACAACATAACGGTAATACAGCGTAATATAAAGTGGTTCTCCCACATTTACCCCCTCCATAGCTATATTCCATAAGCATACAGTTTATGTGTCATCTCTCTTCTCATCTCACAACACACACAGTCAATGTATTAGGCAAATTGTGTTAACGTTGTTTCATATATCAGTACGTCTTTTGCAAACAAACATCGATATGTTTTTTTAAATAAGATGGGTTTAACCAACTGGTAGGCATTATTTTATTCTAAATAGTTTTTATTTTTTATTCTAGATCCAGCGGCATATTTGGCTGGCCTTGGTGCACACAGTTTGGGAATCACTGCTCTATAGGTTCAAACCAGCCATTCGGCTGATGACCTAAACAACAAATTTTTAATTTTTCTTGCCTTTATGAATAATTATATAGGAAGGAAAGTAATGTTTTCATGTCGAGTTTTCACCTGATGTACACGTTTTCAGACCCCCTGAACCCCAAAACACATGTTTTTAGCGATTAGCCTGTGTGTGTGTGTGAATAGAATGTCTCAAGAATGGAATATCGTACGAACTTGAAACTTAAGCTAGGTACCTTTGGAAAACGTGACACGAATATTTTCATCAAAATTGGTCAACCGGAAGTAGTAGTCCATTCGTGAAATTTTTCTTTTTTTTTATGTTTTTCTCAAAAACGATGTTTTTTTTTTGGCTCCTACGATGTTTAATTAAAATTGCCTCATTTACTAAATTTTTTATGCTCTACATGATAGGGTAGGCATGATATCTGCTGAAATTCTAGTGGAGGCTGTACTCTTGTAGAAAAAATAGTTTCTTTAAAGATTGCGGCCTTAATATGCATTTGAGGGCAAATGTAATTAAATTTGTAGAAAATGTAAAAACCTACAACTTTTATTCAAAACATTTCTTTATACGAGGGCTATTCAGAAAGTAGATTACGTTTTGGAATAAGAAAATAACAAATTACAGAAAAAAAAATTTATTATGTACATCTGAAAGAGCAACTTAAACACTACTTTTCTACATAGTCACCATACAAATTGAGGCACTTGTCGTAGCGGTGAACAAGTTTTGAAATGCCTTCATCGTAAAATTCAGCCGCCTGAGATGTCAGCCAGTTAGTCACGCCCGCCTGCAGTTCCACGTCGTCATCAAAACGTTGTGTTGCAAGCCAGTTCTTCATCTTTGGAAACAAGTGGAAGTCGCTGGGTGCAAGGTCGGGACTATAAGCCGGATGAGGAAAAATCTCCCATTTGAATCCATTAAGGACACCTTGAGTGCGATTTGCCGTATGAGGTCTGGCATTGTCATGCAAAAACAAAATTTTGTTCGTCAGCTTTCCCCGACGTTTGTTTTGAATCGCTCTTCTTAAGTTTTGCAACGTTTGACAATACCTCTCAGAGTTGATTGTTGTACCACGCTCCAAAAAATCGATAAGAATAACACCTTTCCTATCCCAAAAAACAGTCGCCATAATCTTCCTTGCAGACAATGTTTGGAGACATTTTCTTGGTTTTTTAGGGGAATGTGTGTGTCCCCACTCCATAGACTGTAATTTTGTCTAACATGTTTTACCCACGTCTCGTCTCCCGTTACGATTCGGTCAAGAAATGACTCACCAGCTTTGTCGTAACCATCAAGAAATGTTAATGATGCAGCCATGCGCTGATCCTTGTGGTCTTCTGTAAGGAGTTTTGGCACCCATCTTGCACAGAATTTGTGGTAGCCTAGCTTTTGTGTAACAATCTCGTACAGCAAAGTTCTTGAAAATTGTGGGAAACAAAGGGAAAGCTCCGTTATTGTGAAACGGCGGTTTTCACGCACCTTTTCATTGACTTTCTCAGTCACAATGCTCGGTCGACCACTCTTCTCTTCGTCATGGACATTAGTTCGGCCATTCTTAAAGCGAATGCACCACTGACGAACTCCACCTTCAGTGATAATGTCATTTCCATACACTGCACACAGTTTCCGGTAAATTTCTATTGGTTTATGGTTGCTTGCCAACAAAAACCTTATCACAGATCGTACTTCACAACTCGCGGGATTTGCGATTGCAGCACACATTTCAAAAGCTTATAAAAACGGAACGAGCAGCGCGATCACCCTCTCACTAGCACGGCTGGATAGCCACTGAACGGCAGAACGCCCACATACCAAAATGTCCGCGATTGCCCCGCCCCTTGCGGCAACAGACGAAAACGTAATCTACTTTCTGAATAGCCCTCGTATAATGTAATTAGTGATTTTCTGTTTTTTTTTCATGAAAATCTGTAAAAAATAGATTTTTCAAGAATTCGGCCTTAGTATGCATTTAATGACAAAAGTGTATATAATCAATTTTATAGAAAATTAAAAGATCTACAACTTTTGTTTCAAGCATTTTTCTCTGCAGAGCCTAGTTTAGCGTGAAAGAGTGATTTTCCGTAATATTAAGCCAAACTAAGATTGGTTTTCATTTTACATCATTCACTCATGATTAAAATAAGGTTATGTTATTTTAAAATTTAGTTTCTTTGTTTATTTCTAATGTTTTATTACTAATATTAGGTTGTATTGTTAATTATTTGCATTGGCACGAGAAAGTCATGAGTGTTTCACACCAGATTCTTTACTAATGATCAAACATAGGTTATAATTTTAATTTTTATATTGGCAAGAGAAAGTCGTGTGAATGTTTAACACTAAATTTTTTTTTTTTTTTTTTATCATAGTTTTCACATCAAAAGGAACACTTAAGTCATTTTATGACTTAAGTCATAAAATTGTTGTTTGTTTGTTGGGTTGTTTTTTGTCTTTAAAGGGAAGTGGATTAGATTTTCTTTCAAGACTTTCTTTTCTTCTCATTTTTTAATCATTATTTTTAGTAATATTCAAGTCCTTCAAGTCAAACTTAATTTCCTAGATTCAATTATTTTGAGTCTTGTTCTTGAGTTAGAGTAGGACCTGTTTAGGAGGTTGAGTTAACACTCAGACATAGAAATATAGAGACATCTATATCTCTCAGTGGCCAAACCCAAATCAGTTTATAAAGAAATAAAATTTGGGTCATTTTTGTTACAATATTTTTTTTAATATTCTGATTTAATTTGATGTTGCAAGAAGTGAAAAACATCCAAAATAATTTTCTTGTTATTCATTTATGATTTATAACTGGTTAGATTTGAGATATAAATTGAACTTACATAGTACTGGAGGACGAAAATCTAATTCTAGGAAAAACAATGAAGACAATAAATGTCCTAATTTTTTAAAAATACAGACAACTAATTTTTCAATTTATTTAGCATATTATCTTTTTTTTAATTTACTTTTTAATGTCGCATCAACTGCAATGGTCATTAGCGACAATGTTGGGGGTAACTGTGTAGAATGGAGGATGAAATTATTTTTTGTAACGTATTAAAATATGCCGAACCTGAGTGGGGTTTGAACCCATCCATGGCCACAACTAAACAAAATTATGTTTTACCAATCTCAGAAATCAAAATCATGAACCATGAAAAACAATTTTCAAAAAATTTTCAAAAATTTTGATGAATCATTAAAATCATGAATGATCGTACAAATTGTTTCACTAAACAGAAACAATCGAAATTTGGTAAACATTTTTTGAATCTTTATAACTTTTTAATAAAAAATGCTACAAAAATCACAAGACTATTTCCAAAAACTGCAGAATGTTTTTATTATTATAAACTAAAAAGTGTTATTGACAATGAGAAATTAAATAATCTCTCAACTGTTTTTATGTTATAAGTACTGAGAGAAATTCATCTCTTAAAAGAAAATTTGGGAAAACTAATGAGAGACATATTCATCTCTCAATAGCATATCTGGTAAGGTCATGTCGATTGGGTGTAGCACTCAACCTCTTCGTGAATCTTCTGATAGTCTGCAGAGGTTGCTGTAAAAGGAGACTCTCTTTTCTCATTGTGTCGAATGTATAAACTCATTTTCTTTGTAAACTATGTTGTTGGAGATTATCCACCATTTGCCATAAACTTTGTGTTTGACTAAATTAAATAGTATGCCTTTAAACAGTGGAAAAATTAAAATTATCATGTTTACTTGTAAGACCAACGAATTATGTTTTATGTACGAGATGGAGAAATCCTACATTCCAAGAAAGTCTTTAGTCAAAGATCTTTTAGATCTTACAGTGTCCCTTCCTACAAAAGGCTTTACACTAGTTTTTGTCCTAGATATGTTCTGTGTAGATAGATTCTATATACAGCATAGATTCTGGAAAAGACTTCACTAATATGATTATTCACTTGAAGAGGATGTGTCAGAAAACTTCTATTGATTACTAAAGTATCAATAAAGCAATCAACAAAGCTTTGGCATTAAGTATGACTTCTGATAATCTTTATGTACAAAAAGAACAAAATGGGGCGTAATAGTGAACGCTGTCGAACACCAGCTTTAGCTTCAGTTAAAATATGGTAATAGCTTTCCTGTCGAATATCTCCTAAATTACCCCATATTGTTTTAATTTTTTGTTAAGGTCATTAGCTGAAAGGCTGGTTTGAACCTCTAGAGGCTTTACTAAGTAAAACGAGGTATGAGATGGGGTACTTGTGCCTTCCTCACTGAGTGCAAATATGCTTATCAGCATGCCAGGCCCACTTAAAGCATCTGCTTTCCTCCCTGCAAATGACACCTTACTTCATTCACCACAGGGTCTGGCTGTATTATGAAATTCATTACTCAGAGGAGATAACTCTGACAAGTGTCTTTTACCTCTTGTTTTTAAATGCTTCAGTCGTATAATTGGCTGACCATGTGATAAGAAACAGAACTATTTGTTGTAGCCCCAGAACAAGAAGATCAAGTGTAAATAATTTAACACCCCACCTGCCTGTTATGGGCAAATATTTGTACTTATCTTTATTTTAAGTTGCTTCAACTATTTAGTCATCAATGTCTCAAAAGTTTAAACTATACAAGTAAAATAAACAATTGGCCGCCTCCGTAGCATAATGGTTGATGCATTGGCCTGCCACGGGAAGGTTTAGGGTTCAATTCCCGGCCAGGGTATGAAAATTTTCATTTGTCAAATCCCACAGGTAATGTTACATAATCCACTGTAGTCACTAATGACCAAGCTGTTGATGCAACTTTAAATCAATTTTTTTTTAGCTTCAATTTAATTTTTATTTACTACTGAACAATTTTTTAAGCACAACTAGTAAATGAGATGGAATGAATAAGGAATGGCGGGAATGTGACGTGAATGTGAATCGATCCAGTGACCGATTTCGGCGTGAAATGTGTCAAGGAATGTGGAGCCAATTTTTAATGATAACGATTTACAAACTATGACGGATAATGTTTTTTTGAGATGATTTTCTTTTTTATGAAAGGAAACAGGCATGACAAGTTAAATTGAAATGTTTTTTTTTGTTATTTTTATGGTGGTCGGAGAAGATCCCTACTCCACCTTCGTTTCAGTTGTCTGTTAACAGGGAGATTGTTTGTTGAAAGAGATTGGACACTTGGATTTATGTGGTCAATTGCCTTTGTGTGTAATGAGTTGTATGTTGAGTTGACAATATCTCGAACCGTTGGTATTTTCATTTTCTCGAAGGGTATGATTGGTTACGTAAAAAGGTGCGTTTGTTATTGCTCTAAGTCCTTTTGACTGGTGTCTTTGAAGAATATTCAGTGTTGTATTGTGAGGGGCTCCAAAAATTGGTCCCCCATACAGCCAAATTGGCGATACTAGTTAGTGATTTATAGAGGATGACTTTTAAGTGAAGAGGTAGCGAGGACTTGTGACCTAAGACGCCATACAACATATGAAATCGTGAGTCTGAGATTGCTCTGACGTGCACAACGTGTGGTTTCCATGTGAGACGTCTGTCAAGTATTAAACCAAGGTACCTAACTTTGTCTGTAACTGTAAGCCTAGTATCATCGATGCGTAAATTTGGTCAACCAACAGGCCGAAGTGTCAAAGTTACCTGTTGTGATTTGGAAATGTTCATTTTAATCTTCTACATGTGGAGCCATTCTTTGATTGCATCTAAGTGTGTTTATACCAGTTCTGATGCTCTAACACGGTCGTGCGATTCAGACAAAATAGCAGGGTCATCCACATATGTGCAAGTGATAGTGTCAGGTGATGTGGGGAAGTCATGGGTATATATATATATATATATATATATATATATATATATATATATGTTATAAAAATTTGGACTTAAAATGGATTCTTGCGGAACACCTCCAAGAATCGGGAAGTAATCAGATTTAACCTGTTTTTCAAAAATGACCTAATAATTAGAAAATACGTAGCTGGTAAGAATTTTAGTTTTGCAAGCAAGCCATCATGTTATACATGGTCAAATGCTTGTGCTACATCTAGAAAGGCAGAAGTGATAACATTTTTACGCTCAAAGGCACAAGTGATAAGATCGACTACCATATGCAGTTGGTGGATGGTTGAGTGAGATTTGCAGAAACCAAATTGATGGTCTGGGAGTACTTTGTTGTCTTGGAGTTTAACTACTAATCTGTTCAGGAGAAGTTTCTCAAACAATTTAGCATCTGAAATACATGTAAGAAACACACAATGTATCACTACTATCAAGAAAGAAATTCTTGTACGCTGTAAAAAATTCCACCAATCAAGTCATTTTTCAGATTCCTTTTAAAGAAATTCAAATCCTCACAACATTTTAAAAATTGGGGTAATTTATTCATGAATTTTCTCCCAGCATAAGTAGATTTTTGTTCAAACATTTTTGTGGAGTGATTAGCCACATAATAATCATTTCTGTTTCTCGTGTTATGATTGTGAACATTGAAATTCTGCATAAAATTATTTTGCCTAACATACATAATCACCTCAAAAATGTAGAGAGAGGGAACTGTAAGCAATTTAAGCTCCTCAAATAGTGGCCTGCATGAAGTTGGCTGGTTAGCTCCCACCATACACCTAATAGCTTACTTTTGAATTTTAAAAACCCTATTCATATTACCCATGCTAGAATTACCCCATACTAAGATACCATAACGGATATGAGACAGAATGAGGCCATGATAAGCTGCCATTAGTAATTTTTTATCATTTAATCTGGCAATTTGTTTTAGTGCAAATACCCCAGATGATATTTTACTACAAACTTGATTGGTATAGAAATCCCAAGACAAAGAACTATCAAGAGATATTCATAATAATGTGTATAATGTATAATGTGATAATGCGTGGGGTAGCGTGATTTGGCGCCAGGTGTGTTTCAGTGAGTAGAACAATATCGATCCTTTTTGAATGCAGGACCAGTTCAATTTCTTCCTTATGTTTCCAAAACCCATTGGAGTTAAATAACAAAATGGTGAGAGAATTCAATGTAAATGAATTACAAGCCTTGTTTTTGCGATACTAGGCGTGTAAGAAGTGTCATTAATGGTAAGATAAGACCCTGTAGTTGAGACATGAAGAACTGTAATTGGGAAGAAATATCTGTCAAATGGTAAGCTTGTGTAGTGGGTTGTGTGGCATGAAAGTTCGGATGAGACTGACGTTCAGATGCAGTTTCAGTAAAATTGGACGTTTGTGTAATAAATTGGGTGACATGAGGCAGTGGCTGAGACTGCAGATGAGCTGATATATTAGTTTGATGAGTTGATGGTGAGGTAGGATGAAAATTTGGATGACTGTGAACAAATAAATTACTATTACTAATTTTTTTATTATTACTACTATCTATAGAATTAAAATTTGAATTAATGTCCGTCCGTAACCTTTTATGTGATTGAAGAATTGGACGGTAGGATTTCAAAGACTCTGAATACGACCCAGGAAGAGACGATTTTGATTTATTTATTTAGGCCTATTTATTTTTTTTTGAGATTTGATTCATGAAGTTGACGATTTATGATTTTTACATTTGAAGGTGCAGCCACAGAAATATTTGCTTCCTTGGATGATGACGGCTGGTCAGATGTGATGACAGGAAGTCCTGGAAATTCATTTTGATTCACTGTGAACAGATGTTGACGTCCGTGAATCGTAGGTTGGCGGCATGACTGTGTCTTTATATACTGTACAACCTCGATAATTGGCCGGGTGATTCCCTTGACAAAGGGCGCACACGGCAGGAGTACTGCGATCTTTAGTGGTCGGCCGTGAGGTGAGGTTGAGCACATTTTAAGCAACGAAGTGTATGGCGACAGTAACTCTTAAGAATGGTTAAAATTTTGACACCTCGCGTAATGAAAGATCTGCTTCTTTTGTTTAGGCTCTTCGACTTTAATTATACAATTCGTAAGTGTTCTTAAGGTACGAATTTCTTGATTTTTTGAAGACGGTTCTAGGTCTACAAAAAATAGTGGAAGTGGAATCCGGATCGGATTAGAAGATTGGCGATTATTTTTTACCGAAATGTTACATACATATCTGACATTGTAACCTTTCTCTGTCAGAGCGTCCTTTATTAAGGAGACGGGTGTTGTAGGATGTATTCCCCTGATGACTACTCTGTCAGCTTTATCACTTTTTAATTGGAATGTATGAAATTCCCAATCACTGTCCCGTAACGAACGAACCAATTGTCTGTATTTCTCCGAACTATAACACACAACCTTAATTCCAGTAGTGTTCGTTGAAAAAGCATAGTTGTCGGATCATATTTTCACTAATAGTATTTGTTATGGTAACGTAGTCTATAGGCGTTTTGATATATATAGGTCACGGACTTAGTATGATAGGGACGGAGCGTACGTATCTTAATACACGCAACGAAACTGTGTCCAACTCCGGCCACTTGGAGAAAAGAGAAGGTTGTATAAATTTAAAAATCGAGCTAGGGTCGCCTCCCACTCCTTACATTCTCGGTTACATGTATATAGGTGCTATCTGCATATATAGTATATACCTGCTGCGCACATCTTATTAAATATAGCTCAGTCTTTGCTTTGGAGTGGGAGTTGGGCCTAGCTCACTTTTCTCTGTTTCTCTTTTTTCCGTATCCCTCTTTAGACACAGATTTTTGAATTTACGCTCCGTCCCTATCATACTAAGTCCGTGATATAGGTGGAATTTTTTTCTACATTTGTTTGTGATGTTTCAGTGTCCTCGATTAAATTAGTTAAAGCCGAAAATTTGTTTGACGGTTGAACCAAATTCTGATTGTTTATATCTTGTCAACTGTCAACATTAATAAGGTCTATTTTTGCTTGTTTCCTCGGATCAGCTGTTGGAAACTTTTTACACGCTTATTAGCGGCAATTTCGAATTCCATGCCATCTTGATCTGATGACGTGAAATAGGCGTCGTCCATTGTTGCGCAGGACAAAAAAACTTCACGTTATAAATTATTGCAAATAAATGTTAACATCTCACATAGCAAAAACACCAGTTGTAAAGGTATAGCACTAATTATCCTTACTTGATATCAGAAAACAATTCAGCACACATTTAACAATTCTCATGAAGAAATGGACACAAAATGCAGAATACATAAACAACAAACCAAGCTGTTAACTGTGAACTTTAAATAAATAAATTTAAAAAAATACAATAAGTGTGTATCAAGTTTAACAGTGTAAGAAATTTTATAATTAAACATTTGGCAAGTTGATAATTTTCATTATACTACTGTAAACAATTAATTGTGAAAAAGATTAAATAAATAAAGTATTTTATTGATTTTTAACACATAGTTTGCTTTGATGTGATTTTTTTGTAATAACTTTATTTTCAGTCAGTTTTTAAAATAAACTATATTGAAAACAAATCAACTGAAGTAGTGAATGACAAGTGGAGGTCTCATTGCCCTGAGTCCATCTTATTATATCAATTATTAATTTTTTAATAGAGAAATTGAATCGGTGAGTGGAAAAAGGGTAATATTCCAAAATCCTTATTTTCGAGAAATTAAAAAAAAACTGTTTTGTGACATTGTTTTTGGTTTAATGGTAAAATGTTCAATTGGTCATTTGTAGTACTAAATTAAAGCTTTTTAATGGTGACTTTAGAATTTATTTTACAATAATCATGGAATTGATTTTTGATTATTCACATTTTTCTAGATTTGGTACAAGTAAATAGGAAAAATTAAGATGAAAAAACAATGTAATGTGCCAATATGCTACAAAACATTATTTTAATTTTAAAACAATTTACAGTTACATTTTAATAATAATAACACAGAAACCAGTGATCCAACTGCTGTACGCTATTGAGTGGAAGAAGGGTAATATTCCTGGAATATTATCCTTTTTCCACTGTACTAAAATTTCAGTGTAGCTTAGCTGCTTTTAGATACAAGGAACATTTCCCTTTTATTAACCAATAGATCCGTCGAAGTGAACTTAACAAAACTGCTATCTTCATTCAATTTCGCATTTTTTGAAATATTACCCTTTTTCCACTCACCAATTCAATTTACTTAGTACGAAAATATTTACATTTTATATTATGGAATACTTTTCACTCGCTAACATTTTTATGTGCATTTAAACTTTGACACAAGTCCAAAACATGATAACGTTTTAGAAGTCTAACTTCATCTGTATTATTAAAAAAACTTTATATATGATTCATTTTCGTGATTTTCAAGTCTCGCCTGATATTATGTGTTTAAACTCCTTACCTAATCAATCATTTCAGGAAGATTGCAATAAGGTGTATTTCTGTATTCTTTGCAAACCATGGCATTACATGGTGTTACAGCCAAAATAAATTTATTCTGAAACCTTTGTTTTATCTGTACATTACTTCTGCTGGTAGTTCCCCAAAGTTGAACTCCATACAACCAAACTGGTTAAGCATGATGTGAATGTATTTAATTTTATGTGTGTTAATTGATGCAACCCACTGGATTGGTCTAGTGGTAAAGTCATTGCTATGAGTCCGCTGTTTAACAGCTGATTTTCAGAGCCAAAGGTTCTTTGGTTAAAATTCTAGTAAAGGTAATACCTAAAGGTATGACTGATGTCATGAGATTGTCTTTTGCGTATGGATGGGCTGTGAGGAAGGGAAGTGAAAATTTGACAGCGCTGCCAACCTCAACAGTGAGACATTACTCGTACATTTCACTACCGTGCAGTTTCTACATATATTTTGTACGCTGTGGTTTATTTCGAGAAAATGTTTTCTTCATAAACCTTTTAAGAAATAAATGTGACATGAAATATTGCCTATAGCTTAATTACATGACTAGAAATGTTAGAGTTTCTGTAATTACTAGCTACATTATTCCATTGGAACAAAATTTTCTATGAATGAATTGCCTTCTTTATCATCGCTGTCACCAGTGTCTTCACTATCAGTCTCACTAGTATCTACCTAACCATTTCCTTTTTTACCAGGTGTCAACAAAACTGTTGAAGATTAGCTTCTTCACATTTTTAATCTCCTTTATTTTTCAAATTGTGGAAAGAGAAACATCACAGTAGTTAGCCAGTTGCTCATGGCTTTTGTTAAGAGGCGGCATTATTGTTTAGCTCCAACTTCACAGCATTTTATTACACTGCATATTAGATTTTGTTCAGCACTGTGAATAGTGAATAGTCTGCCCATATTTTCGAGAAACTAACAATCTGTTTACGGTAACAAACAGTGTACGCCTACAGTTAACCTATAAAAGGTTCCGCAATATTCTGTATGTGCTGTGGGTATTGTATACGTTGTTGTGTTGGTTGTAATAAAATTAAAGCAGTCGCGCATGTGCACTGATGCTTTTCTCCCTTTACCCCTTGTTGCAAACAAGGGCAAACTTGTGACTCAAATAAGTATAGTTTAGGTCATCAGCCAAAAGGCTGGTTTGAATCTCTAGAGGCTTAACTAAGTAAAACGAGGAGTGAAATGGTTTACTTTGCCTTCCTCAGTACACAAATTACAGATTTTAAAAAAATTGATGTTATATTGAATTTTGTAGTTGTAGTTCCTTGGAGAATGGGAACTCAAGATGCAATATTGGCTCTGAGATTAATTATTGAGAAAAGGATAAAGAAAAATAAAACTACTTGTATGGCATTTGTAGATTTAGAGAAAGTATTTGACAATCTGGACTCAAGTAAAATGATTAAATCCTTGAAAAGACTAGGAATTAAATACAAAGAAAGGAAAGTTATCTACGGTCTGTATAAGAATCAAACGCCTGTTTTGAGAATTGAGGGGTACGAAAAAGAGGCTGCTATAAGTAAAGGTATACAAGGATGTTCATCGTCACCACTACTTTTTAACTTGTATGTAGAAGAGGCTATAAAAGAAGTGAAGAAAAAATTTTATGAAGGAATAAAAATTTAAAGACACAATAAAAATGCTGAGATTCACCGATGATATCATAGTATTAACCAAGACAAAGAAAAAACTAGAGGATATCTTAAATAGAATGACAATTAATGAGAACAAAAATAAAGTATTGTGCAGCAGCAAGAGTGGTTTAGAAGAGATGGGAAATTTGAAAGTAGGCAATGAAAACATACAGGACGTTGGGGAATTCTGCTACCTAGGGAGTAAAATAAGAAAGGATGGTAGAAGCACAAGTGATGTCAAAAGTAGGATTGCTCAAGCTAGAAAAGCCTTTGAAATGAAAACAGCTTGTTGTTGTTGTTTAGGTCATCAGCCAAAAGGCTGGTTTGAACCTGTAGAGGTTTTACTAAGTAAAATGAGGAGTGAGGTGGTTTACCAATGCCTTCCTCACTGAGTGGAAAAGTACGCTTATCAGCATGCCGGGCACTCTGAAAAGCACATATTTTCCACTCTGCAAAAGACACCTTCACTTCATTCACCCCAGGGTCTGGCTGTATAATAAAATTCATTACTTTCAGAGGAGATAACTCTGATTAGTGTCTTTTACACCTCTACCTCTTCTGTTCTTAAATGATTCAGTCATTTAATTGGCTGAACATGTGATAAGAAACAGAACTATTTATTTTAGCCCTGCAATGAACAGATTGAGTGTAAATAATTTAAAACTCTACCTGTCTGTTATGGGCAGGAAAACAGCTTACTGACTACAAACATAAACTTGCAGATTACGGAAAATTTCTTAAAACACTATGTTTGGAGTGTAGCATTAAATGGGAGTGAAACGTGGGTGATAGGGGCTATAGAATAGAACAGGATAGAAGCTTTTGAAATGTGGTGTTATAGGAAAATGTTAAAGATTAGGTGGGTGGACAAAATAACTAATTTAGAGGTTCTTAGATGAGTTGTTGAAAAAAGAACTATTTGGAAACATCTTACCAGAAGAAGGGATAGGCTAGTGGGGCATATCTTAAAAGATCCAGTACTGGGTACAGGTATCAATAATGGAGGATAATATTGAATGAGTGAATTGTACGGGGAGACAAAAATATTAGAATATGTAAAGCAAATTACAAAAGATGTAGGTTGTTACAAGTATGTAGATATGAAATGACTTCCGCAAGACAGAACAGCTTAGAGAACTGCATCAAACCAGTCAAGAGACTGATGACATAAAAAGTACCTTGATATTGTCATGTTGTGATATTCCAGAAATGGGTAAGGGAATAAATTGTTCATGGTAAGGAACTGTGTTTTGTATGGGATGGAATGCGTTAATCAAGGATGGTGAATTGTAATGAATGAAATGTTTTGAATAGGAATTCTAGAAAATCTACAGGAGTAAAAACATTTGTTTTATTTTCATTCTTTCTATTATGTTCCAGAATAGCGGGGTAATTGTTAGAAAGATTCATGTAATACCTGAAATTGTGAATGGGGAGTGTGGTGGATCATTTGATATAGTGTTGTTACAGGATCGGTTCTGAACTATGTTAATACTGTAAGTGCATACGGTGGTAACAAGTGTTTGTGGACAGTAACTTAATCGTTTTGATTTCTAAAGGACAGATTATTAATATAGTCAAGCTTAAGTTTTGTAATTGATTTAATTTATGTAAATGTATTTGTTAATAGGTTAAGTTTAATCGTCAACTGTAACAAGGTATTAATCAAACAAATAAATAATTAATTTTTGTAAGTTTAAAGTAAGTCTGTTTATTATTTATGATATCCAGATCCTGAATGGACCTAGGCTTAGGTGTTACAATATATTTTAACATATTTAAAATATTTTTATGGCCATTCAATACCATTTTTAAATAAGTTAGTATTTTGTGTTTGTTCTGGAGATAATCTAAATTTTGACAGTCAATAATATGTTTGATTTTTTAGAGCTGATTAACAATGTTGGCAGTGTGTTTGTGGAGTTTTTTTAAGAATGTGGTTGTGAATCAGTCTTGTATATCTAATTTTCATCCATGCTCTCATCTGTTAAGTTGATTTTCACTCTGATTCTCACGTGCATTTTTCTTTACACTGTATAATATTATTCTGGAGGATTTCTTAATCAGAGTGCATTCCATATTTTGTCAGTTTTATATTTTAGTTCACGAACACCTTATAGGTGTTCTTGAATTGAATGTGTATTATTTATTCTGCCCTGCTAAAGAAAATGATAGTATCTCCAAAAATTATGATTTTAAAATTATAGTTGAGTCTTATGTTTTCTAGGACAAGAAATTTAATAAAGCTGTTCTTAAAATTTACCTGTACAGTTTGGCAGTATTTACGTACAAATCACCCTGTCACTAAGGAAAAAAGCGGTAACTACTTAATGCTAAGAAAAACGACAGTATATGCAATGCACATACTGCTTTTTTGTTTAGAAGTAAGTAGATACTGCCTTCTTGTATAGTAGTCGGCTATTTTATGTTACAGCTGATTCAATTACTGCTTTGTTTGTACGTTATTTGTGTAAAATGTTTTTCACATGCTAGAGAAAAAGAAAACCATTATGTTATTATTTAAGGTAATAAATAGTTTTTATAGTTTATTTAAAGTCACATCAACAGCTCGATCATTAGCAACTACTGAGGGTTTTGGTACTGTAACGGTGGGTTTTAACATGTTAAAATTTCCAGACCGTAGATGGGAATGGACCCAGGACCTTTCGCTTTGTAGGCTAATGCGCTAGTCACTACGCCATGGAGGCGACTTTGATCATTTTAATTTGAAATAGTTAAATAAGTTTTTCCTAGTAGTTCATACATTTTAATTTTAATTTTTTTTGTTATTAATTTCATAATATTGTTAACTCTACCCAAAAAGCCACTATTTTAAAAAAAATGTATTTTTTAATATTAGGCCTAGCGGAATATAATTTTTTTTAAAAATAAATTTTAATTTATAGAACATTTATATTATTTCATTAGGAATGCCGACACTGCTGAAAGAAGGCATGCTCATATACATAAACTAAGCTAGAAGCTAATAACTGCAGTTTTTTAATGAAAAATAACAATTTTTTGAAGTTTTATTGCTACCAAATAAATTTTCAGGCTTAATTACTATAAGTAGTACATAAATAATAGGTATATATAATTTTGTCCATACGGATAGCATCTAAACTTAAGAGTTGATTGTCTCAGCTCATTGTTTTTACAGATACTGCCTTTTCCTGTAGCAGAGTATCAACGGAGGTTTACTTAATCATGGAGGTTCAACAGGTTCATAAATTTAACCCCATATCAGACCATCTGAAATTTTTTTTCAAAGCTTGTATTACGCATGATGACTACAACCTATCAATATGTTAGTTATAAATGGATGACAAACTTTTAAAATAACTGCTACAATTTTTTTATTTAAATAATTTATTCTATTTTTGAGTCATACAAAGTCTTCGATGGTTCAGGTTGGTACTGATTTGTAGGTTGGCACCACATCCTTGCGCAAACTGCATTTGCATGTCCTTGTAGATTGCACGTACACAAATTACAATTTACCCAAACTAATTCACCCGGTGTACAATTATGTTCTGAAACATAAAATAAAGAACAAATTTATTTAATTTTAAAAATTACAAAAATATTTATGTAGATTTGAATTGAAATACTTCCAAATTTGGATAATTCAGAATTAAAGGAATAAAAAAAAATCTGGTATGAAACACACATTATTGTAAATGGTTAAATTTCCCCAACACTTTCCTGCTTTGTACTAAATTATGCCATAATATTCCTTTCTTTTTCGCTTAATTCGTCATCTCACTAAAAGGAGTTATTCAATAATAATAATAACAATACCATTTCGTAGAACGTTACATTACTCACTACTGACTTGTTCGTATCTGATAACTTTGGTTCTAGTGGACAATGCCTTCGCTTCTGATATGTGACGATTAACTCGTACGAAAGGATTCGCATGAATAGGCAGCTGAAGGACCACCGGCCTTAACATGTTAAAATTTCTAGACCCTAGCTGTGAATCGAACCTGGGATCTTTTTATGTTAACGCGGTAGTTACTATGCCTTGAAGGCGGTTCTGAACTTTTTTCAGTCTTATCAGTTGTGTCAACAAGAATTGAGTGGGGCTTATTACTGTAACCATAGACTCACTGTACTGCATACTCACTGTTCGATTCCCCACCATTATAATATTTAAATTTACATTTAAATATTGTAATACTTCTTTTATTTATTTACAAATTATAAGGTATTTACATGCCCTTAATGGGCAGGTGGAGTGTTAAATTAATTGCACTCAATCTGTTGGTTCCAGGGCTACAAATAATAGTTCTGTTTCTTATCACATAGTCAGCCAATTATATAACTGAACTATTTAAGAACAGAAGAGGTAGAGGTGTAAAAGACATTTGTCAGAGTTGTCTCCTCTGAGAGTAATGAATTTCACTATACAGCCAGACCTTGTGGTGAATGAAGTGAAGGTGTCATTTGCAGGGTGGAGAGTGGGTGCTTTTTGGAGAGCCTGGCATGCTGATAAGCATACTCTTTTAACTCAGTGAGGAAGGCAATTGCAAACCACCTCACTCCTTGTTTTTACTTAGTAAAACCTCTAGAGGTTCAAACCAGCCTTTTGGCTATTGACCTAAACAACAAGGTATTTTGTATACAGGCCTACAGTTTTAAATTAACAAATACTATATTACAACAATTATTTATAAATTATTTACCATACCACTACAACCCGGGTACCCAAAAACCTCTTATATGCGTTAACATTTTTTCACACAAATTTTAGTCTGCATGGCGCTTCCTCCTCATAAATTCGCACAGGTAGGAATCCGTTAAATTATCTCTTGTCGCACATTCAATTTTATTTCTCTGTTTTACACAACACTACGTACTCACTATTCCCTGCGTGCAAGTGCCCTTAAGTGGACTTATAAAGTAATATGTGTGATATACGGTTCAATGTTCATAACCAGTTAAATTAGTACCAATTTGCTGGTACGCAGGACATTCATCGCAAATAATTGTACTAACTAAGTATCATTTTCACACCTTCTTGGATAATGAAGTGATTCTTTATCTTGAAAAAACCTCACAGTTTCTTCCTTGGAACGAACTGCTTCAGCTAACTTTGACAGATTTATTATGAATTAAATTCATATGAAACTGCATGAGCACCAAAAATGAGCTGAGATCAGGTCAAATTGAGTTTTTGAAAATTAATTAGTTATAAATTAAAGGGAATTGATAAGCGTGGGAGGATATGGTGTGAGCCTTGAGGGGTTTGGCGGGAATGAAGTCATGAAGGTAATATGCACAGTCAATTCCGGATAATTGGGGCACATCGGGACCGGAGCATTTTGGCCCAATTAAATGGCTGGCCCTAATAAACGAATTCGTAAACCGTGGCGTATACGATAATATATTTTATAAAATTATCACATACATAAATTTTACATGCAAGTTCTATCCATACACGCATGAAACAAATAAAAGGGTATCAGAACAATGATTAACTTTTTAGCAAAACCTTTTGTCTTGGTTTTAAGCATTGGACCATTGACTGTAACACCTTGCAAAGTTACAATGGTGAACCATTCATTCAACGCTTCTCAACAAGTGGATCCTTCCTTCACGTTTTCTCTTCTGAGATGTTCCATGATCTTTTAATGCCCACTCTTGGCGTATTTTCTTTTCTCGGAGCACGATACAACCTATCGTAATTTTCGGTACACCGGTTAGTTCCAATAGGTTACGTTGGCTTAAGTTAGGTGGATACGTTTTTATTTTGTCGAGAAGCTTTATTCGTTCATACAGTCATACAGTTTCGCGGCATTTAACTCGCAAACACTTTGATAGTAGGTACTGTACTTGTAAGCCTACGCATAAAAATATCAATAAAATGTGTAAAACGAATGAGAATTAAAAAAAATAAAATAGTATGCTCATAACAAAACAACCAGACTCGAAAAATAGTGTTTACAGTACACTCATGAAATCACAAAAACTGATGAGAAACATGGAATTACGAACGTTTTATGTACGTATGACAAGTGACAACTAACCAGTTGCAAGGAGGATAGCTACAGCTTGTGGTTGGGCAAAACTAGTGGATACAGATAATACCCATATTTCATTGTAAGAATTGCACGTTGCGTACATGTTAATTTCAATGAGAAATTCGACTGATATTCATTAAATTTTTGGTTGTGCTCTCGAGACGAGAGCACAACCAAAAATTTAATCTAGACTCAAGAGAGCAGGCACTACCCAAAAATTTATTCTAGACTCAACATGAACCCTTCTCCACGGAAATCTTTAGTAAAAGGCGAAAGATTTATGCGATTGAAGAAGAGCCAGAGTTAACACTTTAATCATAATTTACCAACCTCTTAACATACCATTCTGCAACTTGCCATGTGAGAAGTTTCAAAATTTACACCTACCTAATTCCTTTAATTTATTACAAATATGTTAATATATTATAATTAACTGATAATAAATAATTTGTTTAATGTTCTAATAAATTTCATCCAGTAAAATTCAATAGTAATTGAATTATTAGTAATTTTTGTAATAATGTAAAACAAGTATATTTATAATTCGGTAGATTGCACTAGTATTAAGTTACATCACGGGATTGGTTAACAACAGTACAGTTTAGTACTACTTTATGCCAACTTAGTTTAAAATTTTGTGTTTATAATAAATGTTCTTGATTAGTTCATCATATATTAAAAATATTAAACAGCAGAGTAGAAGATACTAAATTTACGTGATTTTAGTGACACGTGTTTGCATAAATTAGGGATATAGGCAGTGGCGTAGACAATGGCGATACAAATGTTGTTTGGAGTCGGTCAGTTTTTCCGTAGGCCTAAAGTGTCTACTAATACCTCTGGTTCTTCAATGTGCCTCAAAAATTAAAACTCTTCGTTTTTTCAAGGGAATTTTCAACCTATAATTTCCACCCACTATTTTTTCCTCGTGTAGGACCAATTTTAGACCACGTGAGGTGGCTTTAGATGTTTCTAGGAGCCATTTTTGCAGCTCACATTCTCAACAATCGCTCACTGTAGGATTTCTCCTTTCTTCTGTCCACCCAGTGTTCCGTTTTAACTCTTCATAGAAGTCCTTAAGGTCCGTAATTAGCTGTGTGAATACGGTTCGGTTCATTATGTTTTCTCGGTTTATTCCGGCTTTGTCACACATCCTTTCTGACTCTTTAAACCATTTATCCGACACCTTAGATCAACTGTTTTGTGTCTTAAATTTTTTTTTGTGAACCAGTTCATCCAGTCATCTATTCCCTGTCGGACCATCCCTGGCAGAAGCATTTGCCGAGTAGATTACTCGAGACTCTTTTCGGTGCAGGAGAACGATTCCCTTCCACCCGCACACAGTGGTGAGTGTTTGTTATACACGACCTAAAAAGCCAAGCTCACACGAACCCAAACGACCTTAAAACAAGGGGTGATTTTACAATAATCTGAATAAAGAACGACTATTAAAAAAGTTCGTTAAGCGAAACTAATTTAAATTATTTTTACTGAAGCAAAGTGATTCGTACGTATTCGCACGAATACATACGGAGTGCAAACAGTCCCTATCGATGGGATTTTCGTCCATATTCGGACGAATTGCTGTGGTATATTGATGTAGGGCCTATATTTTATCCCGTACAATAAATCAGTGTCAAAGTACAAAGTTTTGTAATTGTATTTAAAATATAATTATAGCTTTCTGAACCATTCTATAGTAATTATAATAAGCGATAAATTTAGGCGGGTGGAAGTTGGCTGTGTACTTCTCCACTTCCTCACCTCGACACTCCCACTAGTCGAGAAATTCTCCTCTCTTACTGCTTCTGTTGGCTTGAAAATTATACCTTATTTTAAAGTTTACTTCATCCTATACGCTCAAAAAGTGTAGTCCGCCTATAATATCTAATACACATCAAGTGATAAATTTATTATATTTTCGTCGTTCGCGTTCAAAAAAAATTCAAAAGAAAAAATCAAACTGTTCTATTTTCGTGTTTAAAAATTAGCTTATCGTATTTAATTGTACAGGAGTACTGCACATATGTTTTTTTACCGGTAAAGTTTATATTTGGTACGAAAATTAAAACAAAATGTAAATTACATTGCAATTTATACGTAAATACATTGAAATTCTATTTATACTTTATGTATATTAATAATATATTATCCAACTGCAGTAATAAATACAATAAATAACAAATACAGTAAAAATTTTTACAGTAAACTTTTATTTAATTTACCATGTAAAAGCAGTGTACTTCTTGTAACACTGCAAAGAGCGTAAGGGGAGTACTATGAGTACATAGGAGGTTGTGGAAGGGATACTCGAGCGAGAACTCGACCCGCCTAAATATTTCGTTCTTAGTATAGAAAATTTGTTTCTGTCTTTAATTAAATCAATTTGTAATTCAGTGGCATGTAATTTTGGTTCGAGGGGTATCAGGTTTGATGTAACGTACAGCTTGCAAAAGTTCAGAATGGTTTACTAGTAAGATGCGCAGTAGACCTAGGGCGTGTTCTTGCTCATCAAGGTTGGCAATTTGAAGTGGTAAAGGGTAAGAATTTTACATGGTTGGACCATATTGTCTGCTGTACTGATCCCCTCTACGTGTGTGTATGCACGCACTCCTACTCACACTCACACCCAAACACTCACATATCTTTCTTATAAAATTAAGCGGTAATTGCTTTCAACTTGGTAGGATGGAGGGGGACAAGAGAGGCTACATGCGCAGCGATAGACTATTCTAAACTTATACAAGCTGTACAATCTGTACCCCTATAAATACGTCTATTTCCTCAAAGTGCTTAAAAAATTAAAACCCGTCGTTTTTCAAAGGAAATTTCAGCTAATATTTTCCACCCACTATTTTTTCCTAGTATAGAGTTAATTTCAAACCACTTGAGGTGACTTTACATTTATTTCTGGGAGCTCTTTTTGGAGCTCTGATTCTCAGCATTCGCTTACTGTAGCCTTTTCTCCTTTCTTCTGTCCACCCGGTGTTCCGTTTATACTCTTCATAGAAGCCCATACAAATTGTAAATAGTTGTCTGAATTTTGTTTGGTTCATTAAGTTTTCTCGGTTTATTCAACATCCCTTCTGACTTCTTTAAACAATTTATCCGACACCTTAGGTTTACTGTCTAGTATCTTAAAATTTTGTTTTGTGGACCGGTTGTCATCCATTCCTTGTCGTACCGTACCGACCATCCCTGGTAGAAGCACTTACCGGTTTTGATCGCTCAAAACTCTTTTCGTTGCAGGAGAATGAGCCCCTTCCACCCGCACACAGCGGTGAGTATTTTTACACTCGACCTAATAAGCCGAGCGCAGCCGAACCCAAACGATTTTTAAACAAGGGGTGGTTTTACAATGAGCTGAATAAATAACTAATAAGATAGAAGTTCGTTAAGCGACGCTACACTAAGAATGAAATATTTAGGCGGGTCGAGTTCTCGCTTGTGTATCCCTTCCACAACCTACTGTGTACTCATAGTACTTCCCTTACGCTCTTTACAGTGTTACAAGAAGTACACTGTTTTTACTGTTAGATTATAACAAAAGTAAATTATTCACTGTACTTTTCATTTACTGTATTTGTTATTTATTGTATTTATTTACTGCAGTTGGATAATATATTATTAAAATAAATAAAGTAGAAATAGGATTTTAATGTATTTACATATAAATTGTAATGTTATTTACATTTTATTTTAATTTTCCTACGAAATATAAACTTTACAGGTAATAAAAATATACGTGCATTATTCATGTGCAATCAAATACGATAAGCTAAGTTTTAAACACGAAAATAGAACAGTTTGAAATTTTTCATTTTTAATTTGAACTTATTTTGAACGCATACGTCCCAAATATAGTAAATTTATTACTTGATGTGTATTAGATATATAGGCGGGTACATTTTTTGAGCGTAAGGGTGAAGTAAACTTTAAAATAAGGTATAATATTTAAGTCAAAAGGAGCAGTAAGAGAGGAGAAATTGCTCGACTAGTGGGATTGACGAGGTGAGGAAGTGGAGAAGTACACAGCAAACTCCCGCCCACCTAAATTTATCGTGTTTATTATAGTATAAATTATTTTAGTTATTTAATTGAACATGGTATTTTCCCGGTAGGTGATAAAATTTACTAATCTTTATAATTATTTTTTGATTGTTTTACATTTTCACGGGGTGGAGTCTGGAGCCCCCTCGTTATCCACACCACTCATGTAAATGGTTAAATTCCTCCAACACTTTCCTGCTTTGTAGTAAATTATGACACCAATATTCCTTTTTTATCGTTTAATTCGTCGTCACACTATATAGAAGTTGACCAATAATAATAATAATAATTTCTCATCATTGAACGTTACTAAACTCCAGGGTTGTTGGCCCAGACTAAACTCACTACCTACTAACTTGTTCGCATCTGATAACTTTGGTTCCAGTGGACGATTCCTTCGCTTGCGAAATATGACGCAGCCACAGAACGACCGGCCTTAACATTTAAAATTTAGCTGGGAATCGAATCCGGGACCTTTTGCTTTTTAGGCTAGTGCACTAGTCACTACGCCACGGATGCGGTCCTGAATTTTTATTGTAAGAATTGTAATTTCAATTTATAGTTTCAATGTGAAACTTGACTGATATTCATTAAATTATGGCCCGCTCTCTAAGAGAGCAGGCACTACCCAAAAATTACTCTAGACTCAACATGTACCCCTCTCCACGGAAATCTTTAGTAAAAGACGAAAGATTTATGCGATTGAAGAAGGGCCAGAGTTATCCTTACTCACAATTTACCAACCTCTTAAGAAATCATTCTGCAACTTGTCATGTGAGAAGTTTTAAAATTTACACCTAACTATTTCCATTAATTTATCAAAAATATGTTAATATAGTATAATTAACTGATAATAAATAATATGTTTAATGTTTTAATAAGTTTCATCAAGTAAAATTCAATAGTAATTAAATTATTAGTAATTTTTGTAATTATGTAAAACAAGTATTTTTATAATTCGGTAGATGGCACTAGTTATCACGGATCGGTTAACAACAGTACAGTTTACTACTTTATGCCAACTTAGTTTAAAATTTTGTTTTTATAATAAATGTTCTTGATTAGTTCGTACATTAAAAGTATGAAACAGCAGAGTAGTAAATACTTAATTTACGCTATTTTATTAAGATGCATTTGAATAAATTGGGGATTGGGGCAATGGCGTAATAAAAAAAATTTTTCGGGGTTCGTCAGTTTTGACGTAATGTGCCTAATAAGGTGATCACAAGGAATATGGCGTTTTTTAAAAAAAACCATAATACTCGGTTAATGTTGAAGAGAAAAATTATTTATTGTCATTAAAATGTATTCCATTGGAGTTACGTTAGAAAAATAATGTCTGAGAGATTTTTATATTTTTTATCGATGCACTCGTTCACTCTACCTTTGAAGTTCTCTCACACTCTTTCCAATGTTTGCTGATCAATCATTTGGATCTCACGTTGAATCGCATCTGTTAATATGTGAAGTTTGTCCGCATAAACACGAGATTTTAAGTAACTCCAGAGGAAGAAATCACAGATACTGAGGTCTGGAGAATACAAACGCCAAGGCACATCTCCATACCGAGAAATGAGATGATTGGGGAAGGTACACAGAAGCAAGTCCATTGATATCTTGCAGTATGGGCTGCCGCACCATCTTCTTGGAACTAAATTTCATTCGTGTTTAGTCTCCTCCTCCTACGCAACTCTCTTAGGAAGAAGTTTCTGATCATTTCAGAGTAGAATTTACTGTCACTGTAAGCCCACCATGCTCTAAAATATAGGGACCGATGACACAGCGGCGTGACATCGCACACCATACTGTGACTCGTGTTGAATGCAGAGGGCGTTCGAGCAGATCGACGTAGACTCTAACAGCGCTGCTCTTACTCTTTTCACATTTTCTGGCGTCCTTACTGTCCGAGCAGACCCAGGTGGTTTTCTTTTCATCAACGATCCTGCACTTCTTTCATTGTCGACCCATTTTAAAATCGTTTTTCGGTTGGGGACCGCGCCATGTCGCTCAGTATTGAACTGACACCGGAAAAGACGTTGGGGTACTGTCACTGACTCACCGGTTTTTATAAAACTATCGTAAGCAAATACGAGTTGCTGTAATCCACTGCTCCATAGTGACTGAAAAGGCAAATGTTTACCAGCTCATAGCCGTCAACCTACTTTCCCTACCACCTCCACTGTCGAGTATAGTCCTTACCAAAAACGCCATATTACTCGTGGTCACCTGACCTCTATTGAAAACCTGACCTCAAAGTGCTTAAAAAATTAAAACCCTTTAATCTTCAGGGGAAATTTCAACTCATTCACCCGGTATTTTTCCCTCGTATAGGGCCATTTTTAGACTACGTGAGGTGAATTTAGAAGTTTCTGGAAGCTCTTTATGTAGCTCACATTCTCAGCATTCACTCACTGTAGGCATTTCCCCTTTCTTCTGTCCACCGGGTGTCCGTTTTTTCTCTTCATGGAAGCCCTTAAAGTTTGTAATTATAGTTGAAGTGATTACAAAGTACTGGGACCGGTCAGAGCGTGAAGAGGGGAGTGAAATCGGCGGCCAACCAGTTACGAGAATTCCGCACACTGTTGCCACACCTGCGCGCTGTCTCAGCTCCTGCTCTGCAACTGAACCTCGCGTTTCGCTGTGCACTGTGCTATCTCGTGACCTGCTATTACAGTGTTGTTATCTACATAAATAAAATTGTGATTTTGTCTGTACAAATTTTCAAAATGCCCCAAATTTTGTTTCTATGCCAGATCTATCAAGTAAATACTAAAAATAAGTTCAGCTGAATTTTTGTGTTTATCTATTTATCTGTTTGCCTGTTTGTATGTTAGGCTACAGCATCACGAAAGAACCGCTGAACCAAAAATAAATGAATCTCGGTATATGGTTCTGGACATAATCGGAATGAGAATAGGCTATATATTTTTTAATATCACAAAGGGATGGGGGTATTCAGAGTGGGGGGGGAAACAAAAAACTACGAATATCTCTGTTAAAAGTCAATGTATCAAAAAATATTACCTATATAATTGAAATTACGAAACGTTTAAAGACTAATAAATTTGATTATGTAAAATTTTTCATTTTCATACATAATAACAAAGATATTACCAATTAAGAAAAAAATAAACGTCAATATTTTTAGAATAACATACAAAATAAACAGAACAAAAAACTAGACCTACGCGCCGGTAAAACCCGCATTCATTCAGTCAGTTACCTACCTACCCATTCCACCAGTACACTGTACATCCATTCTCGGTCACATTGTCAAAAATGAATAAGTTTCCTTAATAGTTCGTTAGTTAACTAACCATCGTGGTGTTCCTATTGTAATTTGCCTTTCATTTACTATGAAAATAATAAAGCGCTGCATATTTTAATTTAAAAATACAAAGATCTCGCTTTTATTTTACGTCAACTATTTTCTTTTTCATTAATAATAATGCTGATATTGAAAGGACGAACGAGTAGATAACAATGAATGATTCAAGAATAACAGACCTGACAGGGACGAACTAGGTGTACAAACAGACCGTCCACAGCACCAAGAAAACCGTTCGAAGAACGGGTACTTTAGCTAGTAATTTATAAACAGTCCTTTTCAGGACTAGCTGTGCTAGATAGTAGTGCTATAAACAATTTGTTTATCTCGTAACCTTAGTATCAGTACTTTTATTGGTTTTGAAGTTGGTTAAGGCTGTGCATGTTAGGCCCATTGAGCTAGATATTTATATGACTGGAGATAGCACTGACACGGCGTTTACTCTTGGAAAGCGTGCCGCTGTAATTTTGTTATGTTGGTACTGTGGTGAGGATAGCGCTCTGAAACTTTACATGCCGTAAATGAGGTTTTATTTAACATTAGTGTTTAGTTTTATTAATGCAAATTATATAAATAATTATGGTTCGATATTGTGTTGCATTTGGATGCAGTGAAAAATATAGAAAAGGAAGTGGGGTCCAGTTTCATACGAAAGTTCATAATTATTTATCAATAACCAATTTAAAACAGCTGAATCTGAGTGCCTGTATGAGGTTCAAGTCCTTTGAGATTGTAAATATTTGTTATAAACTTATTTTATCTCGGTTATTTTTCCACCCATTTCATTATTATTGATCTATAATAAATTTATACTTCACTCAAAGAATTAAACCCAAAGTTTTGATCTTCCAGGAATGAAATTTCTCAGGTAGGCTTGGCTTAGTTCAATTGAATTACAAAGCCTAGGCCTACCTAATTGATTACCTACTCTATAATTATTTCAGTGCCTTAACTGATTTAATTAGGCTATAAAATATCAGGAACCCTAAGGCAGGACAAGGAGGCTGAAAGCTATTTTAAATAGGCTACAATAACATCCAAGTCTAATGTAAAAAAAACATTGTAACAGTTTTATGCAGGTTCATCTGGTAACAAAAGGAGCTTCCACAGTTTTTTGTTTACGTTGTCTCCTTTTTATGACATTTAATGTTGTAAAGTTTTCAAAATCTCACAATTCCATATTGTGAAAAATAGTTATTTGAAGAATGGCTAATTAATTGTTGCCAGTCCCATGGAGTAAGACTTGTAAATTCTCTACCTTGCTTTCTTTATCATTTAAGGCTACATGGACAGTCAACCTCCATATGTTGTGTGTGTTACTTGATGGAGGTTTAAATGACAAATTTTGTATTGAAAATATCAGCATAACATCTCTTCTTCTTCATGTAGCATCTCCATTACGAAGGTGTGCTAGCATCATGGCAATCCTGACCTTGGAAACTGCAGCTCTAAATAGGTCGATGGATGACAAATTAAACCACTCTCGCAGGTTCCGTAGCCAGGAGGTTCTTCTTCTTCCAACCGATCGTTTGCCCATAATCTTTCCCTGGATGACAAGATGAAGGATTTCATATTTTGGACCTCTCAAGACGTGGCCGAGGTACCCCAGCTTTCTCTTCTTGATTTCGATCATCACTTCCATTCCCTTCTGCATCCTAACATCAATACTGAGCAGTCTTATTTTCGGCAATTTGTTTTTCTTTGCACTTAGCAACATGAATTCGAGCAATGGAAATCCGAGTTCAAGAAACTTTTTAGCTGAACATTCCCTGCTGTAGTGATTTATTAATGAAAAGTAAAACTTGTAATGTTTCTTAAAACAAAATAATAACACACGATACTCGGCTGTACATTCGACTGGCACCGAAGCTGTACTACATACATGTCATTACAACAGAAAATGAGAAAAATAATAAATGGAATAACAGAAAATAAGCTAATTAATCAATGTTTATACTTCAGTTCAAACAACAAATTTTTAATAGTCAAAACAACATAACATTGATGACTAATTCAAGGCGCCAACTCCATTATGATACTTAAAGTTTAGAGCGATAAGGCACTATGTGGACATCCATAGTGCCTTACACCTGTAGAAAACATACCATGTTGGTGCCTTATACTTTTTGCTAAATTGGCTATTATTAATTGTAGAACATAGTGCTTTATACCATTAGAAAGAGCGTAAAAAGTTATGTAAGAATATGACAAAAACAGAATTTTGGTAAAAATGGACATGGTGCCCTTTACCTCCAGGCTACTGAAGTGTATTTTGTAAGGTAAATGTATGTAATAATTATTATTGACAGTATAATAAAATTCACTATATTGTTATTATTATTATTATTATTATTATTATTATTATTTCTTGTTAGATCCTACTAGGGATGCATTTCTCTTAGTTCCAGTCAGTTTCCGGATGACCCATGCTGCCTTCATTTTTTCTGCATGTGATCTTTTTCGCTCCTCCGTCCAGGCCGTTCCCGTTCTCCTCGGCCCTCCCAAGCACTTTAGATTCTCAATTTTCTGCTTCATTTCTGTTCTATTGAGAAGTGTTTCGCCCGTAATGTCATTCACCAGCATCGTCTCGTGGATCTCCTTGTGCCATCTCGTTGTAGTTTTCCTGCCCTCCCAGTACTTCCATAACTGCTTCGTTAGTCTGGAGTTGTGCATCCTCGCTATGTGGCCGAAGAATGCCAGTCGTCTTTGCTGGATGACTTCTCTTATGGGTGTGGTGAAGGAATATACTTCTTCGTTACTTCTGAGCCTGTATTCTCCCTCTTTATTTTGAGTCGGCCCGATGATTCTTCTGATGATGTTATTATTAATATTATTAATATTAAGTTTTGTATCAATTTAATTTACTTTTGGAAATAGTAGCTAAGTAATCTTTGTGATGATTGTTACTGTTTTGTACAATTTTGGTGATGAAATAAAAAATATGTTATCATTATTATTATTATACCAACACAACTATTAAAGTTTTACAGAATTGTTTAACTTTTAAATGAACAAATAAAATGGTTTTAACAAATTCCTTTGTGTTTCTATTTACAATCCTGTTTTCTTAAAGAGAAATTATTTTTAGTGATCTTTCCAAGTGTATGAAAACATGAGTAAGATGTGGGAGAGATAGATAATAGTAGTATGGTTTTAACCAGCATTAGGCTGTGTTATATACAACAACATTAATAATATATCTTGTGTGAAGAGTATAGGTGAAGGTTAAACTAGTTACAAGGTAGATTTAATTTTAAAAATGTCCTTTTGTTAAGTGATAATCCTGGACAAGATACACCTACATACTAATAGCTAAAATCAAATATCTTGAGTAAAAATTTTTGCAAAGTAAATTTCCAAACGATTTTACTTATTTAAAAATTTGATTATTTCTACAAAAAGTTATTTTTCAGCAAAGATAATTGTAATATGTGTGAACAATTTAAAATAATTAAAAGGCTTATCAAAAACAAAGAAGTAAGGGTTATTTGATTTTGAATTTCTTGCTAACTAGTTATAGCTAACTTGATACATATTAAAATAACTAATATAATTGTAAAATAAAATATTCTCAATATATATTGGTGTATTTACATATATTGAAGAAACCAATAAGAAAGAACTCAGGTAACATCAATGTAATTTGGCCTGTGTTGCATTTCAGTTAGATTTAAAGTAATGTGTTTTTGCCTTTCTGAACAGAATATTACGATACAGGAATACTGTATTTAACTAATAATGAATAATAAAATTACTATGAATTTTGTTATCGAGAATTGATTCCCTAAATATTACATTAAACGTTAAATTATCAACGTTCAGTCATTTGATTTGTATGAGAGTTTGAATACTGCGCGTTATCTATCCTCACCACATAATGGCGGCACGGTAGCCTGACGGCACGCAATTCATTTTCACAGTGCTGCCTCCAGTCTATATCTAGCTCATTGGTTAGGCCAGACGGTCAACGTGGCAACTCCGCTCCCTCTCCCATGCCGAGCGCCAGTCCTATTTTGTAATCAATTCAACTATAGTTATCTGAATTTAGTGTTCTATTCATTAAGTTATCTCGGTTTATTTCGGTCGGACCTAACCGACCATCCCTGGTAGAAGCATTTGCTGGTTTTGATCGCTCCAAACTCTTTTCGCTGCAGGAGAACGAGCCCCTTCCTCCCGCATACAGTGGTAAGTGTTTTTATAAACGACCTGAAAAGCAGAGCGCAAACGAACCCAAATGACCTTCAAACAAGGGGTGATTTTACAATGATCTAAATAAATATCTACTATAAAAGAAGTTCGTTGAGCGACGCATGTTTAAATAATTATTTTAGTTAGTTATTTAATTTAACTTGTAATCGTGCTATTAGTAAAAATTACTAATATTTATAATTATTTTTTTTATCATTTCGGGGTTGGGATCTGAAACCCTGGATTCGATTATCCCTATCAATAAACAAAATCCCCTTATCCCTTTTATCCCCTTATCTACGCCACTGATGTAAATAGTTAAATTCCTCCAACACTTCCCTGATTTGTGGTATAGGTTGACACCAATATTATAAAACCGGGAATCGATCCCGGGACCTTTCACTTTGTACGCTAGCGCGCTATTCACTATGCCACGAAGTTGGTTCTCAACTTTTTTAATGTAAGAATTGCACGTTATGTACATGTTATTTTCAATGAGAAATTCGACTGATATTCATTAAATTTTTGGTTGTGCTCTCGAGACGAGAGCACAACCAAAAATTTAATCTAGACTCAAGAGAGCAGGCACTACCCAAAAATTTATTCTAGACTCAACATGAACCCTTCTCCACGGAAATCTTTAGTAAAAGGCGAAAGATTTATGCGATTGAAGAAGAGCCAGAGTTAACACTTTAATCATAATTTACCAACCTCTTAACATACCATTCTGCAACTTGCCATGTGAGAAGTTTCAAAATTTACACCTACCTAATTCCTTTAATTTATTACAAATATGTTAATATATTATAATTAACTAATAATAAATAATATGGTCAATGTTCTAATAAATTTCATCAAGTAAAATTCAATAGTAATTGAATTATTAGTAATTTTTGTAAATATGTAAAACAAGTATATATAACATTCGGTAGATGGCACTATCAGTTAAGTTACATCACGGGATTGGTTAACAACAGTACAGTTTACTACTTTATGCCGACTTAGTTTAAATTTTGTTTTTATAATAAATGTTCTTGATTAGTTCATACATGAAAAGTATGAAACAGCAGAGTGGAAGATACTTAATTAACGCAAATTTTGCGACACGCGTTTGAATAAATTAGGGATAGACCTAAGTATTCCCGAATCAAATTCGGGAAGAAGCAAATGAAATATAGAAGAAAAAGAGGATCTACCCTGTCCTTTCTGGGAAGCTGGAATGGATTACACTTCTGAGAAGCCACACAATATTTTTTTAAATTTATGATTTCTCCAAATAATTTTTCGTACAAAATACCAATTTTTTCAGCAACCAATAAAGATATTGATTTGAATTTTCTCTAATATTCACAGCTCTAGAACACTGATATAGATGGAGGGGATTTTATATTTATTATGAAAATCTTTTGTGAAACTCTCATGCATGTTTCTCATGTCAGTGTAAATAATGAAAAATATAACACAATTTTAATCATGAGTGAATGATGTTAAATGAAAATCAACCTCTAATGGACTTAAAAAATAAGGAAACTATCGTTAAATTAAAAGTAAAACAAACCTGGAGCTGTCGTGTCGAGGGCGAAGGGAGCCGAAGCCACCGGTTGGGGGCTCGGCTCGCTCTTAGCCTACCAGCGCTGAGCATTTTTCATGGCAACCTTTCGTGACAGCGTTGTCATATTTCAGTAGCGCTCCGCTGTTGCAGTATACAATGTACTGTACTTTCTTAACCCTTGTGGGACTGATAGGTTTTAGAATATTAACTCTTCGAACACTAATTCCGAGATTGCGCCGATAGACTTGGCTTTTTTATCCATTTTCTATCCAAAAAAATTGAAATTTTTATGAGACATTAAAAAAAACTTCTAGAGATGGTTTAAAAAACAAACATGAAACTCCACTTTTTACGCCAGTTACAGCGAATTTACGAAAAATTTGTTGTAAAGCCGCGGGTTTTATCAAAATTTGGCAATAAATCTTTTTTTTTTAATTTTATTTCAGTCTGGTGTTATAGAAAAATTTGATATTCAACTATTCAAGCTTATGTAAGAATCAAGTGAATATGAATTCTGTGATAAAAATGCAGTTTAAAAATGTTTCTCTCTTTGAGTTGATGTCGTTGATCCATTCCTACAGTTATTTATATGACATATGTTATTATACGAAAGCACGGAATATTGTTAACGCGTGCATGTAGAAAAACAATATAAAAGATAATACCTATTATAACATTTTAGTTACATTGTGAAGAATGTCTGAAAATAGGCTACTCCACGAATTTCGGAGCGTTTATTCCCTTTTACAGGTTATATTCAATTCAACCGGTTTTACTATAATAGCAACTTTGAACAAATTACCTACCTTTACCATTCAATCTTTCAAACGCGGTTATAAATCTATTTTTAAGTGCGATACGGCCTTTACATGGTTTTCTTCAAAAAACCGGAATTTAGTGGTATCCCAGCGTTCACAAATCAATAAAAGATTTCCCACTAATATAATTGTGTTTCTAAATAGCTTACGTTCTTTCTCATTCATTCAGCTATTATTTAACTATAATGTTTCTGGTGTGCGCGTACACTGACTTTCACTATTACACAAACTGTTGAGTACCACACACTTGTCATCTAACAACCATATATGGGCTACTCGGCTTCTAAGGGTTAAATTGCAAGTTTACAAGTTTGAAGTGTATTTTTGGAACCATTTCACTGTAAAATGCATGTCATAACGAGAGAAAGCAAAGCTAACAGAGACGGAGTAGAGGCACACAAATAATGCGTACAGCGCCAGTGCTGGTAACACTGCACACAGCGGCAACACTGGAGGCTAAAAGCCCCGAGCGCTCTCCCTACCGTCACTGCTCCAGGTTTGTTTTACTTTTAATTCTTTTTTTTTTGCGCCCTGGAGACTCCAGGAGGAGTATAGGACATGTCGTCAGATATAACACCTAAAATACATATAAGAATCACACAATGTATCACTACTATCAAGAAAGAAATTCTTGTACGCTATAAAAAGTTTCACCAATCAAGTAATTTTTTAGATTTTTTTAAAGGAATTCAAATCCTCACAACACTTTAAAGATTGGGGTAATTTATTTATGAATTTTCTCCCTGCATAAGTAGGTTTTTGTTCAAACAATTTTGTGGAGTGATTAGCCACATAATAATCATTCCTGTTTCTCGTGTTATGATTGTGAACATTGAAATTCTGCATAAAATTATTTTGCCTAACATACATAATCACCTCAGAAATGTAGAGGGAGGGAACTGTAAGCAATTTAAGCTCCTTAAATAGTGGCCTGCATGAGGTTAGCTGGTTAGCTCCCACCCTACACCTAATAGCTTTCTTTTGAATTTTAAAAACCCTATTTATATTACCCATGCTAGAATTACCCCATACTAAAATACCATAACGGATATGAGACAGAATGAGGCCATGATAACCTGCCATTAGTAATTTTTTATCATTTAATCTGGCAATATGTTTTAGTGCAAATACCCCAGATGATATTTTACTACAAACTTGATTGGTATAGAAGTCCCAAGACAAAGATCTATCTAGAGATACGCCCAGGAACTTCACTGTTTCTACATGCTCTAAACTATTATTATGAATAAATACATCCACTTCTCTACTTTCTTTAACGTTATGTTTATTTTTAAACTGCAAGTACTGACACTTTTTCCCATTAACTGTTAATAACATTATAATTAACTATAATTGCCGCTAAACTAGACTCGGTACCATAAAAATAGCTTGAAATAAAATTTGTGGTTTTTAAATTTTTAATGACTTTTAGTAAACCTACTACTATATACTTTTATTGTAAATTGCATACTCAGGCCGCAATCTTAAAAATCTCATATTTTTACCGATATTCATGAGAAAAATACAGGAAATCACTGATTGACACTTTACTAAGGGTTGTAGAAAAAAATGTTTCAATTAAAACTTGAAGGTTTTTAATGTTCTACTACGTTGATTATATGCTTTGGCCTCAAATATATATATTATTAAGGCCTAAGGATACAATCTTAAAAAACTATTTTTTACCACGGAGCACAGCATCATTTTGCCAAAAAAAAATTGGTACTAAAGTTGCTTAAAATAATAAAATAGGCATGTTGTTGAACATGATGTTGAACCCATGGCTAACATTCAATTATTTAAAAAAACTGTAAATAAATGTCATAAGTTCTTTATTTTGAAATTGATGCAAAACGTAAAAAATAAAAAAAAAACTGGTAAAAAAACACTCACACGATGTTCTCTGGCCAATGTATACAATTAAAACTATAACTTATGTTTTATTATGAATAAACAATATAAAATCAAAAACATAACCTAATTTTAACCATGAGTGAATGACACAAAATGTAAATCAACCACTGGCTCGATTTTATGATACAGAAAATCACTGATTATTATGAGAGCACAGCCCCCAATTATTTCAGCAGACATGGCGCTTACCCTATCTTGTAGAGCAGTGGCTCTTAACCTGGGAGGCGCGCCCCCCTTGGGGGCTGGGTGTAGAAGAATTTCAAGGGAGGCGTGAGTGTATTGAAAAAAAGAAAAACGTAAAACGATAATTTACTCAGTTTTGTAGTTGCATGTATATTTCCACATGATCCGATTCAGGAACAAGCAAGACCTAAAATGTGATTCTCAAGCAAACGTGGACTTAGCAAACTTGAATATTGAAAATTTTTGGTTAAGTTATTTTCATGTTTACCCACAAGTTGCTTTGGAAGCTGCAAAGTTGTTGGCACAGTTTCCATTAACATATCTCTGTGAATCTAAATTTTCTACGTTAGCGTACATAAGTCAAAATATCGAGTAAATCTGGATGTCAAAAGTGACTTGAGATGTGCTTTGTTACAATTACAACCAAATATTCAAAACTTTGTCGAGGACAGACAGTGCCAGCCTTTTCATTAATGTTGATTGATATGTGTTGTTTAGGTCATCAGCCAAAAGGCTGGTTTGAACCTGTAGAGGTTTTACTAAGCAAAACAAGGAGTGAGGTGGTTTACCATTGCCTTCCTCACTGAGTGGAAAAGTACGCTTATCAGCATGCCGGGCCCTCTGAAAAGCACTTATTTTCCACTCTGCAAATGACACCTTCACTTCATTCATCACAGGGTCTGGCTGTATAATGAAATTCATTACTTTCAGAGGAGATAACTCTGATTAGTGTCTTTTACACCTCTACCTCTTTTGTTCTTAAATGATTCAGTCATTTATTTGGCTGACCATGTGATAAGAAACAGAACTATTTATTTTAGCCCTGCAACGAACAGAGTGAGTGTAAATAATTTGACACTCCACCTGTCCGTTATGGGCAGGTTGATATGACATCCATAAATACCTCAGATAGATTACCTAAAATAAATTTGTATTTAATTATGTAATCTTTTTGTTTAAAAAATTAATCAAATTCTATAGCTACATACAAATAGTATGTAGCTATATAATAGTATATAGCATACTATAATATAGTATAATACATACTATACAATAGTATGTATTAGTATACTATATATACTAATAGTGATAATAAGCTACATGTTCAAAATAAAGTAATTTGTTATCTATAAAAAAAAGTATCTGAAGTTTAATGTAATAACCTGCGGCACCCAACTTAATCAGCTTCTGTTTCATATTCCAATTGTAGGCTACTACTTGTTTTGACCACTTATAGTGATAATGGTGGGGGGGGGGGAGTGTGACTTCACATCAGTGTTAAAGGGAGGCACAGTGCCTGAAAGGATGAGAACCACCGTTGTAGAACATAAGTTAGTAAATGAGGCACTTAAAAAAACGTAGCAGCCATGGTTGAGAAAATCACACGAATGAACTACTTCTTTCAGTAGATCAATTTTGAAGACAATGTTTGTGTCCGGTCCCATCATGGATTAACATAAGTTCCAGTTTCAACTTTGTACACAACCAACACTATATACCCAGACCAATAGCTAGAAACATGTTTTTTTGTATTCAGGAGCCTGAAAACATGTTTTACCGATGAAAACTTTATTTCAAAAAATTGGCAACAATACTTTCCTTCCTTATATATTCATATAGGGCTAGAGAAAGTGAAAAGTGGCCTGTGTAATCTGAATTTGTAGCACTCTTATCCAGTACAATTCAGTTGGGTAAATTGGTTAATATTAATAATTATAATTAATTACTTTATATAAATTCAGGGGAGACTTACTGGAGAAAATTAACATTTTATAAATTTTTAGATTTTATAATTGAAATACAGTTTGAGATTCTCTCTTTTCATTGGTAACCTAAATTGCATTTCTAGGACAATTAAAAATATTATATTATAAGATTTTTAGTAACTCTAAAATATGTTATGTATGTAAAGAAAAAATATCTTTTTACAGAATTTAAATATCCGTAACCACTGTACATGAAGTAGAATTAATTACTATGTTGCTAATCACAACACTAAATTGTTAGAACAAAAACCTACTGACAAAGGTAGTAATTACATAACGAAATTACCATAAGCTTTAAAAAGTTACAGTAATTTAAATATAAAAAAAATAATTTGATTTATAAAACATTTTACAGTACAAAAATTCCTTTCTAAATAGTTTTTGGTGAAAATTAATAAATTTATGAGTAAAAACCAATGCAAATTGTGTATTATTTGATAGAAATGGTTGGATGACACACTTACTGAAGTAAGCAAGTAAGTAGGTAGTAAATGAATTGGTAAGTAATGAATTGAACATAGTGTTAAAATTTAAGCATATTAGTTTTGTCTTGACATGTACTATACTCCCCCCTGGAGTCTCCCGGGTGCAGTTATAAAACTCTTTTTATAGTAGTTTTTGAAAAAAGTAACATACCTCTGTATGTTACCTTTTTTCAAAAACTACTGCACATAGGAGCATGATATTTTGACAATATCATGATGGGGTTATTTTGTATGACTGGTATTAAAGTCATAGATTTATAATTACAAAAAGTATTGTTTAGGAAAATTGTTAAAATTTTGTTACAAAATTTAATTTTGAGTTAGACAAGTGGTTTTAATACCATAAAATATTTTGGTCCAAATTTGAGAGCAGTTTATCTAATAGTCTCTAGAGAAAGGAACATAAATTTGAAAAAAATAACTTTGTATAATGTAACTTTGTATAATAACTTTGTAGAATGGTAAATATTCCGTTAAAGTGACAAACAAAATAAAAATTAAATTTACTTATTAAAATATAAATTTACGTACCATCTTTTCCGATGACAGGAGCAGTTGAGACATATTCAACGTTAAAAAAAGTGAAAATAATTAAAATATACACTACAATTATAAACATTAAAAAATGTATAAAACTTAACCCCATTTTCCATCAATAATTAAAAACATTAAAATTTAAATAATTAAGTTATTTTTGAAGACAAAACTAACCTAAGCTAATAAATATTTTAAAATTATTTAGTGTTACGAAGTGAAATACTTTTTGTGTCAATTGAAACGGTTAAAAATTAACAACAACATATTTAACTGAATAAAATTAAACAGGAAGGACGTTTGAATTAAAAGTGTTTAAGAGGCCAGCTTTGTAGAATCAACAGATGATGTTTAGTAACTAACCAATAAGCAGTAAAGTTGAAATAGAAATGATAAATAAAAACTCCCCACTACTTTGTTCAACTTTATTATTATCAACATTGAACAGTATTTCGTATTATTTCACCAGATCTAAAGTAATAAACTTAAAATGACTTTTTTAAACCTATCCCCACTACTAAAGTTATCAAGTACACTGTTATAAGCAGAAAGTACCAGCTGAGCAAAAAGTTGCCCTATTAATTAACTTAATCAATTCACATCAAATACTTTTTTAATTTTAACTGCATCTAGGAGACTTCAAAGAAGTACAGGTCACCAAGATACAATATAAACAAATGCATTTTATTTTCTAAACAATTGTACATTATTTTACTAAAAATAATAGTAAATATTTTTTTATTTTATATTTTTATTGTAACTAGTCTTACACAAACGAAAAAATTTTTCTATCTTAAACTACCTAACGATTACAATTATCAAAAGAAAAAGAAAAAAATCAATGGCTACTCTTATTTTCTAACGATAATAACTATTTTAAGATGTAACTCAAAATGCTAATCCTTACTTTTAAAGATTGATATTTTCTATAGCTATTCTTATTTCTGCCCATAACAATCAGGTGGAACGTTAAATTATTTAAACTCAATTTTTCTAGTTCCAGGGCTACAAAAAATAGTTTTTTTCTTATCACATGGTCAGCCAATTATATGACTAAAGCATTTAAGAACAGAAGAGGTAGAGGTGTAAAAGACACTAGTCTGAGTTATCTCCTCTGAGAGTAATGAATTTCATTATACAGCCAGACCCTGGGGTGAATGAAGTGATGGTGTCATTTGCAGGGTGGAAAGTAGATGCTTTTCAGAGGGTCTAGCATGCTGATAAGCATGCTTTACCACTCAGTGAGGAAGGCATTTGTGAACCATCTCATTCGTTGTTTTACTCAGTAAAGCCTGTAGAGGTTTAAACCAGCTTTTAGGCTGATGACCTAAACAATAATATTCTTATTCCCTGAATTTTTATCGCTGTATGTTTTTTAGTATACACCTTACTTATCTCTCCCTGATAATACAGATACATTTTCAGGTGATAAAGTTATTATTGCAGTAGATATTAACCCTGCAGATGCATAAGATTTGATACAAAAATATTTAGATAAACTTGAAAAATGGTTTGACACTTAGAGAATACAGATCAATGATACACGTTACAATCAGTTTGAGGAAAGGCAACTGTCCTGCAGTAAAACTGTATAACAACATCATTCCACATTGTAACACTGTCAAATATTTGGGCCAACTCTTAGATGGTCGCCTTTCATAGAAGCAACTTAATGTAACTTTCAAAAGAAAACAACTAGACCTAAATTTAAAAAAAATGTATTGGCTTTTATACAACAAATTACTCCTGACAAAATTTAAAAAATTATTCTCTACAGATCAATATTGAAACCCATCTGCAAATTCAAACATTGAGATCTTAAAGCGATCCCAGTCAAGGACTATCAGACATTGTTAACACCCTGGTATTTATTTATTTTCCTTTTATTTTACAAAAAATATCATTAAAAGTTAATTTCCTTAATTATAATTTGAAAAACTAAATTCTTTATATTAATTTGTGGTGGAAAAATTAATCCACCCAACTATGGTTTCCCATTTTCAAGGGTAGATCAATTCAGTGCTTCTTTCTTCATTACACTACTGCAACTACTTCATCACTGAATTAACTCCATAAACATGATTTTTCAGGAAGTGAGAGTTAAAGTTTCATTTTACGTTTAAAAACCCTGTTTTCATTATTTTTATGTATTATGTATGTCAAACAAATGGTTAGTTTATAAGAATTTTACATAATGCGGTATTGAACTGGAAAGAGGACAAAAAATTACATCAAGTACAATATACGAGGTGTGGCTATTAAATAATGAGACTCATGGTGTAAAAAATTTTATTTTAAATTTATACATAATCACTTATTGTCACCTTCAATATACACTCCTTCTCTATCCCTACAATGCTCCATGCAAATTTTCCATTGTTGGAAACAATGCTGGAAGTCATCTTCTGTCAGCTCCTTCAGGACATGTGCCGCTCAAAAATGTTTTGAAATGAACCTTGCAAAAATGTTTGTACTGACACTTAGTACGCGATTGAAAATGACCCAAATTTTTTGTAAACGATAATAACATGTGATGAAACGTGGTTTTTTAATTGCTATCCGGAAACGAAGCACCAATTCATGCACTGGAATAGCCGAACTTAACCAAAAGCCAAAAAAGCTTGAATAACCAGGTCAAAATTTAAAGAAATGATGATTGTTTTTTTTTATATCCATGGGATTGTGTACCTTCACTGGGTTCCTGAAGATCAAACAATTAATCAATATTACTACCTTGAGGTACTTTCTAAACTACGTCAAAGAGTAAGGAAAAAATACCCCAAAATGTGGAAGGACAAATCATGGGTTCTCCACCAAGATAATGCGCCAGCTCATTCCGCGTTATCTGTCAAGAGGTTCCTAGCCAAGTACAGCATCTCAGTGTTAGAACATCCACCTCATTCACCAGATCTTGCACCATGTGACTTCTACCTGTTCCCTAAGGTGTAATATGCATTAAAAGGGACACGATTTGAGTCTGTGGAAGCTGTAAAAGAGAAAGCGGCACGTGTCCTGAAGGAACTGACAGAAGATGACTTCCAGCACTGTTTCCAACAATGGAAAATGTGCATGGTGAATTGCAGGGATCAAGAAGGAGTGTATATTGAGGGTGACAATAAGTGATTATGTATAAAATAAACATAAAGTTTTTTACGCCAGTCTTGTTATTTAATAGCTACACCTCATATAACTATAAAAATTGATTTTTTTTTGAGTTGTAGCAGTAATGAACTGGACAGTCGATGTATTAATTTGGAATTCTATTAACTCCTAAATACAGAGTCCTACCGAACGGATTTTTATAAATTGTACATGGTTTTAAAGAGTATGCTTTTCTTATTTGCCCAACAGTTCTAAATTTGAATTTCATGCTAATATGAGCTTCATTTTACGAAATAAAAAGATTAAATTTCGTTTATGATGTAAAGTAATGCAGTTCTCCCACATTTACCCCGTCCATTGCCATATTCCATGAGCATACAGGGTATGTGCACCTCTCTCTCAGAACATACTCAGTAGGTAGACATTGTGTTAAAGTTCTTTTATTTAAAGTTTTGGTTTAAAACCGTTCTTTTCAGGACAAAACTATCGTATGACTGTGCTTTAGTTGTTATCAATGTTCTTCTAAGAATGGTTAAGTTTGTTAAGGGGGTAGTCAACTCAAGAAGATGATTTTTTTTTAAAATTTTGATTGTTTTTTTGCATATGTTAAAAGTTTTCTGAATCATGGCATTTGTTTACTTTGTTTGTACGTTGACAAAAAGTTATAAAAACATCTGCTTAAAATGAAGCTCTCTAGCAAGGCGAGTAAAATTATTCCTGCAACTTTACGTTTTCCGGAAATATGTTTTTTGCATGATTGTACATTCTTGGGAATTAAATATTTTGGTTTGTATTGAAAATGTTTGGATGAATTTTTTTTCAAATGTTCATAATTTCTTGCTCTAGTATTTGTGGAACGATTATTACAAAAACCTTTATAGGGGTTTAGTTTAAAAATAATTTGTGAATACATAAAATAAATGTTTTTGAAAATATAGGTTTTCTTCAATTAATTTCTTTTAAGAAGAAATACATACAAGAGGATACAACAGGTAATTAACAGCAATTATCTGTATTTTGTAGCATAAGAATCATGTTGATATCTCTCTTGGTTCCTGTCATATGTATTTGATTCCCTGTAAAAGCCCGCTTTTCCAACACCACCCTTATATTAGGGGCTGTAATTAATTTTTTCGCCTGGTTCAAGTGGTAGATAATTACTAGTAAATTACTCTTTAATTTAAAATATATAATGATAAATTATAGCCAGTCGTTGTCATTTTCATTTTCTGGGTTGACTAACCCCTTAACTTAAACCATTTATTTAGTGATAGGGGTTTGAAACCTAACAACACTGTGCGAATTTATTCACAGTATTTTATTTGATATGATGAGTTTCTCAATAGAGAGAGGGGGTTTTCTCAGTTGAGTTGTATTCGATTTAGCTCAATGGAAACACCATTCTAAATTTTTATTTTAGTTAATATTAATTTTTAGTTAATATGCTCTGAAGAACGCGGTACTGAAATGCGCGTAAGTTTTTTTTAAACTAAAAAGGCAACAAAAGGTAAGGTAAAGATAAATTTCATTTATACTGTAATTATTTCTATGGCTTCTCTCACTACTCCTATTAGCCAAATGGTTACTGCTTTTTCAATTTCTCTTGCCTATATGAATATATAGGAATGAAAGTATTGTTTCCACGTCGATTTTTCACCGGATCTACACGTTTTCAGACCCCCTGAACTAAAAAAAACATATTTTTAGCGATTGGTCTGTGGGTGTGTGTGTGTGTGCGCGCGCGCGCGTGTGTGTGTGTGTGGTGTGTGTGAACAAATATATCAAGAACGGAACATCGTACGAACTTGAAACTTAAGTTAGATACTAGTACCGGACCTGACACGAACATTTTCATCAAAATCGGTCAACCGGAAGTAGTAGTTTATTCGTGTCGTTTTTTAAGATTTTCTCAAAACTCTTTTTCTCTTTTTTGAGATTTTCTCAAAAACCGCTTCTACGATTTTATTTAAAATCGCCTGATTTTTTTTTTATGCTCTACATGATAGGGTAGGCGCCATGCCTGCTGAAATTGTTGGGGAGGTTGTTTTCTCGTAAAAAAATTGTTTTTTTTTAAGATTTCGGCTTTAATACCTATGCATTTTAGCGCAAAAATTTATAGGCTATAACAAAAGTTGTAGACAATTTAAAATCCTACTACTTTTATTTCAAACATTTTTTTGTATAACGCTTATTTTGCGGTAATTAGCGATTTTCTGTTTTTTTCTCACAAAAACTTGCAAAAAATCCGTTTTTTTTAAAGATTTCTGCCCTAGTATGCAATTTACGACAAAAGTGTATAGGCCTAATCAAATTTATAGAGAATTAAAAGATCTACAACTTTTATTTAGAGCGTTTTCCTTTACAGAGCCTAGTTTAGCGTGAAAGATTTGTTAGCCTAGTTTAACGTGATTTTCCGTATTGGCTAAACTGAGGTTGATTTTCACTTTACTTCTTTCACTCGTGATTTAAATAAGATTGTTTTTTGAGTTTAGTTTTTTGTTAATTTCTAATGTTAGGTTATATTATTAATTATTTTCATTGGAGAAAGTCGTGTGAGTGTTCACACCAGATTTTTTTCTATTTATGCGACTGAGTATGCCGATGTGCTTGTGTGTGCGTTGATAAATTAAGTATTGTTACTGCATTTTCTGCCGTATTAGATGAGGTTTGCGAGAGGAACTTTGGCAGCTAATCTGGATGTATTGCTTAGTACTTAAGAATGCTAACCTCTACGTGTAGTAGTTTTTGCTGGCAATAAAGATTACGTATTTAAAACAATAGTAGCTATTCATTGGTCATTTATATTAATTTGGATTGTTTTTCAATGGTTGTAAGTGTTTTTTGTTTTTGTAGGTTACTTTGTTTTTTAATGAAAATTACTTTTCAGACGATTTGCTGCAGCTTACATTATCTAGCTATCTTTCTTTAAATTTCCTTTTGGTGTGTAGTTTACTCTATTTAAATTGTTAAATCAGGATTTTTGTGTTGTTTTCTGTTATATACTTGTTGGTCTCTGTAATTATAAATTCGTGCAACTCCATTTCTATGAGTATTTCTCAAAACGAAAAACATTGATTATTTACTTATTTTGTTTCAACTTATGAATGTGGTAACACAATCTCTAAATGGGGTACATTTTTTTTTGTTACGTCTGACTGTTCTGCAATTACTGCTAATGCAGACGGTAAATACGGTACTGATAATGGTAAATACAAAGCAGCTAATCATTGTAAAAAACATCGCCGTTTTAGATTTATTCGTGAAACATTTGAATTCAAGTAGTAACGAATCTTCATGAATATCTAATGATATTTAAAACTCATTAAACAAATTAATTTCAAACTTTATCAAATTCTAAATTTTATATTTAGGCCTACTCTCTTTATATTTTTTATATACTTTCGCATTTTTCAAATAAAAGTAATTCCATATAAATACAAGTACAGCAAAAACAAACGCACATGTTTCCATTATGAAAATTTCATACAAATAAACATTTTAAACACTTTATCAAAGAATAACATTAATTTAATTGTTATTGAAAAGAAGAACAAACCTGAATATATTTTCCCTACAGAAAATATAAATATATGTTAAAAGATGTGTCATCAAAAATGTTTATATAAATTACAATAATAAATAGTAAATAAGATACAAAATCTTGTGAACGGAATTGAATTAGGGATAAAAAATAGCCGACTCGTAGCGGTGACTTTACTGTTAAACCAACGCGCTGGGGAAGACTATAATTACATTACAAATTATTTATTCCCATTAAAATAAATTATTTATAATTACCACTATAAAATTATTAATTATTATAATAAATATTTTATTATTATTAAAATTATAAATTATTTTTCTGCTAAAATTATTTATAACCCACCGTTTGGTTTAGCGGTAAAGTCGTTGCCGCTAGTCAGCTGTTTAAAAGCTGATTTTTGGAGATTAAGGTTCCTAATTTGTGTACGTTGCAATCTGTTCAATTCAGAACAATATACAAACCCTATGACCCAATGAGATGAGGATGATGTGTATGACGTGTTAATGAGGTGTAGTCTTGTACAGACCCAGGCCGACCATTCTTGAGAGAGTATGGTTAATTGAACCCCAACCATCAAAGTACACCGGTAACCACTGTTTAATATTCAAATCGGTATAAAAGTAACTATACTTTTAATATTCAAATCCGTATAAAAGTAACTATACTTTTATACGGATTTGAATATTAGACAGTGGTTACCGGTGTACTTTGATGGTTGGGGTTCAATTAACCATACTCTCTCAGGAATGGTCGGCCTGGGTCTGTACAAGACTACACCTCATTTACAAGTCATACACATCATCCTCATCTCATTGGGTCATGGGGTTGCTTATTGTTCTGAATTGAACACATTGCAACGTACACAAATTAGGAATAAAAAAAAAGGTTCCTGGTTCAAATCCTAGTAAAGGTAGTTACTTTTAAACGAATTTGAAGGGTCTTTTCCGTATTGTGTATGCCACTATCAAATCCGAATCCCTGAAGGGTTGCACACTTCTCCCACTCCAGCGTCTAGCGCCCCAGTCTAACTACAGTACTTTACCCTATGGAACCATGTAATCAAAACATAATGTAAATTTTGTGATTGAACTTAGCGCGATCCATTCGAGTAACAAAAAAATGGTTTTTGCTTGTCATATGCAACTTACTTTTATACAGTAGGCCGGTTACAAAACATCCGGTCTGTCGACGGTTGATTTGACTGAAGGCGCTGGTAAAATGAAACACGATTAGGCATCCTTTTTACTGACTTTCAACCCGTAGTCTTTTATATCTGCCGCACGGTCCGGTGAGATATCTACATCAATATTTCTGCATAATGTCAACTCCAATTAATTTCATATAGGTATAATATCATTTGAATTTGTGTCATTGTATGTGTATTTGTAATGTAATAATAATTGAATATAAAATGTAATGTAAATAATTAGAATAAGTTTAGTAATAAGTTATAATTAACCTGTAATAAAAATCTGGTGTGAAACACTCACACAATTTTCTCTTGCCAATGTAAATAATTAACAATAAACCTAACATTAGTAATAAAACATTACAAATAAACAACATACTAACCTCAATAAACATAACCTAATTTTAATCATGAGTGAAAGACGCAAAATAAAAATCAACCTCAGTTTGGCTTAAAAATACGGAAAATCACTCTTTCACGCTAAACTAGGCTCTGTAGAGAAAAATGCTTTAAATAAAAGTTGTAGATCTTTTAATTTTTTATAAATTTTATTATATACACTTTTATCGTAAAATGCGTACTAAGGCCGAAATATTAAAAAAATGGATTTGTCACACGTTTTCGTGAGAAAAAAACAGAAAATTGCTATTTACCGCTAAACTAAGCGTTATACAAAAAAATGTTTGAAATAAAAGTTGTAGAATTTTAAATTTTCTACAACTTTTATTATATACATTTTTGCACTGAAATGCATATTAAAGCCGCAATTTAAAAAAAACAATTTTTTTACGCAAAAAACAGCCTTACCAAGAATTTCAGCACAAATGGCGCCTACCCTATCTTGTAGAGCATAAAAAATTTAGTAAACTAGGCGATTTTTTAAAAAATCGTAGAACCAGTTTTTGAGAAAATCGCCAAAAGTGAAAAATGACACGAATAAACTACTACTTGTTCCGTTCTTGAGATATTCTGTAGGGGAAATCGGGGGAATATGAGCACAGTTAAGGTAATCCTTGAATAAACAACGTAAAATGCATTTATTCTTACATGTTTTGTATTGAAACTATAGTCCATTTCATTTTATAGCATGCCTCAACTATACAGTTGATTTTGTTTTAATGCGCCCGAGTAATAATTATTTTAGTGAGCAACGTACACTCTGCTCATATTTCCCACACCCCGGGGTAATACGAGCACCTCTGTTGGGGAATATGGGCAGTCTTTAGAATCGTAAATTCAATAATGAAAATAGCATTATTTTATATATATTTTTTAAAATTTATTTAGAAAATGAATTAACATAATAAAAACATAAAAAACGCACATAGTACAAATTGGAAACCATTTGTTCACAAAGAAAATAATTGCCTCAATGAAATTATAGAAACTTATTTAAAAAGTAATTTGTAATTCAATTAGTAAAAGTAGTTACTTAATAGTAATATTAAAAGTAATTAGTAAAAGTATTTAAAAAGTATATTTATATAAGTAAAAAATGCACTAAACAACAAAACAAGCAAAAAAAAATACAAAATTCAAAAAATTTTAAACTAAATGCATCACTAAAATGTAACCTACCCTAAGACATTTCAAGGCAGAATAAAAGAAAATGATAAGTAATAATAATAAAATCAATAAAAATATCAAAAGAGCCAAAAAAGTCATTATTAAAAAAAAATAATAAAAAATTATTTAGCACAATTTTCACAAATAAATGGAGAGTCAACAAAAACACATTCTTCGTGGTACCACTCCTTACACGCGCTGCACATAATCCACTGCTCACCGTTATTGTCTTCACTCCATTTTCCTCCACACATTTCACAAACCTTGTCATTATTTTTGTTGTTTGTAGCCGTAGTCGGTTGTTTGGAATCTACTTTCTTATTTTTATTTGTTAGTTGTTTGTCTTTCATTAGTTTTACCTCCTTTATCGAATGGGCGGATATTAATTCTCGAGCCAGACCACGTTTTCTTCCTTTTTTAAAAATTTGTCGTACTAACGGAACTGGTGATATCTTGTTCAAGGTCCGTCTGGGAGTTCGTTGAATGTTTGAAACTGGTTGCTTTTGAGGAGTTACAATTTTAATTGCTGTTGACTGTTCATTCCCTAGATCAGCAGATACTGATGTAGATGGCTGCGAAGGCAAATTCCCCAAATTTCTTACTGAATCGTTGGGAAAACCTTTTTCTACTTGTAGGCCTCTTGATGCTGTTTCAATATTTACTTCTCTATTGATGTTCCCTTCAGCTATATATGCATAATCTGGGATAGTATCCCTGTTTGGAGGCCAGATAGGGCATCGTTTAATATGCTCATATTCCCCCAGAAGCGTATGCTCATATTCCCCATTTGTCAACTTTTAGAAAAAAGTCTGGCAACGCCGCCATTCTGCAAAATGCTTCCACGCTATCATGGCTAAAGGAAGAAGAAAGCGTGTACTTTACGATGGAATATTGAGTTATGACCTATTTCTGTAAGTAGGAGAGTTACAACTAAACAAAATTCATGTTAAATAAGTATTCTTACTAATGTATTGAGAAAAAATGAAAATGCTTATCATGAAAGTGAAATTTTAGATCGTTGTTTTCTAAATCAATGCCCGTCGCTACACATCTTCCACCATGACACTTTGCTACACTGCTACCAACAACATCTAGGTAAAAATAAACATTCCTTAGGCAGTTAGGAACCAATACGTAAAAGGTGCTCATATTCCCTACAGTGCTCATATTACCCCGACTTCCCCTACACACACACACACACACACACACACACACACACTCACTCACTCACACACACACACACACACACACACGCGCGCGCGCGCGCACACACACACACACACACACACACACACGCACGCACGCACCCACGTTCGCGCGCGCACACATACACACACACGCGCACGCACGCACGCACACACGTTCACGCGCGCGCGCACACACACACACAGACCAATCACTAAAAACATGATTTTTGGGTTCAGGGGGGTCTGAAAACCTGTAGATCCGGTGGAAAACTCGATTTCGAAAAATCGACATGAAAACAATACTTTCCTTCCTATATATTCATATAGGCAAGAGAAAGTAAAAAAATATAATAATAAAAACTCAGAATAAAACAATTAAAATAAGAAATAAAACAACAGAACGTGGTAACGTAGTACTATACTGCCCTCCTAAGCACATAAGTCGCATATCAAGAATACATAATTTTGAGATACGAGCATTTTTGTAAAATTCAGTCCCGCACTAATTTTTTTTCTAGTTATTGGTATTTTTTTATATGTATATTTTCTCTATTGTAATTTTTTGTTATGTAAGCATAAATTTACATGATTTTTACTTTCTCTTGCCTATATGAATATATAGGAAGGAAAGTAATTTTATTGTTTTCATGTCGATTTTTCGAAATCGAGTTTTCACCGGATCTATACGTTTTCAGACCCCCTGAACCCAAAAAACTTGTTTTTAGCGATTGGTCTGTGTGTGTGTCTGTGTGTGTGTGTGTGTGTGTGTGTGTGTGTGTGTGTGTGTGTGTGTGTGTGTTCGCGTGTGCGTGTGTGTGTGTGTGTGTGTGTATGTGTGTGTGTGTGTATGTGTGTGTGTGTGTGTGTGTGTGTGTGTGTGTGTGTGTGTGTGTGTGTGTGTGTGTGTGTATGTATGTGAACAGAATATCTCAAGAACGGAACATCGTACGAACTTGAAACTTGAAACTTAAGTTACGTACCACTACCGGACCCGACACGAACATTTTCATCAAAATCGGTCAACCGGAAGTAGTAGTTTATTCGTATAATTTTTCACTTTTTTGCGATTTTCTCAAAAACTAGTCCTACGATTTTTTTTAAAATCAACTGGTTTACTACATTTTTTATGCTCTACAATATAGGGTAGGCGCCATGTTTGCTGAAATTCTGCTTGAGGCTGTTTTTACGTAAAAACATTTTCTTTTTAAGATTGCGGCTTTAATATGCATTTTAGCGCAAAACGTTATATAATAAACGTTGTAGAGAATGTAAAATTCTACAACTTTTATTTAAAACATTTTTTTTATAACGCTTAGTTTAGCGGTAATTTGCGATTTTCTGTTTTTTTTTCTCACGAAAACGTGAGAAAAATCGATTTTTTTTAACATTTCGGTCTTAGTATGCATTTTACGACAAAAGTATATATAATTAAATTTATAGAAAATTAAAAGATCTACAACTTTTGTTTAGAGCATTTTTCTCTACAGAGCCTAGTTTAGCGTGAAAGCGTGATTTTCCGTATTTTTAAGCCAAACTGAGTTCGATTGTCATTTGCGTCATTCACTCATGATTAAAATAAGGTTATGTTTTTGAGGTTAGTTTTTGTTTATTTCTAATATTTTATTAATAATGTTAGGTTTATTATTAATTATTTGCATTGGCAAGAGAAAGTTGTGTGAGTGTTTCACACCAGATTTTTATTATTATTTAGCCTAAAAAATGAGATGCGTCTTTTTTGCTTAGTAAAAAGAGGTTTAAGAAATAACATACGACTTACTAGAAAAGACACATTTTATTATTATGTTATTCATCATTATTAAAAAATAAGTCTAAGCTTAAATGAACATAAAAACGAACTGATTAAAACAAGGCAATCACGAATAAGTTTAAATGAATATTAAAACTAATCACTAATTTTTTTTGATAAAACTTTTTAAAAACCAAAAATATAAACACATAAGAACTAACCTAAATGAACGTAAAATTTGTTTGTAATATTAAACTCTATTAAAAAAAGGCATTAAGTTCAATGAACATTTAAACTAATTACTAATTTTTTTTTTATAAACATTTTAAAAACCAAAAATATAAACACATAAGAACTAACCCAAATGCAATATTTTTTTGCAATTGATATACGTCGAAATTTTTTATAATATTTAAAACTTCCAATTTAGTTACATTAATAAAAACTGCACATAGATATCGTTTTAACAAAAAAACGAAGATTTAGTAGTTACACCTAACAGTCAGCGCAGTCTGGTTACAAAATACACACATTACTAAGCAAATATGTCGCATCTCATAGATAGGTACGTCTATCATGTTTGGGAAAACTGAGTTACTGCTAAAATGCTTAGTATTATAACTCTATTTTGACATACGACTATTTTTATAAGCGTTTTTAGGTTATTTTTTAACGAGATATGACTATATTGCTTAGGGAATAGGTGCATAGAGCCCCAAACTATATATTAATGCAATAATCCCAAATTCATGAAAAATTGAGATACGAGTTTTTGGCTTAGGACGGCAGTATACAGTATTATAAGTGCGTGCGTGTGTGTGTGTGTGTGTCTGTTCTCAGTAGAGTGAGTATTCAGTAAGACAGGGAGTGGGAGAAATGAACACTAGTGCAACCTTCAGGGAATACGGATTTGATAGTGGCATACACAAAACGTAAAAGACCCAATTTGAATACTAGACAGTGGTTAACGTTGTACTTTAGGGTTCAATTAACCATACTCTCTGAGTCTGTACTAGTGATGACATTATTTAACATAACAGGATGAATATAACATGGTTACTGGATTGAGGCATTTATCGTGATAATAGGTTACTAAAAACACCTTGTTGGCTGTTATAACACCGTAATTCAAAGCCGTTTTATAAACTGATGTACGAATGACGCTTGTCTGACCGTTAATGTTAAAACTATGTGAAGTTATCGAGAAAATTTTTTTTACTTTCTCTTGCCTATTATATGAATTTAGGTATATAGGAAGGAAAGTATTGTTTTCATGTCGATTTTTCGAAATCGAGTTTTCACCGGATCTATACGTTTTCAGACCCCCTGAACCCCAAAAACTTGTTTTTAGCGATTGGTCTGTGTGTGTGTGTGTGTGTGTGTGTGTGTGTGTGTGTGTGTGTGTGTGTGTGTGTGTGTGTGTGTGTGTGTGCGTGCGTACAAAATATCTCAAGAACGGAACATCGCACGAACTTGAAACTTGAAACTTAAGTTACCTACCACTACCGGACTCGACACGAACATTTTCATCAAAATCGGTCAACCGGAAGTAGTAGTTTATTCGTATAATTTTTCACTTTTTTGCGATTTTCTCAAAAACTGGTACGATTTTTTTAAAAATCGCCTGGTTTTCTAAATTTTTCATTCTCTACAAGATAGGGTAGGCGCCATGTTTGCTGAAATTCTTGGTGAGGCTGTTTTTACGTAAAAAAAGTGTTTTTTAAAGATTACGGCTTTAATATGTATTATAGCGCAAAAATTTATATAATAAAAAATGTGGAGAATTTAAAATTTTACAACTTACATTTCAAACATTTTTTTGTATAACGCTTAGTTTAGCGGTAATTAGCAATTTTCTGTTTTTTCTCACGAAAACGTGTGAAAAATCGTTTTTTTAAGATTTCGGCCTTAGTATGCATTTTATAACAAAAGTGTATATAATCAAATTTATATAAAATTAATAGATCTACAACTTTTATTTAGAGCATTTTTCTCTACAGAGCCTAGTTTAGCGTGAAAGAGTGATTTTCCGTATTTTTAAGGCAAACAGAGATCGATTTGCCTTTTGCGCCTTTCACTCATGATTAAATGAGGTTATGTTTATTGAGGTTAGTTTTTTGTTTATTTCTAATGTTTTATTACTAATTTTAGGTTTATTGTTAATTTTTGCACTGGCAAGAGAAAGTTGTGTGAGTGCTTCACACCAGATTTTTTTAATTCTTGTGCGAACACAAGGGTGGTTTATCACACTGAATCTTTCACGGACACACAGCAAGGCAACTAATTTACCCCGTTTTTCATAGCTTACTTTTTCAGCGTAGGATTTTATACTCGAGTTGTAGTTGCTATTTCTATCTATTGCCTATTATTTCAATTTCATTAAAAACAAACGAGTTGCATCAAACGAGTGCGGACAGGTGAAATGACATGCCTGTAAGCGCATGCTTCATCGCATGCGACATCGCATGAGTGTGGACATAGATAAAAATCTGGTGTGAAACACTCACACAACTTTCTCTTGCCAATGCAAATAATTAACAATAAACCTAACATTAGTAATAAAACATTAGAAATAAACAAAACACTAACCTCAAAAACATAACCTTATTTTAATCATGAGTGAATGACGCAAATGGAAATCGTACTCAGTTTGGCTTAAAAAAACGGAAAATCACACTTTCACGCTAAACTAGGCTCTGTAGAGAAAAATACTTTAAATAAAAGTTGTAGATCTTTTAATTTCCTATAAATTTTATTATATACACTTTTGTCGTAAAATGCGTACTAAAGCCGAAATCTTAAAAAAATCGATTTTTCACACGTTTTTTGTTAGAAAAAAATCAGAAAATTGCTAATTACTGCTAAACTAAGCGTTATACAAAAAAATGTTTTAAATAAAAGTTGTAGAATTTCAAATTCTCTACAACTTTCGTTATAAATGTTTGCGCTAAAATGCATATTAAAGCCGTAATCTTAAAAAAACAACGTTTTTACGTGAAAACAGCCTCACCAAGAATTTCAGCAAACATGGCGCCTACCCTATCTTGTAGAGAATAAAAAATTGAATAAACCAGGCGATTTTAAAAAAAATAGTAGGACCAGTTTTTGAGAAAATCACAAAAAAGTGAAAAATTACACGAATAAACTACTACTTCCGGTTGACCGATTTTGATGAAAATGTTTGTGTCGGGTCCGGTAGTAGTATGTAACTTAAGTTTCAAGTTTCAAGTTCGTACGATGTTCCGTTCTTGAGATATTCTGTTCACACACACACACAGAGATACACACACAGACCAATCGCTAAAAACATGTTTTTTGGGTTCAGGGGGTCTGAAAACGTATAGATCCGGTGAAAACTCGATTTCAAAAAATCGACATGAAAACAATACTTTCCTTCCTATATATTCATATAGGCAAGAGAAAGTAAAAAGTTCTGAAATTCCGGTTGAATAGCCTATGCGAAGTTAAAGAAAAACACAGAAAATGAGTTTTCTTTGCGTTCGTTGTGAGCAAATTTTAACTTATTAAATTAAGCTAAGCTTAGTTGAAATATAATATTTAATAATTCTACTTTTATGGGCAAATTACGTACCTATTAATTGCTTATTCATTATTTATAACAATCTATGACATAAATATAAAATTTATTGCCGTGTAGACGTATTATGATCTTGCGGATAACCTTGAAAAATGATTATGTCTTTAAATTTTAAAACAATAATAAACTTTCCTGGAGACATAATATTAATCATATATAACATTTAAATTGCAAATTAAGGTGATTTGTATTGAGATGCAATGTCGTCTAAAAATTTATTCCACTTCTATATCACGAGTTTCTTATAGTAACCTACAAGAAGGTTAAAAAGTTGTTACGAGATAAACATATGTGTACAATGCTGTGGAACTTTCATTTCGCACTACACATTCAAATTTTACACTCACACGACTTTCTCTTATATATACAGATAATGAAAAATATAACCTATATTTAAATCAGTAAACAAGTTACACTTAAAAACTCTGGTGTGAAACACTCACATGACTTTCTCTTGCCACTGCAAATAATAAACAATATAACCTAACATTAGTAATAAAACATTGGAATAAACAAAAAACTAACTTTAAAAAACATAACCTTATTTTAATGATGAGTGAAAGACGCAAAATAAAAATCAACCTTAGATAGGCTTAAAAATTCGGAAAATCACTCTTTCACGCTAAACTAGGCTCTGTAGAGAAAAATTCTCTAAATAAAAGTTGTAGATCTTTTAATTTCCTATAAATCTGATTATACTCTTTTGTCGTAAAATGCATACTAAGGCAAAAATCTTGAAAAAAATTTTTTTTACACGTTTCCGTAAGAAAAAACCGAAAATGCTAATCACCGCTGAACTAAGCGTTATACAAAAAATGTTTTAAATAAAAATAGTAGGATTTTAAGTTCTCTACAACTTTTATTATATACATTTTTGCGCTAAAATGCATTTTAAGCTGCAATCTTAAAAAAACAATTTCTTTACGTGAAAACAGCCTCACCAAGAATTTCAGAAAACATGGCGCCTACCCTATCTTGTAAAGCATAAAAAATTTAGTAAATGAGACGATTTTTAAAAAAATCGTAGGAGCCGTTCTTGAGAAAATTGTAAAAAATTAAAAAATTACACGAATAAATACTACTTCCGGTTGATCGATTTTGATGAAAATGTTCGTTTCGGGTCCGGTAGTAGTATCTAACTTAAGTTTCAAGTTTAAAGTTCGTACGATGTTCCGTTCTTGAGATATTCTGTTCACACGCGCACGCGCGCACGCGCGCGCGCGCACATACACACACACACACACACACACAGAAACCAATCACTAAAAACATGTTTTTTTGGGTTCAGGAGGTCTGAAAACGTGTAGATCCGGTGAAAACTCGATTTCGAAAAATCGACATGGAAACAATAGACTACTTTCCTTCCTATATATTCATATAGGCAAGAGAAAGTAAAACAACCTAATAATTTTTTGTTTAATTATTTAATGTCGCATCAACAGCTCGGTTAACAGAGACTGTGGTGGGTTATGAACCGTTGAATTTGAACTTGTGAAAATTTCCAGACCTTAGCCTGTAGTCGAACCCGGGACCTCTGCGTTGTATATTAACGCGCTAACCAATACACTGCAGTAGCGGCCTGTCCTTTTACGGTAAAATGAGTGCATGACGCAAAAAGAAAATCAACCTCTGTACAACTTTAAAATACGGAAAATCAATAAAATTGACGTTTAACTAGGCTCTAGAAAAAAGTGCTTGAAATAAGAGCGAAAGATTGTGAATTGGATAGGATTTTTAATTTTCTATAACTTTTATTAAATAGGCTACCTTTTTGTCGTAAAATGCATCTTAAGTCCGTAAAGTCCCATTTTTTTGTGTTCAGTGAGCAAAATACAAGAAAAATCACTAATCGACGCTAAGCTAAGCGTTGTAGAAAAAAGTGCTTGAAATAAAGGTTGTAGGTTTTTAATTTTTTACATCTTTAATTCTATTTTACTTTTACTCAAAATGCGTATTAAGGGCGCAATCTCAAAGAAAAACCATTATTTTACCACGAGAGAACAGCAGCTAATTATTATTAAGTAATTTGTTCATTCGGGTGATTTTCTCCTACGATTTTTTTTTAAAAATTGCTTAATTTTCTATAATTCAACAAACTGTGGTTTTTTTAATTTTGTTTTCTTTTCTTAATTTTAGGGAATAAAATTCCCTAAGAGATAAGGTAAGTGCCATGTCTGCTGCAATTTTTGGGGAGGCTGTACTCTCGCGGTAACTTATTTTTAAGTTTGCGGCCTTATTATGCATTTTAGGGCAGAGTTTTTATGATTAAAGTTGTAGAAAATTACAAAACCTACTTTTACTTTAAACAATTTTTTTCTACAACGATTAGCTTAGCGTTAATTAGAGATTTTCTGTATTTTGCTCATCAAAATCGGTACAAAAATGGGATTTTTTTAAAGATTGCGGCCTTTGTTCGCATTTTACGATGAAAATTTCGTATTAAAGTTATAGGAAATTAAAAAATCTACAATTTTTATGTCATGATCTTTCTTTCTATAGAGCCTAGTTTAGCGTTAATTAGTGATTTTCCGTATCTTAAAGTACAGCAAAGGTTGATTTTCTTTTAGCGTCATTCACTTATGATTAATATTAGATTGTTTTTCATTTTACATTGTTTAATCATGAATAACCATAGGTTATTTTGCATAATTTACATCGACAAGAGAAAATCATGCGAGTGTTTCTTATTAGATTTTTAATAATAGGCCTGTATTTAAAATCCCCTCCATCTATATCAATATTGTAGAGCTGTGAACAAACAGAAAATTTTCAACTCAATATCTTTATTGAATGCTGAAAAAACTTGTATTTTGTATGAAAAAATTATTTGGAGTAATCATAAATTTAAAAAAAATATTGCATGGGTTCTCAGAATTATAATCCTTTTCAGTTCCACAGGAAAAACCAAGTGGATCCTATTTCTTCTAGATTTTATTCGCTGCTTCCCGAATTTTATTCGGGAATACTATAACCCTAATTTATTCAAACGTGTGTTACTAAAATTGTGTAAATTGAGTGTCATCTACTCTGCTCTTTAATAATTTTAATGTATGACCTAATCAAGAATATTTATTATAAAAACAAAATTTTAAACTAAGTTGCCATAAAGTAGTAAACTGTACTGTTGTTAATTAATCCTGTGATGTAACTTACTGATAGTGCTATCTACCGAATTATATATATACTTGTTTTACATAATCACAAAAATTACTAATAATTCAATTACTATTGAATCTACTTGATGAAATTTATTAGAACATTGACCATATTATTTATTATCAGTTAATTATAATATATTAACATATTCATAATAAATTAAAGGAATTAGGTAGGTGTAAATTTTTAAACTTCTCACATGGAAAGTTGCAGAATGGTATGTTAAGAGATTGGTAAATTATGATTGAAGTGTTAACTCTGGCTCTTCTTCAATCGCATAAATCTTTCGCCTTTTACTAAAGATTTCCGTGGAGAAGGGTTCATGTTGAGTCTAGATTAAATTTTTGGATAGTGCCTGCTCTCTATGAGAGCGGGCCAAAATTTAATGAATATCAGTCGAATTTCTCATTGAAATTAACATGTACATAACGTGCAATTCTTACAAAAAAAAAACAGCTGAGAAGCAACTTCGTGGCATAGTGACTAGCGCGGTATCCTACAAAGCGATAGGTCCCGGGTTCGATTCCCGCCTAGCGTTCAGAAATTTCTTTGTACTTATATTATTTTTAGAAGTAATTAATTGCAGTACCAAAACCCACAGTAGTCGCTGATGACCTAGGATGACCAAGCTGTTAATCGTATTAGTTGTTTAATGTATAGCCTAGCGTGGGAAAGGCACTTTTAAACCAATTCACTTTTTGTTTTACAGTAGACTCTCAAAAATCCGGATCGCGCTAGTCCGGACTCCGGATAGTCCGGACGATGATTTTATTTTTACTTTATTTTCTGAAAATTTACAACTTTTAAATTAACAACCAGTAAAACGTTTTCATGGGATTGGCCCGATGAACGATCATGCGATTAGCACTATAATTTGTGTGTATGTACTTTTTTATAATAATTGCGTATATAAAATGTATGTAAATGACATTTTTTGTCATTTAGGGCCCACAGTAGTTTGCGTCGCCGGGAGCTCTGTGTTTCAGTAAAATCTATGTTATGATTTTACGAGGCATTTTATTTAATCCCAGAACCGTACTTTACTAAGCACAGTACCGTACTACAGTACATTTAGATTTTATTTAGTTGATCGTGTAATTACTCTATAATTGAGACATATAAATATGACGTTCATTGTTACGTGTTTGAAATCCGTAACTTGCAAATCTTACAGAGTGCAATCGAATCTTATTACGGTACAGTAGCGTTAAGTTTAGTCAATGTTTGTGCTTCGTATATTGAATAATTACAGTACCAGTAGCCTTCTGTAATTTATTAGGCCTACAGTGTTTTGAAGTTTTTTCAGAAGCTCACTCTTATATTAGCAGATAAACGTTAATGCTTATTGTCATAATTATTCGCCATAAAGACGAAATTGCCAACCTCCGGGAAATCCGGATTTTTCGAAATCCGGACGGGCCGTCCGCCACATTAGTCCGGATTTCTGAGAGTCTACTGTACTTAGTAAAGCCTCTAGAGGTTCAAACCAGCCTTTCGGCTGATGACCTAAAAATAACAACAATGTATAGCGATAGCGTACAAAGTAGAGATGGGATATATTGTTACTCTTCATCTTGAAGAGAACCTAATTCCAAAATAATATGGGCCCTTGGAATTAGGTTACAGTAACCTAATACTGCAAGAACCTATTATACCTTGGACAATTCGAATTGGCACGAGTAGGTTCGGTGTTTATCTACTCCAGTCTTCGCCCCTCGCCATGCAACAACGGTACAGTCACAAAAGTATCGCTATTGTAATGTGTGACTCACGCACGGTCACTACGCTTTGTTTTCACTGTTGTTACAGTGTCACATAAGTCTATAGTTACAGTCCAGTTACAATACAGTTACAGTCACATAATGATGTGACTAATTTGTTTTCATTTATGATTTTCTGTTCATTATAATAGGCCTATATTCAGACCAATTTGTTTAGTTAGTTTCGTGCATCTGTAGAGTATAGTTTAGTGAGTTTTTGCAGTTTAGTACTTGTAATTTATAGTTTAAATTTTTACTGGGACAAATTAAATACATATTTTGAAACGAAATAATTATTTGTATGTTTGTACATTGAAAGAAGGTTGTAGGCATTTGCGTACATTAAAATTTGTAGACCTTGTTGAAAGAATAGGTTATGGATACACTTTATGTGGAACTGTGTGTAGCCTACATGTAGAGCAAGATTTGTGCCAGTTCAAATTGTTTACAGTATACCAGGCGAATCACATTGTTGCCTTTTGATATTATATTGCCGCCTCTATTACTAAAGATTACTTCGTGCTGTTAAGGTCATCACCCGAAAGGCTGGTTTGAACCTCTAGAGGCTTTACTAAGTAATTCGAGAAGTGAGGTGATTTACATTTGCCTTCCTAACTGAGTGGAAAAGTAGCCTATACTTATCAGCATGCCAGGCCCTCCGAAAAGCATCTACTTTCCACCCTGCAAATGACATCTTCACTTCATTCACCAGAGGGTCTGGCTGTATAATGAAATTCATAACTCTCAGAGGAGATAACTCAGACTATTATCTTTTAAACCTCTACCTCTTCTGTCTCAAATGCTTCAGTCAATCGACTGACCATGTGATAAGAAACAGAACTATATTTTGTAGCCCTGGAACTAGCAGATCAAGTACACATAATTTAATCATTCCACCTGCCAGTTCTGGTCAAGATAACATTACTTCATATGAGATTCTAAATACTGCTATAGTTTAAATACATGCAAATGGACTTAAACATTACATACATTAATATATTATTTAGGTTTGAATTAACAACACACAGGATTGTTCAAGTCTGTAGGTTTATATACGAAAATTCTACTTATCCATGGAATTACAATTTAAAAATAATAATTAACTGGTTGAGACAGCAAATCTCTTTACTATTCTGGGTGAATCATTGATTTTTTAAAAATACTGTCTATAGTACTTGAGTCTCGAGTTTGCCTTTGGTTTTAACAAGGGAAATAGGGGGAAAGTCAATGCGCATGTGTGGCTGCTTTGGTATTAATTCATCAACACAACATAAACTATACGTAGAGGATGTATAGAATCTTTTGTAGGTTAACTGTATAAATATAACTGTTTGTTACCGTAAACAAAAATGTCGGTTTCGCAAAAACGTGGTCTAACTATTCACAGTCCTGAACGAAATCTGATATGCAATGTAATAAAATATGAAGTTGACGCTAAACAAAAATACCTTTCCGTGTCTCTTAACAAAATCCATGAGTAAGCGCCTAACTACTGTGATCTTCCTCTTTCCGCAACTTAAAATATAAAGAAGGAAGTTAAAGACAATAAAGAAGATAATTCTTCATCAACAGTTTAGTTGACATCTGTTAAAAAAATAAGGAAATGGTTCGATAGATATTAGTGAGACTGATAGCAAAGACGATGGTGATAGCGATAGCAAAGGTGATTAATTCTAGAAGATTTTGTTTCTGTAGAATAAAGGAACTGGTAATTATGTAAATTTAACATTCTAGCCATGAATTAAACTATAGGCAATATTACAGGTCAGATTTTTCCTTATTAAGTTTTTGAAGAAAATATTTTCTCGGCAAAAAACCATAGCTTACAAAGTATTTAAAGTCATAGATAGTGAGTCACGAGAACGCCTTTTGCGTCTGGATAGGCTGTGGGAAGGGAAGAGAAATCTGACAGTGCTGCCAACGTCAACAGTGAGAAAATATATTTTACTACTGTGCAATGTCACCGCTTGTTAACCACATGTTGTCTTTCAATTAATATATTTCGTAGTGACTGACACTTTTTCCACTCAAACTTTATTTCCTTTAAAATTTTTCTTAACGTATAAAGTTTCCAACTAAAATTTAGCCTCTCTTTCAAAACTGGTAATAACTTTTCACATGTCGACATCACTTTCTTTTTGATATAACTTTTTCATTTTTTTACCAGGCATCAAAAAAAACTGTTGAAGAATTATCTTCTTCACTGTGTTTAACTTCCTTCTTTGTATTTCAAATTGTGGAAAGAGAAACATCGCAGTAGTTAGCCACTCACTCACAACTTTTGTTAAGAGGCACGGAAAGGTATTTTTGTTTAGCTTCAACTTCACAGCATTTTATTACATTGCATATTAGGTTTCATTCAGAATTGTGAACAGTTCAACCGCATTTTCGAGAAACCAACATTTCCATTTACGGTAACAAATAGTTATATTCGTACAGTTAACCTTTAAAAGGTTCCGCGATGTACTGTACGTCCTCTAAGTATAGTTTACATTGTTGAGGTGGCGAACTGATATCAAAGCAGTCATGCATGTGCACTGATACTTTACCCCCTTTACCCCTCGTTAAAACCAAAGGCAAATTCGTGACTCAAGTAACTTATAGTAATTGCAGGGTGTGTAATGAAATGTAGTATCTCACTGTTAAGGTTGGCAGTTTGTCAAAATTTATCTTCTTGTCCTTACAGTCCAAGCATATGCAAAAGGCATTCTTGTGTCTTAATATCTATATCTCTCTTTTAATTAAGCCAACTAATTAATTAAGCTAACTAATCAATTAATTAAGTTATTGGCCGCTCAGTAACTTAATACCACTTACCAGCACAGCACAAAAGTATGAAAGAGGCAGAGGCAGTGAAGAGTGTTTTACTCCGCTAGTAACTTTGCATCAGCGGCATAAGTTATTGGCCGCTTGGTACCTAAAATAATACCAGCACACCACACTATTCTTGAGTAGACAGAAGCATCAAGAAGTAAAGAACATTTTACTCCAGCTACTACTTTGCGTTAGCTGCTTGGTATGGTACATTATTCAATGCACGGCCAGCATATTCACTTTGGATACCAATTACAATAGAACTTCGATAGTTTGACACTTTATAGACTTAAAGGTTGTTGAAGTTTCAAAATGCCAAACTATCCAAAGCATATGGCATAATTATCAATAGAAGGCACTAAAAACACAATTTTAAAATAAAAAATGCACGATTGTAATGAATCTTGAGATTGAATGATAAAGCTGACATGCCCTTCAGTACAATACTGTACTCAGTACAATCAATATTCAGTACAATACTGCTCATAACAGGCAGGTGGAGTGTTAAAATAATTGCACTCGATCTGTTGGTTCCAGGGCTAAAAAAATAGTACTGTTTCTTATCACATAGTCAGCCAATTATGTGACTGAACTATTTAAGCACAAAAGAGGTAGAGGTGTAAAAAAACTAGTCTGAGTTGTCTCCTTTGAGAGTAATGAATTTCACTATACAGCCAGACCTTGTAGTGAATGAAGTGAAAGTGTCATCTGCAGGGTGGATAGTAGGTGCTTTTCGGAAGGCCTGGCATGCTGATAAGCATACTCTTTCAACTCAGTGAGGAAGGCAATAGTAAACCACCTCACTCCTCGTTTTTACTTAGTAAAACCTCTAGAGGTTCAAACCAGCCTTTCAGCTGTTGACCTAAACAAAAACAACTGTACTCAAGGACAATGGAAAGGTAGGGCGATGAGGAGAAAGTGGAAGGGCTGACCTGCCCGCTGGATCGCTACTTACACCACATCATTTCACCTCGCCACGAGCTGTGTCGAAGTATATAGATTGTTGAAGAACAAGTGTCGAAAAAGCGAAAGTTTATTGTACTACAATAACAGCTGCTTCTGGGAACAGTTATGTGGATAAGAGGTTATCGGTCTAAAACTCTTATATTCTAATATGTAATATATCAACTATTACTCTTTATTCATTTTTTTGAGTTTTCAAAGCTAAAACTCCGGGTTCGATTCCTTTTTATATCATTATTTGTGTTTTGCTTGTGAAGTGGCATGAACCGTTTATCGCCCACTTAATTTAATATTTCGCCATTGGAGAAACAACGTTGTTCAAGAATTTGGCTGAATAATGACATTTACCTTGAATGCTTTACTGTTTGGGAATGATTTGTGGATTGTGTAAGAGAGTGAGGATGAGCTTCAGAGATTGGTGTATGTTTTGAATAAATTATGAAAAAAATATAATTATTTTAAAGTTTTTTAAAAAAGTGATATATAATGGGACTTACTGGTAAGTATCCCACCAGGTCTAAAATTATGGTAGATGATGTGGTGTTAGAACAAGTATCACAATGCAATTATTTAGGATGTGATATCGAATTTGATAACGATTTGGATATAGAGAAGAGAAAAAATTACAAGCAGTGTGCAGAAGTATTAGCTGAATTGTAGGCAGGAAAACCAGAAAAGAAACTAAGATAAAATTTTATAAGGTGATGGCTGCCCCAGCCCTATTCTATTGAAGTGAGTCAGGGTTCAGTAGAAAACCACATGAGTGTAAAATATAGGCGAAAGAGATGTGATTCCTGTGAAGAACGGTTGCAATCATAGGGACCAACTAAGAAATGAGGATATAATAACGGAAAAGGATGTTTTCAACCTGAATGGGAAGATTACAGGGTATTGAAATCAATGGAGGGAACACTTAGAGAGAATGCTTGAGGAAAGGATCCCCCTCAACGTTTTGAAAAACAGGTTGTAGGGGAGGAGAGATGTTGGGATGCCACTTAAGAGATGGCAGTGATTCAGTGGTTTTGCTGTTCTAGTGAGTCGGAACAGACGGGAGCCTAATCCTTGACTGAAAGAAGAAAAAGAAGTGATATAATTAGGACCACTTCCAAATATTTTCTTCAGGATATACAATTTTGGATGTTACTTAAAACCTATTTGTTGTTCATTCTGAAAATATGCTCATAAAAACTGTAATAATCATTGAAGATTTTAATCTTTTGGTTTTTTATGTAGTTCTTTGTTTGATAATAATTTACGTAAAATTTTCAATTAAAACTCTTTTTGGTCCAGCAGTTTTTTCTTAAAATTCGGCTTTCAATTTTTTAATTTCAATAGTTCTTCAGGTAATATGTAAACTGTTTTCTATTCCATATAAAATTATTGGTTTTAAACATGTTTCATAACTTAATTTAACATTTCAATATGTTTCTCTTCTTAAATACATGTTCAACCCACCGGGTCGGTTAATTACGGAATTGTCAAAGGTATGGCTGAATGATGTGATCTCCAATAGATGGACAGTTTTAAATCATCTTCAACTTAAGAGATTCTAGAGATTTTCTCTGAAAACTAGAAAATTCTTCAAAATAAACCAATTTTTGGGTTTATTTCTTTTTACTAAGGCACACAGCTAACTGATTACTTAGAAATTGGAAACCAAATTTTAGTTGCAAAATACCCAGAAAACCAAGAAATTACAGTGGCAAAGAGTCAAAATATACTTACAGAAAAAGAAAACGGAGAATCTGAGATCTAAGTGACAAACAGCAAGGACTGCACCAGTTTGAAAATCTGTCAGATGAAATGTTTTGTTATTTAAATAAACTTGAAACTTTTACAGAAAATAGAATAAATTTTGGAAGACAAACCAAAAAGAAGATTATAGATTTCTTTCTGAAATCTTAAACATACAAGTTTTTTTAAATCTGTCTTCATAAAGAAAAGCAACCCCATGACCCAATGAGATGAGGTTGATGTGTATGACATTTATCATACACATAATGTATAAGGTTGTAGTCTAGTTCAGACTCAAGCTGACTATTCCTAAGAGAGTATGGTTAATTGAACCAGAACCATCAAAATACGCAGGTAAGCATTGTCTTTGATTCAAATCCGTACAAAAAGTAACTACCTTTACTTGGATTTCACCGAGGAACCTTCATCTCCAAAAATCAGCTTTTAAAGAGGTAACTTGCATTGAAGATTTTACCACTAGACCAACCCAGTGGGTTAAAAAACAAGTGGGTGAAAAATAATATAATTTTTCTAATACATTATCTGTGTCCAATACAAAAGTGTGACTTCTTTTTACTTTCTCTTGCCTATATGAATTTATAGGAAGGAAAGTATTGTTTTCATGTCGATTTTTCGAAATTGAGTTTTCACTGGATCTACACGTTTTCAGACCCCCTGAACCCAAAAAACATGTTTTTAGCGATTGGTCTGTGTGTGTGTGAACAGAATATCTCAAGAATTTGAAACATCGAACAAACTTGAAACTTGAAAATTAAGTTACATACTACTACTGGACCCAACACGAACATTTTCATCAAAATCAGTCAACCGGAAGTTGTAGTTTATTCGTGTAATTTTTCACTTTTTAGCGATTTTCTCAAAAACTGGTCCTACGATTTTTTTTAAAATTGCCTGGTTTACTTAATTTTTTACGCTCTACAAGATAGAATAGGTGCTATGTCTGCTGAAATTCTTGGTGAGGCTGTTTTTGCGTAACGAAATTGTTTTTTTAAGATTGCGGCTTTAATATGCATTTTAGCGAAAAACATTATATATTAAAAAATGTAGAGAAATTAAAATCATACAACTTTTATTTCAAACATTTTTTTGTATAACGCTTAGTTTAGCGGTAATTAGCGAGTTTCTGTTTTTTTCTCACGAAAACGTGTGAAAAATTGATTTTTTTAAGAATTCAGCATTAGTATGCATTTTACGACAAAAGTGTATATAAATAAATTTATAGAAAATTAAAAGATCTAAAACTTTTATTTAGAGCATTTTTCTCTACAGAGCCTAGTTTAGAGAGAAAGAGTGATTTTCCGTATTTCTAAGCCAAACTGCGGTTGATTTTCATTTTGCGTCTTTCACTCATGATTAAAATAAGGTTATGTTGTTTGGGGTTAGTTTTTTGTTTATTTCTAATGTTAGGTTATATTGGCCATTTGCATTGGCAAGAGAAAGTTGTGTGTGTTTCACACCAGATTTTTACTTATAAATTAGTGCTCATCTTAAAACGTGTAACTAAAAAATTGGTTGGTGAATACGGATTTGAGTATAAGTATAGGCATGTCATCTGGCACATCAAGGCTATGCACGCCGGCCGCATTGGCGTAGTTGGTAACGTGCTCCCCTCTCATCATGTGGTCTTGGGTTCGAATACCATTCAGGCACGGCATATTTTCATACGTTATAAAATATCATTTCATCCTTCATCGTCTGCATTAGCAGTAATTACAGAACAGTCGGACGTTAAAAAGAAAAAAAAAGGCTATGAATGAATCAAGTAACATACAATACATCCACCCGTCCCTCACCTATTGTTATAGACTCTTCATAAAACTAATGTATACATTTTCTACATTTTATAATAACATTCTTTTATTATAAATGCGGTACAAAGCGAATGGTAAGTGATATAATGTATTTATAATTAAAAATCAGTTATTATTGTTATTATAGAGTTATAGGCTTACAAGTAGGCACAGTTTATTTACAAATTAAACTGGTTTTGACAGCAGGTGATTCATAAACTATATACGCCTAATTAACAATGAAACGCACAGTGAATATCATCATTCAGTGTTCAATCAATTGTCGTTCAGTGCAATCATTACAGTTAAAAAGTGTTGAGGATTTTATTTGATGTGTGCGGACCGAATTTATAGAATGTAGTTCTACCTATTTTATTTTATTTTGTTCATTTTTATGTTTAAAAACTAATTTACCAAGTGTAGTGTTTACTATTTTACGGTACTTACCAGTACTAATTGTTGACAGTTGAACTGTTCATAGAATAAATTATTTTTATTTATATCAAGTACTAACTATTGGTTTTTCTACAAAAACAGTTTGCTTAAAATTTCTAAAATTGAAGGGAGTAAAGTTCTTCATAGCCAATCTCGTGAGTTAATTGCTAATATGATTACATTTAAGACTGAGGAAGCAAAGCACAGTGTTTTTATTATAAATGTTAAGAAAATTATCGAACTTGTTAGCGCAGCAACCAGTGTGTCAAAACGTTCATTTATGCCAATAAAGTGAGAATCGAAAATAAAAGTAGAAGGTTTGTCACTACCTATCTTTTACAACACCCAAAAACATTCGGTATAGGCCAAACCTTTCTAAGGTTTGTATGAATTTGACAGGAGTGTTATTTCTCAAAAAATAAATAATTTTTATACAGATGAAGGTGGAAAATGCTTACCAACAATAAATAAATTATTACATGCCTTCTGAGAGGAAAATATTTTTCATGGCTCTCGTAGAAAATTAAGACGTATTATCCATGGCGTAGGATATAAATGGCGGAGATTTAAATCAAATTGGTTGGTATTAACAGAGCCTCACAACATACAATACATGAAATTTATGTGTTTAAAACAAATTTATGAGTTCAGAAACCAGGTCAGACCAATAGTGTACTTGGATAAAAAATACAAACACACACTCGCATAAGAAGGGTAAATGTGTAAAAAAACCTGTTAAAAATATTTTTTTAAGAAACATTTTTCAAGTAGTACAATAATTTAACTTCATTACGCCTGAACATAATTTTTAGAAAACGAACCGTAAAAATATCAATGAACATTCATAACAATTAATTAAAAAATTAAAGTGCGCTGTTTAAAAAACCGTTACCAAATTTTTTTAAGGTATAAATACTTTTACGAAGAGCTTTATAATTTATAATTGGGTCTATATGAATACTATTGTATAAATGTACACATAGAAAACTGTACTGTGGATTGTGTTTTAGGGTTGGTAATTTTTGATACACCTTGTATTATTATAGATTAAACTCTTTGCATGCCAGGTGAGATGCTCAATATTATACTAGATGGTGGTTACTGGGGTACTTTGTGGTTGGGATTCAATTAACCATACTTTGCCAGGAATGGTCGGTCTGAGTCTGTACAATACTACATCTCATTTGCATCATACATAAGATCCTCATCTCATTGGGTCATGGTTCTAAATATCATCATTGCTTATTGTTCTAAATTAAACAGATTGCAACGTGTTAAAAATGTTAATACAAAAAACAACATTAATGATATGAAATAGGCTTGTTGTTGTTGTTGTCTAGGTCAACAGCCGAAAGGCTGGTTTGAACCTCTAGAGGTTTTACTAAGTAAAAACGAGGAGTAAGGTGGTTTACCATGCCTTCCTCAGAAATAGGCTTATAAAAATCGATCGAATTAGTACTACCTAATAACAATAAATTAAACTGTGCTGTCAATAAACAAAAAGCCTATCTAACCTAAATTTAGAAAACAAATTTTCTATTTAACTTTATTTCTGAATCTTTTTCCCGGGTCCCAATGACGGTTCTTTGTGTGGTTGTTCGAAAGTAAATGATTCATTCACTAAATTACAGATGCCGCCAAATCGTTCAAAACAATTGCATTAATGGGAGCAGGCTTAGTGATAACAACTAACGCTATCTATCGGAGCGAAATGTCAAATCAATTCGATCTTGGAACTGTGTACTACTGACTGGTGGGCGTAATCTAAATCTACTCTTCATTAAAATTATGATCGACTGCCTACAATTACATTTTTATCATGAGTATTTGTAATTAACTATTAAAAACTGAACTTCTACATCTTGTGGACTAAGAAAGTAAGTTACGAAGTTACTTTTACTTTTATTTGCTAAGCACCAATCATTTGTGTTTTCTTGAGGTTATAAGCCGTAAGCAAGTTTGTGTTTCTTTTAATTTTGTTTGTTAGTACATTTGTTTAATTTCGAATATTTCTTATTTACAAGCAATTTTTAAAATCTGTTACTTGTAATTATCTTAATTCAAAAGTATTGTAAAAATTAACATTATTTTAAAATTTAAAAATATTTTCTTGTTGCTTGTTCGACTTTCGAACAAAATGTTCACTTGTCGTATCGTGAATTCTAAATGATAGAACTTGTTAACTTTGAATCATATAGATTTAAATTTTTATTAATTTTATAAAAAGTTGTGTGTTTTTAATGTAATGTTAGCTCAAATGCTAGGCCGAATATATTTAGCTGATATTCTCCAGTTTCGTTTTTCCAGTTATGACGTGGAGAAGTCATTGCGGTGAAAAATTCTAGTTTATTATTTCATTTCGGTCTAGTAGTAAGTTGTTTTGTTGTTACAGAATTATAATTGTATAAGTTCTTTCTGGCTTTTTCAGTAATTAATCATTCTTGTGGGTGTTTACACGAGTCTCTAGAGATTTTTTTGAGATTTGTGTTGAATGCCAAAAATGATTCAGTCTGGTTTAAAAATCAAATCTTTATGATAATAACTTTTACAGTTATGATAAAATCTGCTTATTTTACTTTATTTTTGATGTGGATGAAGATATGATGTAAATGATGTAGGAAATTTGACAACAGATTCTATTTTCAATGTAAGACATGTATCTAAATCACGACATGTTTCTGAATTTAGAAACAATTCAGAATATAAATTTAAAAAAAATCTGTTTTGAAATACTCGCATTACTGTCTCTTGCTAGTGTTATAAAGGACCAATTTTAATAAACAATATAAATATATGAAATTATTAAGTGCTTTAAAACAAAGTAAGGTAGGAGAATATCATCAAACAACAGTTGCAGAGTTTTTAATTTTGAACAACTTTGTTATCTGAACTTTTACTTAATTCATAACACTGTTGGAAATTAGGAACAAAAATGTTTTTGACGTAGTTTTACAAAAAATAAGCAATTTATATATAGAAATTCCCATTTTTTACCAACTTCAGTTACAAAAAAATATGGAAACCGCGAAGTGATGCAAAAGTCAGTTTCAAAACCGCTTGAAATAAAGCTTGTAGGTTTCTTAATTTTCTATAGCTTCAGTTAAATGCTTCTTCCCTGAAGTTCATATTATGGTCAAAATCTTTTAAAAACCGATTACCTTGAGAGCACAGCCTCCCACATGTACTCCCTTGACATGCTGCTTATCCCATCTTGAAGAAACAAAATAAATTTAGTAAATTAGGCAATATTAATGAAAACTGTAGGAGAGCTGTTTTGAAAACAATTTAAAAATTGTACAAAATCAACTGTTACTTCCGGATGACTTAATTTGATGAAATTGTTAATATTAGGTCCTCACATGGTACCTAACCAAGTTAAGTTCCAAGTTTACACATTGTATGATATTTTGTTAATGCACACAACACACACAAACCAATTGGTAAAAATGTGTTTTTTTGGGTTCAGGGGAACTCAGATCTGTATTTCTGATGTTTTCAAAAATTAGAAAATGAAACATGATATTACTTACTTATATTTCATAAAGGGCAAAAGAAAGTGAAAAATTATGGTGCTTTAGTTTTAGTATGAATTAAAAATTTAGACAGTGACTACGTAAATGTGGTGATACTAAAAGTAATATTTATTAATGGCCTGCCTCCGTACCATATTAGTTAGTGCACTAGCCTACCACTTGAAGGTCACGGGTTCAATTCCCGGGCTGAGTTGAAATTTTCACAAATCAAAACCCACTGTTCTTGATGCATTACCCACCGCAGTTACTAATAACCAAGCAGTTGATGCGGCTTAAAATAAATAAATATAAAAAAATATTTATTAAGCATATTCTTTATATTTAGTTAAAAATTTGATAAAATTGCATAAAACTTACAAAAGTAAATGTCAAACGGTACAATAATTTTTGTTTGTGTAATTATATATCACTATATATATTTACTTTCTCCTGTCCTTTATGAATATATTAGGAAGAAAAGTATTGTTTTCATGTCAATTTTTTGAAATAGAATTTTTTTCTTGAAACACACATTTTCAGCCCTTTGAATCTAAAATTTGTCTTGTCGGTGGGTGTGTGAACAAAACATTTCAAGAACTGAATAGCGTATGAAGTTGAAACTTGGTACTTTAGTTAGGTTACCACATGGAGGCCCCAAAACAAAAATTTTTATCAAAATTGGTCAAGCGGAAGTAGTAGTTTATTCACAATTTTCTCAAAAATATTGCCACATAACTACATTTTTTGTACTCTACATGATAGGGTACACAGCATGTCTGCTGAAATTCTTAACCGGAAGTTGTGCTCCCTTGGTAAAAATGTTTTTTTTTAAGATTGCAGCCTTAATATGCATTTAAGGGAAAAATCATAGCATATCCAGTAAGCCCTGGTTATCCGCTTGGGCAGCAAAAATGGTTTTTATTACTAACCTAAAAAAAAACAATTTTAATCCTAGCCAATAACAGGGAAAATACAATAGGCCCTACAGTGCGAAGGTTGAAAGTTAGTAATAGTTTTATTGTGCATCTTGATCCTGTAGGCCTTCTTGGAATTTATGGATGAGTGGCAGGCTCTTGCTGTTTTGTTTTGGTGATAGTTTTTAACTCATGTTAAGGGAAGTACAACCTAGTAAAATAAAGAAAAGATGTTTCCAAAGCTAGAGCCAAATCGAGTGACTGATTTTTTCAAAAAGGCTTAACTGAACATGTTTTATTAACATTATTGTATTATTTATGATTTTCTGATCTTTATTTTAGTGATTTAGACAGAGCAAAAGCTCCTTTCGTACTGTAGATATTTGAAAAGTTTTACATATTATATTTTTACTTTCTCTTGCCTATATGAATATATTATAGGAAGGAAAGTATTGTTTTTGTGTCGAGTTTTCACCGGATATACACGTTTTCAGACCCCTGAACCCAAAAAAAAACATGTTTTTAGCGATTGGTCTGTGTGTGTGTGTGAACAAAATGTCTCTAGAACAGATCACCTTACAAAGTTGAACTTGAAACTTATGTTATGTACTACTAGAGGACCCAACACCAACATTTTCATCAAAATTGGTCTACCGAAAGTAGTAGTTTATTCATGTCATTTTTCACTTTTTTGCGATTTTCTCAAAAATGTCTTCTACAATTTTTTTAAAAACCATCTCATTTCCTGCATTTTTATGCTCTACTAGAAAGCGTAGACACCATATCTCCTGAAATTCTTGGAGAGGCTGTGCTTTCATAGAAAAAAATGTTTTTTTTTTTAAGATTGCTACTGTAATATACATTTTAGGGAAAAAGTGTAAATAATCAAAGCTGTAGAAAATTTAAAAATCTATAACTTTTATTTCAAACATTTCTTTGTATAACATAGTTTAGTGGTAATTAGTGATTTTCTGTTTTTTTTTCATGAAAATCTCTAAAAAAATGGATTTTTTAAAGATTTCACTCTTGGTTAAAATAAGGTTATGTTTTTAAAGTTAATTTTGTTGCTTATTTCTAACTTTAGTTTTTTTTATTACTAATGTTAGGTTATATTATTACTGGCATTTGCAAAAGAAAGTTGTATGAGTGTTTCGCACCAGATTTTTTTAAGATTGCAGCCTTAGTATGGAGTTTATGACAGTTTATATAACAAAGTTGCAGAAAACCAAAAACCTACAACTGTTATTTCAAGCATTTTTTTCTACAAAGCTTAGTTTACCGTCAATTAGTGATTTTCTATGTTTTAATTTCTACAGAGGTTGATTTTCATTTTGTGCCATTCTCTCATGATTAAACATAAGTTGTATTGTTAATTATTTTCATTGGCTAGAGAAATATGTGTGTGTATGTTTCTTACCAGAATGTTTAAGGTTATCTGAACAATTTTTTAATTAAAAAAGTAAATAAATTTTTCCAGGAGCTGAAAAATGATTGGAGGCTTATTTGTGTATAATCACAAAGGTGAAGTCCTTATATCACGCGTTTATCGCGATGATATAGGACGTAATGCAGTCGATGCATTCCGTGTAAATGTGATACATGCAAGACAACAAGTTCGTTCACCAGTGACTAATATCGCTCGTACATCCTTCTTTCATATTAAGGTATTTATTTGTTTTCATATTTAAATCTAGCTATACCGTACTAAACAATAATACAGAGCAAAAGTATAGTCATGTGGGAGGACAGTAGGTTTAGCTCTGCTCACTGTTTATCATTCCCCTCCTGTCAACATGTGGCATTTGATTGTACATATGTTAATATTATATCCATTGGTTAATGATTTATATTGGCATATTTCGTAGTTTGTTTTTTTCTTTTCCTCTATATCATATGATGAAACAGTAAGTGATTCATTCATTACATGAAAATAAATAATCACATTCAACTCTCACATTGAATTCTATAGCCAAATTTTTTTAAAATTTTCACACGATTCTACCATCTTGTTTGTGGCTCTTTTAGGTACATGAAGGGAATTTTTCCCTAATTTCATTTGTATAGATTCTCTCAAAAAAAATTGCAACATGTTTAAATTAACTATTTTTTGCTTTGACCCGTCGTATTCGGACTATTGTGTGTCAGGATTTTTTCTTGTTTAGGGCTAATTTTAGACCATGTGAGGTGACTAAACATTTCTGGAAGCTCTTTGTGCAGCCCACGTTTTCAGTATTTGTTATGTAGTTTTCTCCTTTCTTCTGTTCACACAATGTTCTGTTTATGCTCTTCATGGAAGCTCTGAATGTCCGTAATTAGTTATCTGAATTTGGTTCAGTTTATTAAGTTTTCTTGGTTTTTTGCGGTTTTCTCAATATCCTTTCTGACTTCTTTAAATCGTTTATTTGACACCTTAGGTCTATTGTTTAGTGTCTTAAAAATTTGGTTTATCAGCCGGTTGTCATCCATTCTATATAGGTGTCGCCAAAATTTTAGTCTTCTTTTTCTATGCTGTATTCATCGTAAGAAAGATATATCGAGTAAACAAGTCCTAGGCCTAATTAAATTATTTTGAAAATATTCTGTTTGACTTGGATGAATGTTATACACCCTGCCTAAAGCAGAGTCTTTTTAAGAAACGACCCAGCTGTTATCAACTTATCAACATTAACTGCTCCTCCAGGAATATTCAAAGTAGCAGACTGGTCACCATTATTTAGATCTCTTCTGCGATATGTTGGGTGGCCGTTGTTTCCTGTTTGGGTCTCGGAAACAAATTTTCTTGGATATTCTTGGTACATATGCCACTTTTCATACAGGAAAATGTTAGGTTGCGCACAGGAGAAGTTAGCAATGAAACTTGCTGTTTAACTTGTTTCAACTAATAAAGTGTATAACTATGAACACTACACATGTTAAAAGTCAAATCGCGACTGAACAGAATTGAATAGAATTCAGAGAAGTATACCGATGGAAAAGAAAGAGACAGTTGATGTATGGCTGAGATAAGAATGCGTTACGCTGATTAACTGAAAATATATGACTCATTCACTTCTTATTGAATGAAAACAAATACATAAAATGCAGTGCAAATATAAAAATTTTAAATATTTCTGAATTTTTAATGTTGTTGGAATCGAATGTTGTTCTTTACGTTTTTCTATGAAATATAAAAGTTGAATTGTGCTTTTAGCCCAAAAAATACACCATCCAGAGGACTTTGAAAAAATAGAAATACTATGCACCTGATGGACTAAAACATGCGACATCATCACTGTTTTAAGTTGCTTAACTCACTTAATTAAAGTTATTTAAAGTTGCAACATAGCCTATATTAATCAGGAAGCTCTAAGCTATGCAACAATGAAAGATTTTTTAAAATCAGTTCAGTAGTTTCTGAGATTACCTCGTACAAACAAACAGACGTTTCTTTTTTATTATTTTAGTATAGATTGCTGACTTAGGCCTAGTGTCCATTTGAGAGAAACTGTCGAGAGAAACTCTCGACAGTGCCCTCAGAGTGCTTTCCATTTGAGAGTAGTTGCGCTGTCGAGAGAGCTCTCCGACAGTCGACAGTGACTGAACTGTCGACAGTACGAGAATTCCGTGTCCACTTGATAGTCTTGAGACCCGAGAGTCAACGCAAGAAGCAGTCTGCTGAGTGTCATCAAACGTGCGTGTTTTTAATTTGATAAAAATCGATTCACGTCAGGCCCTAGCTTTTCTAATAGCATACAAAATCATTCAAAAACGAAAGGTAAAAAGAAAGGAGTGTTGGATAAAAAACTGGATAAATTGATGAAATTCCTTGGGAGCTTGTTCAGCACTCGTAAATGAGTTGTGGCTGGAGGATGCGTAGCAATTTAAAAATTTTAGTAATTTTTAGTAAAAATTTCAGCAATTGTCAAATTTAGCCGCAAATTCTTCATAGCCACTCATCCTTTTGTCACGATTCCGGTACAAATTGTGTTTTATGTTCCACAAAAATTCATTTTCTTCATATAAATTAATAAGTTGAAGAATTGCATTGTCTTTCCACTCTCGTGAGTTCATTTTGAAGAGTTTATAAAGAGATTATAAAAGATTTGAAATATTGAAATTTAAAAAAAGATTAAAATTATTAAAAAGATTAAAATTTAAAAGAAAGATTTAAAAAAAGAAATTAAAATATTAAAAAAAAGACTGAAAAAGTAATAAAAATATTTTAAAATAGACAAATAAATGTAATGAACTGTCGACACAAGCTCTCAGCTTTTCCAACACTGACGGAAGAGTGGAGAGTAACTCTCGAGACTAGAAACGAGCATTTACACTTGCGAGAAATGAACTGTCGACAGCTGCACCTGCTTCTCTCGGAGAGTAGCTCTCAGGCCCTTATACATTTGCGAGTCTACTCTCGAGAGTACTCTCGGCAGTATTTTCTCTCAAGTGGACTAGTGGCCTTATAATCTTGGAAAGCAAAAACCATACATCTCGTTAAAAGTACCCGGTGATTTTTTTAGTCCTGTTACCCAATTGTTAATGTCTGGTAATTTTTTTCTAAGAAAGGGATATTTTGTTTTGTGACACAAAGTTGGTAGCCCTACTCAACCGGTATAGATACGACAGTTTGAGTTGATTCTCCTTGAGTTGCGTAAAATTTTGTGCTGTTTCCAGTTGGGTTACGAACAGAATGTCTTTTACCCTAGAACAACGGGTTTTCATTCTTGAACAATATTTTGCTACAAAATCGTATGCGAGTGTAAAAGAATCATTTCAAATTAAATTTTTTGGTGTTCCTCCACTCTATTCTAGTCAATTTCTAGGCTAACTAACTAATTTTTAGAGGCAGGTATTGTTTGCAGCAGAAAATGTAGTGGTCGGCCAACTCTCTTGACAGATGACGTTAAGAGAATGTGAAAACAAGATTGCTCAATTCTCCATGGAAAAGTTTACAAAAACTTTCCTCGCATGTTGATTTGTCATGTTCGAGTGCTCAGAAAGCTGCTAAAAAATTGAAATTGTATCCGTATCACATACGATTAGTTCTAGAGCTTCAGCCTCCAGATTTAAACAAGAGATTGTTTTAGGATAAAAGACATTCTGTTCGTAGCAGGACCGGAAATGGCACAAAATTTTACACAGCTCAAGGAGAATCAACTCACACTGCCATATCCATACTGGTTGAGTAGGGCTACCAACTTAGTGTCACAAAACAAAATATCCCTTTCTTAGAAAAAAAATACCAGACATTAACAATTGGGTAACAGGACTAAAAAATCACCCGGTATAATATAACGTTTACATACAGGTCGTACAAAGCATTGAACAGATATTTTAAAGTATACATAAGCAACAATAAGAAACTGTTTGCCACTAACCTGTTACCTTCCCCCCACTATTGTTTTAAAATTTATCATTTAACTATAATGTTATGTATTTTAAATTTCTTTTCTTGTTTAAACAGCGAGCTAATATCTGGTTGGCAGCAGTCACAAAACAAAATGTAAATGCCGCTATGGTTTTTGAATTCCTCCTGAAAGTTATTGATGTTATGCAATCGTATTTTGGAAAGATTTCTGAAGAAAATATCAAGAATAACTTTGTTCTGATCTATGAACTTCTTGATGGTAAGTCTAAATTCTTACTTTCTCACAATTTATCTGTAATGTATGGTAATTAAATAACTGAACTGGAGCTATAAAACATTTTATTGATCATCAATTACATTACCAATTTTATCCCCATTAACCTATTGACTGATCAATTTTTTGATGATTTATTTTATTCTAAATTACTATTTTTTACTTTCTCTTGCCTATATGAATATGTAGGAAGGAAAGTATTGTTTTCATGTCGATTTTTCGAAATCGAGTTTTCACCGGATCTACACATTTTCAGACCCCCTGAACCCAAAAAAACATGTTTTTAGCGATTGGTCTGTGTGTGTGTGTGTGTGTGTGTGTGTGTGTGTGTGTGTGTGTGTGTGTGTGTGAACATAATATCTCAAGAACGGAATATCGTACAAACTTGGAACTTGAAACTTAAGTTAGATACCACTAGAGGATCCGACACGAACATTTTCATCAAAATCTTTCATCCGGAAGTAGTAGTTTATTCGTGTCATTTTTCACTTTTTTCTGATTTTCTCAAAAACGGCTTCTACGATTTTTTAAAATATCGCCTCATTTACTACATTTATGCTCTACAAGATAAGGTGGCATGTCTGCTGAAATTCTTGGGAAGGCTGTTTTCTCATTAAAAAATTGTTTTTTTTTAAGATTGCTGCTTTAATATGCATTTAAGTGCAAAAATGTATATAACAAAAGTTGTAGAAAATTCAAAAACCTACAACTGTTAGTTCTAACATTTTTTTGTATTATGCTTAGTTTAGCGGTAATTAGCGATTTTCTGTGTTTTTTCTCACAAAAACGTGTTAAAAAATCGATTTTTTTTAAGATTTCAGCCTTAGCATGCATTTTACGACAAAAGTGTATAATCAAATTTATAAAAAATTAAAAGATCTACAACTTTTATTTAGAGCATTTTTCTCTACAGAGCCTAGTTTAGTGTAAGTGATCTTCCTTACTTTTAAGCCAAACTGAGGTTGATTTTAATTCTGCGTTTTTCACTTATGATTATGTTTTCTCATGAGGTTATGTTTTTTGAGGTTAGTTTTTTGTTTACTTCTAGTGTTTTATTACTTATGTTAGGTTATATTGTTAATTATTTACACTGGCAAGAGAAAGTTGTTTCACGCCAGATTTTTTATTTCTATGTAAAACAACACTTAAAATTACAGAAAAATAATTTAAAAATATTTTCCCTTTGGTTGACGATTTCATTCAAATTTAAAATTTTAATTTCAAAATCTTCATAATTTCTAAATAATAATAATAATGCTTTAATTATTTTGTCCACAAGGTTTTCAATAATATATCCCAAGCTCATTTTTTAAACAATGAAACGCATGTTTCAAAACAATCAGGAAAATAATGCATCCCACTTCTCTATTTTACATCAAAATATTCAATATTTAAGTAATAAAATAGGCAGGTTAGATATATTTTTAAGTTCTGAGAACCCAGATTTGGTGGTATTTACAGAACACGGGTTAAAATGTAATGAGATGTCACTAATAAACTTTTCAGGGTTTTCTATTATTGCTTTATATTGTAGGAAAATGCACAAAAGTGGGGGGGTTTGTATATTAGCTAATTCAAGTAAGAAACTTGACACTCGTAACTTACCTTATTTAGAACGGTTTTCTCGGGAAATGGTTATTGAAGTAGCTGGGGTAGAAGTTAGGTTAGAAAAGAGGGGAAAGATGGTTGTGGTGGGTGTCTATAGATCCCCTATGGTGATTGGGGTCAGTTTTGTTCATCGTTCAGTGAACTACTGGAAGTTTTAACAGAACGATACGTAAAAGTGGTAGTTTTGGGCGATTTTAATGTAAATCTTGCTGTTGAAAATAAAATGGCTGAAGAGTTTAGGGATATTGTGGAGATGAGCAATCTTGATATAAAAGTTAAAGGTTATACAAGAATTACTAGTCACTCACAAACCATAATAGATAATATTTTAACAAATATGGAGAGTTGTCAGGTTAGGTTAAGGGGTTCAGAGCTCTCTGATCACGGCTACCAAGTATTAGAGATTCAGGATTTAGGTAGTCATGTCCCAAATCAAAAAAATATTAAAGAATTTAGGCAGGAAGACCAAGGGAATATTAATTGTTTGTTACACAGTTTATCCAAAGAGGATTGGAAGACGGTTTTCAATTCTTCTGACATTAATCAGAAATATCATAATTTTTTTGAGACATTAAAATTTCATTATAATAATAGTTGTCCAATTAAAAAGAAAGATGTAAAAAATATTGTCAGTGAAATAGATGACTGGGTCACAGGGGAAATTTTGCAAATGAGGTCTGAAGTTAGAGATGTATACTCAGATTTTCTTTTACATAGGACTACCTTTAACGAACAAAGGTACAAAACTATTAAAAAACATTATGCCAGAGAAGTCCAGAGAGCTAAATGTAAAAAAACTGCTGAAGTTCTTCATAAATCACCAAATCTAAACTCAGCAATATGGGAAATAATTAATAAGAATCGAGGTGTAGTTAGCAACAAAAGTTTTACCGACATACCTAATATTGTTAAAAAAACAATGAACTTATAGAGAATGGTGTAGAAATTTGTAATTATTTTAACAAATATTACCAGGAAGTAGCTTTAAAACTTAGACAACAGATTAGGGAAACAGTGGGATGTTATGATCCAAAAGGTAACAAGGTAGTTAATCAATTCTTATTTAGCCTAGTTTCAAGGGAGGAATTAGAATCAGTTATTGATAGTTTGAAAAGTAAGAAAACATGTGGGTTAGATGGGATTTCTAGTATAATTGTTAAAGAATGTAAACATCTTTTAATTACTCCTCTCCTTCATTTGATTATCTTCTCACTTGAAGCAGGTGTATTTCCAAACAAACTGAAGGAGGCAAAAATATTGCCTATATTTAAGAATGGAGATAGCCAGTTAGTTGAAAATTATAGGCCCATAAGTATTTTAAACACAATCAGTAAAATTTTTGAAAATGTAGTATTTATTAGGTTAATCAGTTTCTTGACTGAAAACCTAATCATCTCAGAGGATCAGCATGGTTTCCAAAAAGGTAGATCAACTAAAACTGCAATTGTTTCACTTGTGGAGCAAGTAGTTGTTATATTGGACGCCGGGGAGAAAGCATTGGCAGTGTTTCTGGATCTGAGTAAAGCTTTCGATTGTATTGATCATGAAATTTTATTGAAAACACTAGAGTCATCAGGCGTTAGGGATGTAGAGTTGAAATGGTTTCAATCTTACCTTATTAATAGATTACAGTTTGTGGAATTAACTAGGGTTGTTAGAGGGAAACTTACAAAGGTTGTATCTGGAAAGCTTGAAGTCAAAGCAGGCGTTCCACAAGGGTCAGTTTTAGGTCCAATTCTGTTTCTATTGTACATTAATTGGTTACCAGAAGTCATACCTAATGGCAGAGCTTTGTTGTTTGCTGATGATACTTCAGTAATCAGTAACAGTTTACTGGTAGATGCTCTTGAAGTAAATACACATGTTAACATAGAGTCCGTAGTGCAGTTCTTGAATCAAATGTTATTAACAGTTAATGGGAAAAAGTGTCAGTACTTGCAGTTTAAAAATAAACATAACGTTAAAGAAAGTAGAGAAGTGGATGTATTTATTCATAATAATAGTTTAGAGCATGTAGAAACAGTGAAGTTCCTGGGCGTATCTCTAGATAGATCTTTGTCTTGGGACTTCTATACCAATCAAGTTTGTAGTAAAATATCATCTGGGGTATTTGCACTAAAACAAATCGCCAGATTAAATGATAAAAAATTACTAATGGCAGCTTATCATGGCCTCATTCTGTCTCATATCCGTTATGGTATTTTAGTATGGGGTAATTCTAGCATGGGTAATATGAATAGGGTTTTTAAAATTCAAAAGAAAGCTATTAGGTGTATGGTGGGAGCTAACCAGCTAACCTCATGCAGGCCACTATTTAAGGAGCTTAAATTGCTTACAGTTCCCTCCCTCTACATTTTTGAGGTGATTATGTATGTTAGGCAAAATAATTTTATGCAGAATTTCAATGTTCACAATCATAACACGAGAAACAGGAATGATTATTATGTGGCTAATCACTCCACAAAATTGTTTGAACAAAAACCTACTTATGCAGGGAGAAAATTCATAAATAAATTACCCCAATCTTTAAAGTGTTGTGAGGATTTGAATTCCTTTAAAAGAATCTAAAAAATTACTTGATTGGTGAAACTTTTTATAGCGTACAAGAATTTCTTTCTTGATAGTAGTGATACATTGTGTGATTCTTATATGTATTTCAGGTTTTATATCTGACGACATGTCCTATACTCCTCCTGGAGTCTCCAGGGCGCAAAAAAAAAAAAAAATGTGACACAGTTTCTACATCTATAAAAACATAAATCATACAGACTGAATACATGTACGTCAGTACTGATCTGCTACCGAGATCTACTGGACCCTCTCAGAACTATTAAAAATAACCAAAATTACATTTAAAAAATGCCATGCCTGCTGAAATTGTTGGGGAGGTTGTTTTCTCGTAAAAAAATTGTTTTTTTTTTAAAGATTTCAGCTTTAATATGCATTTTAGCGCAAAAATTTATAGGCTATAACAAAAGTTGTAGACAATTTAAAATCCTACTACTTTTATTTCAAACATTTTTTTTGTATAACGCTTAGTTTAGCGTTAATTAGCGATTTTCTGTTTTTTTTCTCACAAAAACGTGCAAAAAATCCGTTTTTTAAAGATTTTTGCCCTAGTATGCAATTTACGACAAAAGTGTATAGGCGTAATAGAATTTATAGGAAATTAAAAGATCTACAACTTTTATCTAGAGCGTTTTCCTTTACAGAGCCTAGTTTAGCGTGAAAAATTTGTTAGCCTAGTTAGCGTGATTTTCCGTATTGTTAAGCTAAACTGAGGTTGATTTTCACTTTACTTCTTTCACTCATGATTAAAATAAGATTGTTTTTTGAGGTTAGTTTTTTATTCATTTCTAATGTTAGGTTATATTATTAATTATTTTCATTGGAGAAAGTCGTGTGAGTGTTCACACCAATTTTTTTTCTATTTATGCGACTGAGTGTGCCGGTGTGCTTGTGTGTGCGTTGATAAATTAAGTATTGTTACTACATTTTCTGCCGTATTAGATGAGGTTTGCAAGAGGAACTTTGGCAGCTAAACTGGATGTATTGCTTAGTACTTAAGAATGCTAACCTCTACGTGTAATAGTTTTTGCTGGCAATAAAGATTACGTATTTAAAACAATAGTAGCTATTCATTGGTCATTTATATTAATTTGGATTGTTTTTCAATGGTTGTACTTTGTTTTTTGTTTTTGTAGGTTACCTTGTTTTTTAATGAAAATTACCTACTTTGTTTTTTTGTTTTTGTAGGTTACTTTGTTTTTTAATGAAAATTACTTTTCAGACGATTTGCTGCAGCTTACATTATCTAGCTATCTTTCTTTAAATTTCCTTTTGGTGTGTAGTTTACTCTATTTAAATTGTTAAATCAGGATTTTTGTGTTGTTTTCTGTTTTATAATTGTTGGTCTCTGTAATTATAAATTCGTGCAACTCCATTTCTATGAGTATTTCTCAAAACGAAAAACATTGATTATTTACTTATTTTGTTTCAACTTATGAATGTAGTAACACAATCTCTAAATGGGGTACTTTTTTTTTGTTACGTCTGACTGTTCTGAAATTACTGCTAATGCAGACGGTAAATACGGTACTGATAATGGTAAATACAGTACTGATAATGGTAAATACAAAGCAGCTAATCATTGTAAAAAACATCGCCGTTTTAGATTTATTCGTGAAACATTTGAATTCAAGTAGTAACGAATCTTCATGAATATCTAATGATATTTAAAACTCATTAAACAAATTAATTTCAAACTTTATCAAATTCTAAATTTTATATTTAGGCCTACTCTCTTTATATTTTTTATATACTTTCGCATTTTTCAAATAAAAGTCATTCCATATAAATAAAAGTACAGCAAAAACAAACAAACATGTTTCCATTATGAAAATTTCATACAAATAAAAATTTTAAGCACTTTATCAAAGAATAACATTAATTTAATTGTTATTGAAAAGAAGAAGAAACCTGAATATATTTTCCCTACAGAAAATATAAATATATGTTAAAAGATGAGTCATCAAAAATGTTTATATAAATTACAATAATAATAATAATAATAATAATAGTTAAAAAAAGATACAAAATCTTTTGAACGGAATTGAATTAGGGATAAAAAATAGCCGACTCGTAGCGGTGACTTTACTGTTAGACCAACGCGCTGGGGAAGACTATAATTTACATTGCAAATTATTTATTCCCATTAAAATAAATTATTTAAATTTCCATCATAAAATTATTAATTATTATAATAAATATTTAATTAATTATTAAAATTATAAAGTATTTTTCTGCTCTAAAATTATTTATAACCCACCGTTTAGCAGTAAAGTCGTTGCCACAAGTCAGCTGTTTGAAAGCTGATTTTTGGAGATTAAGGTTCCTAATTTGTGTACGTTGCAATCTGTTCAATTCAGAACAATAAGCAACCCCATGACCCAATGAGATGAGGATGAAGTGTATGACGTGTAAATGAGGTGTAGTCTTGTACAGATCCAGGCAGACCATTCCTGAGAGAGTATGGTTAATTGAACCCCAACCATCAAAGTACACCGGTAACCACTGTCTAATATTCAAATCAGTATAAAAGTAACTATCCTAGTAAAGGTAGTTACTTTTATACTGATTTGAATATTAGACAGTGGTTACCGGTGTACTTTGATGGTTGGGGTTCAATTAACTACCTTTACTAGGATAGTTACTTTTATACTGATTTGAATATTAGACAGTGGTTACCGGTGTACTTTGATGGTTGGGGTTCAATTAACTACCTTTACTAGGATAGTTACTTTTATACGGATTTGAATATTAGACAGTGGTTACCGGTGTACTTTGATGGTTGGGGTTCAATTAACTACCTTTACTAGGATAGTTACTTTTATACCGATTTGAATATTAGACAGTGGTTACCGGTGTACTTTGATGGTTGGGGTTCAATTAACTACCTTTACTAGGATAGTTACTTTTATACGGATTTGAAATATTAGACAGTGGTTACCGGTGTACTTTGATGGTTGGGGTTCAATTAACTACCTTTACTAGGATAGTTACTTTTATACTGATTTGAATATTAGACAGTGGTTACCGGTGTACTTTGATGGTTGGGGTTCAATTAACTACCTTTACTAGGATAGTTACTTTTATACCGATTTGAATATTAGACAGTGGTTACCGGTGTACTTTGATGGTTGGGGTTCAATTTACTACCTTTACTAGGATAGTTACTTTTATACGGATTTGAATATTAGACAGTGGTTACCGGTGTACTTTGATGGTTGGGGTTCAATTAACTACCTTTACTAGGATAGTTACTTTTATACCGATTTGAATATTAGACAGTGGTTACCGGTGTACTTTGATGGTTGGGGTTCAATTAACTACCTTTACTAGGATAGTTACTTTTATACGGATTTGAAATATTAGACAGTGGTTACCGGTGTACTTTGATGGTTGGGGTTCATTTAACTACCTTTACTAGGATAGTTACTTTTATACTGATTTGAATATTAGACAGTGGTTACCGGTGTACTTTGATGGTTGGGGTTCAATTAACTACCTTTACTAGGATAGTTACTTTTATACTGATTTGAATATTAGGCAGTGGTTACCGGTGTACTTTGATGGTTGGGGTTCAATTAACTACCTTTACTAGGATAGTTACTTTTATACGGATTTGAATATTAGACAGTGGTTACCGGTGTACTTTGATGGTTGGGGTTCAATTAACTACCTTTACTAGGATAGTTACTTTTATACGGATTTGAATATTAGACAGTGGTTACCGGTGTACTTTGATGGTTGGGGTTCAATTAACTACCTTTACTAGGATAGTTACTTTTATACCGATTTGAATATTAGACAGTGGTTACCGGTGTACTTTGATGGTTGGGGTTCAATTAACTACCTTTACTAGGATAGTTACTTTTATACGGATTTGAAATATTAAGACAGTGGTTACCGGTGTACTTTGATGGTTGGGGTTCAATTAACTACCTTTACTAGGATAGTTACTTTTATACTGATTTGAATATTAGACAGTGGTTACCGGTGTACTTTGATGGTTGGGGTTCAATTAACTACCTTTACTAGGATAGTTACTTTTATACCGATTTGAATATTAGACAGTGGTTACCGGTGTACTTTGATGGTTGGGGTTCAATTAACTACCTTTACTAGGATAGTTACTTTTATACTGATTTGAATATTAGACAGTGGTTACCGGTGTACTTTGATGGTTGGGGTTCAATTAACTACCTTTACTAGGATAGTTACTTTTATACGGATTTGAATATTAGACAGTGGTTACCGGTGTACTTTGATGGTTGGGGTTTAATTAACCATACTCTCTCAGGAATGGTCGGCCTGGGTCTGTACAAGACTACACCTTATTTACACGTCATACACATCATCTTCATCTCATTGGGTCATGGGGTTGCTTATTGTTCTGAATTGAACAGATTGCAACGTACACAAATTAGGAATAAATAAAAAAAGGTTCCTGGTTCAAATCCTAGTAAAGGTAGTTACTTTTAAACGAATTTGTAGGGTCTTTTCCGTATTGTGTATGCCACTATCAAATCCGAATTCCTAAAGGGTTGCACACTTCTCCCACTCCAGCGTCTAGCGCCCCAGTCTAACTACAGTACTTTACCCTATGGAACCATGTAGTCAAAACATAATGTATTAAAATTGTGATTGAACTTAGCGCGATCCATTCGAGTAACAAAAAATGGTTTTTGCTTGTCATATGCAACTTACTTTTATACAGTAGGCCGGTTACAAAACATCCGGTCTGTCGACGGTTGATTTGACTGAAGGCGCTGGTAAAATGAAACACGATTGGGCATCCTTTTTACTGACTTTCAACCTGTAGTCTTTTATATCTGCCGCACGGTCCGGTGAGATATCTACATCAATATTTCTGCATAATGTCAACTCCAATTAATTTCATATAGGTATCTTATCATTTGTATCGTTGTATGTGTATTTGTATTTGTAATGTAATAATAAGTGAATATGAAATGTAATGTAAATAATTAGAATAAGTTTAGTAATAAGTTATAATTAACCTGTAAATAAAAATCTGGTGTGAAACACTCACACAACTTTCTCTTACCGATGTAAACAATTAACAATAAACCTAACATTAGTAATAAAACATTACAAATAAACAAAAAACTAACCTCAATAAACATAACCTAATTTTAATCATGAGTGAAAGACGCAAAATGAAAATCAACCTCAGTTTGGCTTAAAAATACGGAAAATCACTCTTTCACAATAAACTAGGCTCTGTAGAGAAAAATGCTTTAAATAAAAGTTGTAGATCTTTTAATTTCCTATAAACTAGATTATATACACTTTTGTCGTAAAACACATACTAAGGTCGAAATCTGAAAAAATTGATTTTTCACACGTTTTCGTGAGAAAAAACAGAAAATCGCTAATTATCGCTGAACTAAGCGTTATACAAAAAAAATGTTTGAAATAAAAGTTGTAGGATTTTAAATTCTCTACATTTTTTATTATTAAAGCTTTGCGCTAAAATGTATATAAAAGCCATAATCTTAAAAAAAACAACGTTTTTACATGAAAACAGCCTCACCAAGAATTTCAGCAAACATGGCGCCTACCCTATCTTGTAGAACATAAGAAATTTAGTAAATCAGGCAATTTTAAAAAAAATCATGGAACCAGTTTTTGAGAAAATCGCAAAGAGGTGAAAAATTACACGAATAAACTCCTACTTCCGGTTGACCAATTTTGATGAAAATGTTTGTGTCAGGTCCCCGGTAGTGGTATGTAACTTAAGTTTCAAGTTCGTACAATGTTCTGTTCTTGAGATATTTTGTATACACACACAGGCCAATTGCTAAAAACATGTTTTTTGGGTTCAGGGGGTCTGAAAACATGTAGATCCAGTGAAAACTCGATTTCGAAAACAAAAAATATTTCGATGTGAAAACAATACTTTCCTTCCTATATATTCACATAGGCAAGAGAAAGTAAAATACACAGCGAGCAGTTATCGTCAAAGACATTCAAGGGATGGGAGTGGCGAGTTCAGCTCGTCAAAGTTGCCAATGTGTTTTTAAATGGTGACAAGTCTGACTCTTCATAATCAGTCAATGGGTTAATGTACTTGCCTTGTAGATTCCTACGATGCTTCATACAAATTTTCCATTGATGAAAGCAGTGCTGGATGTCTGCTTCTGTCAGCTTGTTGAGAACCTCCATCGCTCTTACTTTCACTGCTTCCACATCGTCAAATCTCTCCCCTTAAGCTTGGATTTAACTTTAAAAAACATTAAAAAGTCACAGAGGGCCAGGTTGGACCAGTACAGTAGGTGCCTTAAATGGTGATGGTGTATTTTGCAAAAAACGTCTTCACAGACAAAGTAGAATGGGTTGGTGTACTGTCTTGGTGAAGCATCCAGGAATTGCTCTTCCACAAATCAAGATTTTGTCTTCTCTCTCGTTTATGAAAGGTAGTCAAAACCTCGAAAATGATTACAAAAAAAGCTCAAGACACTCAGTCGATGATTTTCATGAATTAATTTACCAATTTTTTGGATGTTCATTTTTGATGTTGAGGGTCATTCAGGGCATGGATCATCTTCGGTCATTTCACGGCCTTTCTTAAACCTTTGAAACCATTTAAAAGCTTGTGTGTGCAAGGACTTCAACTGGTGGTAAAGCCATAGAGGTTGATTTTCATTTTATGTCATTCACTCATGTTTAAAATTAGGTTATATTTTTCATTTTACAATGTTTACTCATGATTAAAAATTAGTTTTATTTCTTATTATTTACATTGGCAAGAGAAAGTCATGCGAATGTTTCACATCAGATTTTTATCATTGCATCTGTATGATACTTTATAAAATTTAATTGTAAAATACTTTGTAAAATTCTTTACAGAAATTTTGGATTTTGGATATCCTCAGAATTCTGATACCGGTGTATTAAAAACTTTCATCACCCAGCAAGGAGTAAAATCTCAAAGCAAAGAAGAACAAGCACAGATTACATCACAGGTATTACTTTATTTCATACTTGTATTATAAAAACAAAGTCTGTAGAAGTTACTTTGTATAGAGTACAACTCAATATGGTTACCGAATGATAACTGATACCAAGTACTTGATACTTAATTGTATCTAGTGCTGTTACACAAATATCAACTGAATGAAGAACAATTACTATTCTCGCTGTGTTCAGTTATCACGTTCAATGCTACGGACGCTTATATAAGTCCAGTTCCAACCTTCCTGCTCATTTACAGACTTGTTTACATGTTCCGTGCGGAGGAGGTAATATTACCTCATCTTAGCGAATATGAGTGACGGATGAGGTATTATTACCTCATGCATTCTCTTAAGTAGCTTGCTGTTCAACCAGTTCGTTTATATTGTAAAACTCTATTCCTATCATTCGTGTGTTTCTTATGACACAAGAAAAGGTTCAAAGTGCTAAATATATTTTTCCGTTTGCAGATGTGAATTTTTGAAGGTCAACCCCAAAGCTCCAAAGTTTACCTTACACCTCGAAGTCTACCATCCCTCTTTTTGTAAAAACCAATGGAATAAATCATTTAGGAATTTCTCCCACTATTAATATTGGTATAGATATTTTCATGCTTGCCAACAAGTTTACATATTTACAGAATTTAGTTCATTCGATTAGTCTTATTCAACAGTTTTCCCATGATTTTTGTGCTGTTCTGTGGACGTAACTATTTTTAATGTAAATAGTAGTAGCGTTGTATAATGGTTTTTTAACTATATTTTTATGTGGATTTTAATTTTATACTATTGGCCTATTACGTTGCAGTATTAGGCTATTAAAATAGCATTTATTTATGGTTAATACTTATTGTCTTATTTTATAAATACGAATATATTACACATGTACTTAAAAGACAGAGCAGTTTCATATTTATTTCTTGTTCTATAAACAAATACTGACAAAAATACATAGGAACATTAATACCTGAAAGAGGGTCACATAAATTATGTTGGAACACCTTCTGGTACTTATTATTTTATAAATTTCGAACAATTTTGAAGAATAATTGATCTTTTAGAACTAAATAATAACTTCAATGCATTTTTTACGAAGTGAAGTTATGTCTCTTCCTCAGTAAGTCTGAATGGATTCGGACGTGTATTGTGTGGTTGCATACCCAATTCCAATCCCATTTACAGAGGAGGTAATAATATTACCTCCAGTCCAAAAACTCATCAAATATTAATATTTTTTAAAAATATTGATTACTACATCATTATTTAGGACAAAAAACAAAATATTAACTATTAAAAATAATTAAAAGATTTCCATCAGTAGGTAGCATACCAAATTTGATATCCGGGTTGAATGTGTTAATGCATCGTGTTCAGATATTTTTTTGACTATTTTCCAGCTGCTGGCAGTAAGGAAATTTACATATAATGTTTTCAAAGAACAAAATAATGTTTCATAGTAAACATAACAATAAAAGTTATAAAAGGGTGAGTCAAATATAAACCGGACTTCTGTTGTATAAAAAATTTATGATAAGAAATCACAAACAATGTTTTTAATACTTCTCAACAAAGACTATTTTATGCTCATTACATTTTCCCAGTATTTTTGAAGCTTGAAAATCCCTTCTTCAAAGAAGTTATGTGGTTGACTCATCAGCCAATTTTCCCATGTAACCTTCAACATCTTGGTCATTAAATTGTTTTCCCAGTGCTTCTTCCAAGAGTCCAAACAAAAAGTCATCATAGGAGAATAAATCTGGCCTTTAGGTAGAGTGTTCAAGGGTTTCACAATGCATTTTGATCAACTTGTCCTTTGTCAAAGATACTGTGTGCGTGGCTTCATGAAGAAGAACAACATCTCTAAATTGGGATACTTCATCTTTTGGTTTCATTGGCGACGTTCGCAGACTCCAACAGCTGGCACTAGTAGGCGGAATTCACTTAGCATGTAGAAACTTCTCTAGTGTGTTAGCTTCAAAGGAGAACATTGAGCGACAGTGCGACATTGTCAGAGAACAATAATGAGGGTTGTAGAAAGATATCATACAGAATGAATGTTTTTTGTGAGGACCGTTTATTGTAAGGTATAATATAACCAACTACGGTGGCATGCGGGCCGCCCATGCGCGGTAAGTAGCTCCCCCACCACAGCGTCATAGCCTGATACAGGCTACCTCTAAAGTAGTACTCACTACTCATTGAGTTCTGTTTATGCGGTAATCGTTTTGACGTATTTGTCGCTGTCAAAAGCCACACGCCATCGAAATTACGCACAAAATACATGGGAAAATGTCTGCAATTCATTTTGGGGTAATAGGTAATAAGTTTTTTCTAAATGCTGTACCTACCATAAGTTTCGACAGGCTCAAAAGAGAGGTACGTCATACCCTCATTCTGTTAAATTTGTTATACGTTTCTTTTTGTTAAAATTTCATAAAACTGATTTTGTGCGTGTGTAGTTGATTTCTAAAAATTGACGTATGTTTGGTATAAAGTTCACAACTATAAAAATTGATTCAGCTTCTTGGAATACTAACAGGAAGGAGACACCAGACACGACGATCTATCTTTGACTTCCCTTCAAAAAGTGATTTTTTCAAGCTCGTTTATTCTTTCTCTTTCTGCCCTACATATATCAAATTACAGATAAAATTTTATATTTTATAACAAAATAATTAAACGCATATTATGTCATCCTGGAAAAGAAGTTATATTAGCCTACGTGATACGCAAAAAATGCGATGAGATTTAAACGTCTGACTTTGTATGAGCGTATCTTATTTAAATATCAGAATATTGTAATAAAATAAGATTCATTAGGAAACGAAAGTAATTTTTTCAGAATTTTTTGATGAAAAATGAGCTTGTTAGAGTGTAGTGAATGAAACTGGTCGGTAGAGTGCCCTACCGTACCGCGTATTGTCACTGTTGTGCTTGAATACCATGCAATGATTGAAATGAGTTGAGGGGAACAGCGGACGCAACACATTCTCTCTCTTGTCTCGCTACCCTCCCTACATGCCGCCGTAATTGGCGAACAGTTTAGGATTAATCGTACGAAGGAATAATTAACCTAAATCTTGCATTCGCCACCTCGATTGTTCGTTCTCACTAGTCAGTTGGGATCCAATATGCTCCCATTGTGACTTTATTTTATCTTCTTCGTCAAAAGAAGTAGAGTCTAGTTACCTTGGCGGTTTGTGCTCATGGAAAATATTCAAGTACCATTAGCGATTATGATAAAATGTGTAAATGACATATATTATAAAAATGCAAAACTATCCATGCACAAAACCAAAAAGTGCACGAACGAAATGTAATCCATGATAAAACTCAATGTATCGATGGTAATAAGTTATAGCACTACTAGTATGCTCCGAACTGAATCTTATCTGATCATTAAGTGAACGTGACATAGGGCAAAACATACATATGAATCATCATAGTTGTATGTACATGTAACTTTCACAGGATCCAGGGTAAAACATACATAAAACACTCATTCAGTTCAGGTTATATACTGTCAGAGACAGTACATTCATGTACATGTATATACACATCATAAATATAATTAATTTGAACAAAGTACAACATCGGAATGATTCATACTTGTTGACAGCGCACATTAAAAATACTGAACTATTTTTAAAACGATTCATCTGTCTAACTCATATTGTATCTATTATATGAAAATTTGAGATTAATACATTTCTTTAAAATATATAATAGTTTTATGTTATAATTTATTACTGTAAAATCTAACTACTTTAGTAACAGTATTAAAATTGTAGAAAATATAACGTAAAATTAATCACTGAAATATTTTAAAAGTTTTCTTTGATATTACATTATTAGAATTTTATTTATTCTTAGAATTCTGTTACATTATTAGAATTGTACGAATGAGTACTAATGAGCAATATTATTCGATAGCAATTTTTTTCAAACAACAGTGTTGTTTTTAAACATGCTGTATCGATGTTGCTTGTCCGGCAGCTAGAGCAGAAATGAGCGTCAGTAGCCAGTCCATATGGCCTGTTACAGCACATCACTCTCACAAGTGCAAATTAATTTCTGTGGACTTGTGTAATTTTATTAAGTATTCTATTGAAACTAAAGTATTTAATAAGCTAAATAAATACAAAGAATTGATCGTGTGTAAATTTCTTGTGTATTCACCTACTCTATGATTAACCCTTTGAGAGCTAGAACGTTTACATACCTCATGGTAGTCAGAGCTAGTTATATGTTAAGAAATTTTTGAAAAATTACATTTTTTTTTATTGCACAAAAGTGATAAAAATGTTATTAAAAGTTATACTAAATAGATAAGATATAAAAAATATTTTGAATAAAGTCAATACTTACAGTTACAGTGTAGCAAACGCGCACTAACCTAACATGTAGTTCTTATTATATATTAGTGTATTTAGTTTGAAGAACAAATTAATTTACTTATTGTTTACTTATAACACTATTTTATGTTTCACATAACAGAAAACTTGATTCACATACATAAAGAAAAACGAAGCTTAACCACAATACAGTAAACAAACAAGCTGCCATTCATAACCTTACTTCAACAGCGATCAATCTTTACATCGATTGTCGTCCGATATTTAGTCAGTAAATCTATTATTTCATGTTAAAATAAGAAGACAGTAACTGAAAAAACAACTAGTGACAGTTCTATGAACTAACTTTTAATCTACACTATTTAATACACAATTGCGTATATAACCGTATATAGTAGCTCTTTGGGCAAAAAAACGGGTTGCGGTTATAAGCGTAAATAGCTTTCTGCGCACTTTTTACAGATGCGGTTATACCTGTAAATAGCTCGCAAAGGGTTAATATATCACTAAAAAGTTGCAGCCGCAGAAAGGTTTTCGTCTTGGCACCAACCGTTGAAGAAAAATGAAAAACATTCTGCTTTGTGGTTTGTTAGTATCTAAAACAAAATTTACCAAACTCCTAATTTTTTTAAATTCTATTTTTAAAAATAAATACTTTCTGGACCTCCCTTATAATGCAGTATTTTTGAGATTGTATAATTGAAATTAATTTTTCTGTTGTTAATTTTAGGTTACCGGACAAATTGGGTGGCGCCGTGAAGGTATCAAATATCGCCGTAATGAATTATTCCTCGATGTGTTGGAATATGTTAATTTGCTTATGTCTCCACAAGGTATGTATTCTAGGGCCTTAGTTTTTATATTATTTTTTTATAAAACAAAATTGTCATTTAAAAAAAATTATTGTGTAAAACACTCACATTATTTTCTCATGCCAATGTTGTTATTGAAAAACAACCTATGTTTAATCATGAGTGAATGACACAAAACTAAGAGTTGTAAAAAAAAAATTGAAATAAAATTTATAGGTTTTTCATTTCCTACAACTTCAAGAAACGTAAAATGCATATTAAAGCTGCGATCTTAAAAAACCGTTGTTTTTACCATGAGATCACAGCTCCTCCAAGAATTTAAGCAGATATGGCAAAGAACGTAAAAAATTTAGTAATGAGGTGATATAAACACCTGTGTGTCTGTACGAGTGAATATTGTAGATTGACTGAAAAGGCCAGTGTAGGAGAATTTGATAATAAGTTTGAAAAGCAGTTGTTTCTTTCACAAGATAATAGGTCTGAAGATGGTACAGACTATGAAGATGAAAAAATCTGTCCATTAATAACAGCCTGAAAACAATGACTAAAATTCTATTGACACCTTTGTAGAATGGATGAAAAACAAATTTTTAAGACATTAAACAATAGACCTAAGGTGTCTGATAAATGGTTTAAGGAAGTCAGAAAGGGTATTGAGAGAACTGGAATAAACCGAGAAAATATAATGGACAGAACCAAATTCAGGTTACTGATTAATGACTTCAAAGGCTTCCATGAAAAACCAAAGCAGAACATAGACTGTATAAAAGAAAACTCAACTATGAAAAAACGGCTGTAAAAGCGCTTCCAAAATGTCTAAATTACTTTAGTACCGGAACAGGTTCAAGAAACCTAATCCTTGGAAGTGAAGAAGAAGAAGAAGAAGTTTCATTATCTTTATCAACTGCTTTGATTCTTATGATCTAGTTACGCATATTTTGGTGGATCCACCATCATCAGAGTACATAAAATATCATGTGGAACTTTAAAACCTACTGAAGATGCTATTAGATTTTCTGTAGGTTTTAAATTTACAAAGAAAGGTTTTAGAATTGCATATTTTTAAATCCTAATGCGTGTACGTTGCAATCTGTTCAATTTAGAACAATAAGCAAACCCATAGTCCAATAAGATGAGGATGATATACATGGCGTGGAAATTAGGTGTAGTCTTGTATAGACAATTCTGAGTGTGTTTAACTGTGAACCCCAATCATCAAAGTACACCAGTAACCACTATCTAGTATTGAAATCAAGTTCGTATAAAAGTAATTAGAGTGTTCGCCAAATAAGTTTGCCGGAGTAGCTGCGCAAACAGTTCGGACTCAGTCGGTAGATTTGGTGTCTTGGTACCGAACTGCCTATTAAGTCACATGTGCTGAGCGATGTAAAGTATCATCTATTAGCGATGTTAAAAACATTCAATTGTAAACATTGTGTATAACAATTAACACCTACCACATACAACGCATTACAGACTAATGTTTTTAGGTCAGCTGATATATAACATTACGAGAGCGATGTGACTCTGATCACAGCTGGTACAGCACTGACCCCACCACTCGCTGAGGCAACCAAGCACGCCATTACCAAAATAAACCTGCACACTCAAGAAAACCGGCAAGCTTATTTAGTGTTCGCTCTATCTTTACTAGGATTTGAACCATGAAACCTTCATCCATAACTTAGCTGTTAAACAGCTTACTTGCAGTGATGACTTTACCTGTTGACCAACCCATTGGGTTTGGAAGGTTTTAACGTAAAAACCCATTGATAATGTTCTTTGATGATAGGTGAGCTCAAGAGCTACAGCCAAAATCAACAAAAATGAAAATTTAAACCTTTATGATTTTTTTTAATCATGATTTAATTTGTTTTTTTTTTATATTTTAGGTCAGGTTCTGTCAGCTCATGTTGCCGGTAAAGTTGTAATGAAGTCTTACTTATCCGGTATGCCGGAATGTAAATTTGGAATCAATGATAAAATTGTTATGGATGCTAAGGGAAAAGGTGGGAGCGGAAACAATAGTGGTGGTGGCCTTAGTGTTGCCGGCGGTGAAGATCCAGCGAGATCTGGTAAACCAGTCGTAGTAATTGATGATTGCCAGTTTCATCAATGCGTCAAGTTATCAAAATTTGAAACAGAACATTCAATCAGTTTTATTCCTCCTGATGGTGAATTTGAACTCATGAGGTCTGTTGTTTTAATTCATTATTTTCAATCTTGGTTTTGAATCGGTTGTAGTTTTTAAGTTTTGTTGTGTTAAAATGCAATCATGAGCTCTGATCCCAGCAAGTAATATGGTTGTTTGGTAAGGGATTAAGATTTTTTTGGCACTCTTACATTATGTGGACACCATTACGATTTCTGATTTTGTTCAGTTTAATCATCGGTTATTAATGTGGAAGTGGATGAAATATGGGTACCTGTTATTTATAAACAGAAAACAACATATATATTTATAAATTTTGAATTGCGTCGATTTATGATAGTTAAACCTTGCATCCGTAGTAAAATCTTCCCATGTGTGGAGAAGATGCAGTGAACACTTTCCAGGAATTGGGTGTACTGCCACAACATTGAGTCTGTGAGAAAGTTCATGAAATGACTTTTTACCTTGTTTTCCTGACAAACAGGATTGGGCATTAGTTCCTAAGATCTACCTTAACCTTGCCAGTGAATTCAAGTTAGGTTATAGACTAATTAACTGTAACTTTTATCACACCTCAACGCCTTTATTGCATTCGATAATTAACTGGTTTTCAACGACAAATACGTTACTATTGTTTACATTTGTAAAATAACATATTTCATCTAATCGTTCTGTTTGGTTCTGTGTGTAGAAGTAAAAAAAATCACGGAAATAAGAGTGGCGTCCACATGTTTTTTTTTTATATTCCAAAAAAGTGGGTGTAGAGGAATTCCATTTTATCCTTTGATTGGATTTTTCAGGATTTTTCATGTGTAATGAAGAAGTGCATCCTGCTGAAGATAGCCATGATATTATTGATAATAAACAAATTTTTATTCTTAAAATAATGGGCGTTTCAAAACGGACACGACTATAACATTAAGTAGGTAGAAGTCACGCATTGGTAAATTTCATGTCTCTTTACATATCAGTTGGCAACACTATTCAAGATTAACAGTTTGTAACAATTGAAATGTTGTTATAGTGCACTAGTTCTATTCTAGTATCCATTCGTCTGTATTTTTTCAACTATGCCATTTTCCAAAGATAAATGTGTATTCTTACACAGCAGACTTTTTCTTGTGGAGTATATTTAAAAAGTGTCGTTTTTAAAAGTAATCCTCATACACTTGTCAAATTGAAAGTGAACATTGAACATGAGATTTCTAACATTGAAATAAATTCTTTCTTGTATAATATTATAATTTCACTGACCTTTTCTGCTGCCTTGATCCTTATGATCTATGTACAAGTTTTTCGATGGATCCACTTCCCTCGGAGTATATGAAATATCACATGAAACTTTAAAATATATATTTTTTAAATCCTACTGAAGATGTTGAATTTTCAGTCATCTATATAAAACTGTTCAGCTATTCTAATTTATCCTTTTTCATATTTATTATAGACGGCAGCAGTACATATGGCTGTGTATATTTCTTTGTGTACCATAGTTATTTACAGTATGTATAAAAGAAAGCTTAAAATTTTGAAGCACCTGTAAACAAACCTATTGTCCATGTTTTATCATTTCTCTGTATAACCCTGATCAGGTCTGTTCCCGTCTAAGTACAGATTAGTGACTTTACTGTAAATATGTATTTTTCTGTGCATTTTTTGAGTTATCTTTTTCATCAAAATTTATTTTAAATATTAGATTAATTTTTACTGCTTCATTGTTCTTCACACAAACAAGTATTCAGCTCTCACCTGTTGTGATTAATAACAGTGATGACTCTTATTAAATTATTGGCATCTCTTGCGTGGCCTCCCAACATCTCTCCGCCCCTCTGACCTGTATTTCAAAATGTTAAGGGGAATCCTTTCCTCGGGCATTCTCTCTATGTGCTATCTCCCAATAATTTTGATATTCTGCAATTTTCCTATTTAAGTTGTAAACATCCAGTTCCGTTCTTATATCCTCATTTCTCAGTTGTTCTTTACGATTGCAACCCTTTGTTGTTGCAGGAATTGCATCTGTGCCGCCCGTATTCTACTCTTCTGTGGTTTTGTTCTAACCACTGATTCACTTCCATAGAGTTGGACTGGTACAGCCATAATCTTGTAAAATTTTATTTTGGTTTATTTCCTTGTTTTCGTGCCTAGGGTTCTGCTATTACTTCCATACGCCGCTTGGAATTTTTGAACTTTCTTTTCTATACTCAAATCTTGATCAGATCCAATGTCAGAACCTAAATAATTGTGATACTTGTTCCAGCACTACATCATCTACCACAATTTTAGACCTGATGGGATATTTACCAGTAAATGTAAATATCTTTAACATTATATTTTTTTGTATAATTCATTTAAATCATTTACCGATCTCTGAAGCTCATCCTCACTCTCCTGCACAATTCACAAATCATCTGCAAGCAGTAAAGCATTCAAAGTAAACATCATTGTTCACCATAATTCCCGAACTAACCTTACTTCTTCAGTGTTGAAAATTTGCTCAATACATATATTAAATAAAATGGATGATAAACTACACCCTTGTCTCACTCCTTGATTGGTCTTCATTTCTTTCAATCGATTCTTACCTGTATTTATCACTGTTTGCGTATTGGTGTATAAACGTTTTGTGTAATAGTTTTCTTTTCGTTGCAGATATCGTACAACAAAAGACATTTCGTTGCCATTCCGTGTTATTCCACTTGTTCGAGAAGTCGGACGCACTCGTATGGAAGTTAAGGTGAATATTATTATTCATAAACTATATAACATTGATAATTTTTTGTCTGTTGTTTTATCCATTTTTAAACCTATAAATAAATTGGAGAAATGAGAAGTAGAAAATTCAAAATTTTACAGTTAAAATCAGCGGGAAGCAAGTACAATGCTGGAATTCAACGAAATACTGTGATATAACACTTGATGCCAAAGCATGCTGTATAAATCAAGTCAAGAAGGAAAAACATCAACTCGAGTTAAAATATTAAAAAATTTACTGGTAGGAAGTTGATCCTGACAACATTTAACAAGTGAAAAAATAAATTTTAACATTTAAAGTTAATATGAGGGTTGTTTTTTTGCCAACCTCTGATAGGCCGTAAATAAAAGAAATGAATCCTGAAAAAATGTTTTATTACTAAAATTTAAATATACTTATAGCTACTTTTTGACATAATCACGTTGATGATTGTGACGTGTCATCCTGAAGATAAGCTTTGTAATATCCTTTTTATAGGATGTTGCCACCAATGAGTTAAGATGAGTCTTGATGTGGTCTTGAAGCTTCTTGTTAGTTTGTAAGCGCTGGTCTTTTAACCACTTCTTCAGTTCAGAAAAAGATGGAAGATGGGATTGGTGCCAGGTCAAGACTTTATAGCAGGTGACCGAAAAGTCCCATTAAAATTTCTCAAGGAGCCATTAGGTTTTACCCGTGCTGTTAGGTTGTCATGGAACAGTACAATTCCAGAATTTAGCTTGACTTGTTTTGTTTTGAATGGCTCTCAACAAACTTTGTTAAGTTTCACAATAAACAGTTGCGTTAATCATGGTTCTGGCTGCATGAACTGTACAAGAAACACAACAAGGAGTTTCAAAACTCGTTTAAATTCACTGGCAGCAACATTTTATGTAAAGTCCAGCCTTCCTTAGTTTGCTCCTACTGTCAACAAATAATGACGTTACCTAGCATATGCATTACTTAAAATTGTGTACACGCTGATTAATAAGTAACTACAAAATACTTTTAAAAGTATTCTAGTATTTTTACTTTCTCTTGCCTATATGAATATATAGGAAGGAAAGTATTGTTTTCATGTCGATTTTTCGAAATCGAGTTTTCACCGGATCTATACGTTTTCAGACCCCCTGAACCCAAAAAACATGTTTTTAGCGATTGGTCTGTGTGTGTGTCTGTCTGTGTGTGTGTGTGTGTGTGTGTGTGCGTGCGTGTGTTTGTAGGACGTAGCAAACGGGGACTTTCGTCAGCTAGCACAACACGAAACGGGGAACCGTCGCAAGACGGGGTAGCCCCGTTTTGTTTTTCATTAAATTTCGCTTCAGACACGATCTATAAAGGATTTTGTGAACTAAAAGTCAACAATTTTACCATTCTCCGTTTTGAGGTATCTGCGACATACACACTACGCACTCGACGTTCAATTTTTTGACACCAGGGCCGCGCTGTAATCGCTCTTCGCACGCCTATGCACGCCTCCGCACACTTTTTCGATGGAACGAGGAACCAGTTTTTATTGGCTAATAGATTTTTGAATTAAATAATGTGATTGGCTCTCCCCTCCCATCGTTTTTTTTAAATTTTAGAAGTTACGTACGTGCTTTATCAATGCTGTTACCGCTCCGCCAGCACAGCCGGTGTTATTATAAGTAAACAACTGAAAATAATTTATGTTTATATTTCATTAAATGTTCCTGGGTACGGAAAGGTTACTATTTTATGAACTATCTTTCGACCCTACGCCATAAGGTATATTTATGACGATACAAAATTTTATAGGTTGTCTATCGGCGTATATGTAAAGTAACATATCCTAGATCCACATTTTCCAACCTTTTTTCATGGCGTACTTCTTCACAAGATAGGAATCTCTTGCGTACCACTTAGTGACGGGGAGGTAGGCTAATTATGGAATAAAAAAGCTGTTTAATGTTATTATAATATTTTATTAATTATTGATATCAATCAGGAGTGTGCACCTTATGTATACTTAAACTGTAAGAGGAATACAACAGAAATACATTTAAAAACTTAAAAATATCTGGTTTAAGATTTTGCTCAGTCTTAAACGAAGCACATTTTCCACATTAATAAGTCTATTCCGGTACTTGCTCTACAAGTGATGAATATGCAGTCTTGCACAAGTAAGAAGTTGTGAAGGGCAGTAAAAATGTAACTGCGTTGTCAACTATTTTTGCGTAATCTGCATGCCTTTCAACCCAAAAGTTCATGAGCGATATTTTTGAAAATTTTTGTCGTAATTCTGAGTCACAATTTAGTTCATGAAACAGCTCCTTTTTGGCAGTAAAGTCACCCGGCGCCAGTTCAATATCAGAAAACGGTTTTGGATCCAGGAATATTTGCTGAATTCTTCAGGAAAATATGCGTTGTAGGTTGCAATCAAACCAAGACAGTGGGTTGAGATGTCTGTCAGAAGTGCAGGACTCAGTATCAGGTCATTTTCTTGAAAAAAATTCACAAGCGTTGAAAACATTGTTACTTTTTCTGCTCTGCTTCTTTCGCCGCTTGATTCAACTTTTTTCATAGCACATACTTTACCATGAACACGAGAAAGGGTGTTGCGGTTTCCTTGTAGGGTTTGGTTGAGGTCATTCAGCTTTGAAAGTATACCTGCCAAATACGCCAGGTTACAGAGCTACAGTTCATTTACAAAGCAATCCTTAAATTCAAAGTTAGTGTCTGTCAAAAAAATGAAACTTCATGACGCAGCTCAAAAAAAGAGCCATTACTTTACCTCTCGAAAGCCACCTAACGTCAATGTGCAAACTACTCATTTCATCGTACAGTATTGAAAAGATACGTAATATTGAAAAGATACGTTGTAAAGCCTTAAAAAAAATTGACAGTTTTCATGGCTTGGCTCAAAACCTCCTTCCAGCTGTCAGGACATTTTTTTCTTACCAAAGGTTCCCTATGCAAACAGCAGTGAGAAAATGTTGCTTGGGCAGCTACTTGTTTTACTCTAGCTACAACCCTAGCTTGATGCCCAACCATAGCAGCAGCTCCTTCAGTACAAAGTCCTACACATTTATTCCAATCCAGTTCCTGCTCATGCATAAAGTTATTTAACTTTACAAAAATATCTTCACTAATGTCGATTTCTTTATTATAGATACCTGAGTTTGGAGCCTTGTTTCTTCAAAATCGCTGGCTCAATTTTAACGTACTATACACCAACATTTAGCTGATTTTAATCTGCGTTATTTCATGTCGGTTTCATATTTTTAGCGTTTTGTAATATTGCGATATCAGGATGAGAAGAAAAAAAGGAGTCGGTTTTCTTGCTGCTGCAACTGATCGGAAGCATTTAGAGGCTTATAACTCAAACACCGTTTGACCGATTTATTTGAGATTTCAGCTGAATATAAGCTTGTATGTTGTTATTATATGTACGAAATTTCAGATTTATAGCATTTTTAAATTTTCAGTTATTAGAAAATTCTGAACCCCTGTTAACTCCGTAACTGCTCATTAATTCGGCAATTTCAAAAACCATTGTATTGAGTATAAAAAAATTAATACAAATTCATTAATATTATGGAACAGCGATTGACCAGTTATTCGGCAGAATTTTTTAAATATTCAAATCATAGGTGGATGAGAGCGGGGTGAAAGAAGCTTAACCATGTTGCCGCGTTATAACTCTGTAGGCCTACTAGGCCTACCCATTTTTAGTAGCATACCTGGGACCTGTCTCTCCAGCATACGTATAACAAATATGACAATGCAATGTTAATACCCATTCACAATTTACTTATAATAGTATGATACATAATTGTACATTACTATGAAAAGTAATGTGAACGGGTTAACCCGACCCCATGTTAACCTTTGGAATAATAGAAAAGGTCTTCCTGTTCATTGTCAATAATAATAATAGTAATAATTAGTTGAAAGTTACGTTGGAAGGCGACTGTAGCAGCTTAAGAAAAAAACAGAACCGACGAAAAGACCTGGCAGCGTGGTTAAGCTTTTCCACCCCTCTTTTCACCCATCGTACTTGAAATGTTACCACATACCAAAGGTTGGGAATCAATGTCCTAGATGACTGACTTAATCACATCGTCGATCCGAAACCACTGAAGCCTTAAATGTTAAATTTAGCCAGTGATTTTATTTTATAATGTAGACACTTAATAAGAAGATATTTTTCATTATTCTTTGATACCTTCGTGATCCATTTACCTTTATTTACAACAATGGGTTTTGTTGTAAAATCCTAGACAGTACTCGCATGGTAAAAATTCATTAAAATCCACGTCATCTGAATATGGGCGTTTGCGAGTAAGAACGATTCCTTTTTTTTCTTCAAGCACTTTCTTGTTATGAGTATAATTTCCTTTATTGCGCCAATGTTGAATTGCAAGGCGCCTTTCTTTTGAATTTTTCTGATGAGAAAGGAACTGAACAACTTCCTTTTCTTCATCGTGTACCGCTTGTAAATGTTTTGATAAATTAGAGCAAATTTTTTCGCAAAAGTAACAAGAATTTTTTTGTCATAAACTCTACGATTTTTGCTATTGTTGTTTTTCATTACAACAATAGACAAATTGTATTCTACATTGGTATTTGTCAATTTCAGAAAGTTTCCGTTAGATGGTGGGGATGAATAATCGGTAGCCGAGCTATTTGAACTACATGGCTTGTAATCAGGATCATCCAAAGTAGAGCTACTTGAATCATTGTCTGATGAACGAGAAGAACCTAGTAACAGATTACCGGAATCGTTACTTTCAGGCAAAGATACTCTCAATTGCAGACTGTCAGGGCAATATTCAGGAGGGTTCAGAGATGCACATTCTTGAACCTGATTGGAAACGGCTGTTATTGAAGATTGGGCAAACATATGAAAATCGTTATCTGAATTTTTGGAAGGATTTTCCAACTGTGTAGTTCGAGCTGATACTCTTACGCTAAGATCTATTTTCACATTATTTTCTAGTTCAGTGTCAGAAGATTCAGTGTCACTGTTTGGTACTAGAGGATTTATGCCTGTTCTTCGTTCATTTTCTGTGACAGTTATCTCTTTCGTGGCTTTCTTATAACCTGTTCCATTTTAAATCAAACGAAAACCATTACAGAAAAAAAAAAAACGATTATAAAAAATGTTTTTCAAAAGTCTAAGAAAATTTAAAAATTCAGTTTCACCAATACAATTTTATATCAATTTCATTTTATTTGAAAAAATTTTACGTGTTTTAAAGAGTACCTCCGGTTAAGAATGGTAAATGCCTCCATCACAGGTTTTCTTATTGACCCGATTATACAGTATGATTCACGACAAAACGGAGATACTTCAGAAGGTGAATTTACATCCAAAAATAAGAAAAAAATTCATATAAACATAGGTCTGGAATCGCTTCTTTAGCGAGTTACAGCTGGCGAAACTTTTCGTCCTGGTTTCAGTTTCCCCGCAGAAATGAAGCCCTACAGAAATTCCCTGAGAGCAATGAATTTCGTTATACAGCCAGACCTTGTGGTAAATGAAGTGAAGGTGTCATTTGCAGGGTGGAAGGTAGGTGCTTTTCGGAGGGCCTGGCATGCTGATAAGCATACTTTTCCACTCAGTGAGGAAGGCAAAGGTAAACAACCTCACTTCTCGTTTTACTTAGTAAAACCTCTAAAGGTTTAAACCAGCCTTTTGGCTGATGACCTAAACAACAACAACATTAATTGTGAAACTAAATAGATTTTATGTAAAATGAGCTGAAAATTTGAATAATTTAGATCCCAGACATGTAACTAGAGTAGTATTTCAGACATCTGACGATATCCACCAAATGTGGTCTCGAAAAACTGTTTTCTTTAAGGTTTGAAGTCCTACATTAACTTTGTTAAATGGGTAACCAACATGTAAAATTATTAAACAAAACTTCTAAAGAATTTAATTCTGAAGAGAATGGTGTAAAATAGGCCAATAAAAAACAAATACAAAACTTACGAAAAAAAGGTTTTTATTACACCAAAACAAAACAGAACTGTCAACAAAAATTTCAAATCAGAAAGTCCTTATCATACTTGGTAACACAATTTCAGTGTAAAAATTAGTATTCCATGAAAGAAAGAAATTTCTTGCAAAATAATTTGCAACTTCTCTTAGAATAAGTTCCTCTACTTACAAGTCGTGAATTTATTTTCCAACAAGGTGGATCGGCTCCACATTTCTCCTTAGCCACTAGGAATCATTTAAATTAAACTTTCAACAACTGGATTGGGCGTGACGGACCGATCTATTGCCCTCCAAGGTCGCCTGACTTGACACCTCTTGATTATTATTAGGTACCTGTGGGGTCGTAAGCTTTAGTATATGAAGAAAAAGTTAAAACAAGGGAAGAGTTTGTGATCAGAATTCATAACGCTGCTGAACTTATTCAAAACAAACGTGATTAAATACACAATGCCATTGAAGCAATTTTAATTAGAGTACAATGGTGAATAACTTACACTGTGGTGGAGGCCATTTTGAACAATTTTCGTAGTACAGTAGTCAATTGTAATTTTTCTACTGTATTAGGCCTACCTCTCTAATTGAAGTTTTGTATTTGCTTTGTTTTCTTTAAGTGTTACCAAGTATTACAAGGACTTTTTGTGCGATTTGAAATTTTTGTTTACAGTTTTTTTTGTTTTGCTGTAATAAAAACCTTTTTTCGTGAGTTTTATTTGTTCTTTTTATTAGACTATTTTACATCATTCTCTTCAAAATTAAATTGTCTACAAGTTTTGTTTAAAAATTTTACGTGTTTGTTACCCATTTAACAAAGTTAATGTAGGTACTTCAAACCTTAAAGAAAACAGTTTTTTCGAGACCAGATTTGGTGTATTTCGTCATATCTCAAGAACAATTCTAGTTTTTTTTTTTTTTTTTTTTCTGGTTTAACGTTCGACTTTTCTGCAATTACTGCTAATGCAGACGGTGAAGGATGAAATGATTTTTTGTAACGTATGAAAATATGCCGTGCCTGAATGGGATTCGAACCCAAGACCGCATGATGAGAGGCGAGCACGTTACCAACTACGCCAATGCGGCCGACAACAATTCTAGTTACAGATCTGGGGTTTGTTATTCAATTTTTCAGCTCATTTTACATAAAATCTCTTTAGTTTCAAAACTGAATTAACGCTCTAGAAATTTCTGCAGGGTTTCATTTCTGCGGGGGAACTGAAACCCGAAAGAATATTTTCGCCAGCTGTAACTCGCTTACGAAGCGATTACGGATCTATGTTTACATTAACTTTTTATCTTATTTTTGGTTGTAGATTCACCTCCGAAGTATCTCCGCTTCTTCGTGAATCACTCTGTATGGTGCCTTAGGGTACAAAACAAAGTACCCATGGTCAGTTTGCCGATACCCCTCCCGTACCTAGCCAGGATAACAAATGGAGTTCCTTTGGTTATGATTTTTTTCTTGCGATGTGGTCATCGAAAAGCTCAAATTGTGCAGGATAATAGTTGAGCTGAGCGCCTATTTGCGGAAATTTTTTGAACTTGAAGACCGTGATTTAAACATTTAAATCTTTTTAAAATAAAAACTCTCAGAGTATACATAAAATTGTATTTAAAATTAAATTTTCATTTGAGAAAAATACCCCCACGAATTTTTTTAGATTTTATCAAGGTATAATTGACTTTCCACTATTTTTGCAGTTTGTACGGTTTTTAGGATCCTGCAGTAGGCCTACACCCGACAAAAATTTTGGATTCTAATTTTAACATTGTATAGGTACCCTGGAGTACATAATTTTGTCAATTTCTAACGGTTTTACAGCTAAAAGAACATTTTGAAGCTGTTTTCAGCCGGTAAAAATTGACTATACACCAATATAAAAATACGTAAATAAACAAATGTGAGGTCGAAAATTGGGGTAGAGAACAGGAAAGTTATTCTAATGCACGGAACGCAAAAAGGCGACTTATTTGGCACTCGCTTGGAGGTGCAAAGGAAAACTGTACAAAAATGTCCATGCCAGCCGAACGTGTACAATCTCTGTAATTGCAATTGATTGTCAGTATTTTGCAGTGTCCATCTTCACGTCAACTTATTAATTATCCATTAAACAGGTCTTTCAATAATAAAACAAAACAAGCGAAAATGAATTTCATGACACAACACAAACATCTTATACATAGTACTGTGCTTTTTCGTATCCGGTTGTTTTACGTTGCTTAATAATTCTTTTAAAGGTTTTGTAGTAGGCTATTCTTATTTTATATTTAAAAAATTAATATTCATGCTCCTTCAGAAATAATGCACTCTCATAAGTTTAAATGCATGGAAACTTTAGAATATTTAGTTTTTTTAAAAAAGGGTTTACAAGAATCACCCTGTTTTGCTTTTAATGAGGCCTGAACATGCCAATTTTTGCATCCTGAGGACGGCATTTACTTTTCCCAGAGATCTCTAAGATGTAACAAATTTTAAATGTGAGAATATGAAGTATGCACAATAAATACTGAGAAGTAATGATAAATGCTCAGAATTTGTTTAAGCGTTTTAAGGCGTAACAGTCTACTATTTAATGTTATTGCAAATAAATTCTGCATGACTGTCTCAAGATAGTTCGCTGTCTAACGCGACTCCTAAAAATTTCTACATTCCACAATAGACACTGAAAATATTTTCGTAATGATCACTATTTTTGCAGTTTACAATAGTACTATATTGAAAGCAGTTCCACTACGATACACTAATCAATCAGTGAGAGTAATTGGCGGTTTTTATGTGAATAGGTAATGGAAGTATTTGTTAACACACATTACATAAAAATACCGGTGTATGTTCCTAGACGAACAACGATGAACTGAAAGACTTGATACACGATTAAATCAGTCGATACTTTTCAAAATCAATTAAAAAAACGTATGTTTGTTTGGGTACGATGAAGCAGTGAAGGCGCCGTTACTGCTATTGTAGACATATCAATACTTCACCGACTTTGTCGGTGAAGGGACTTTATCGGTCACCGCTAAAGTCGTTCATTTATGTGTTATTCGCTCTTGACATTGACAAAAATGTATACCTTAATGTTTACATTTTATGAATATATTGGGACACTTATAGCTGAGGTCCGTTTCGGGATCTGGGTAAGATAAATAATTAAAAACTATTCGTTTACAAAATTACAAGTATTTATTACAAATTGTTGTTGCTGTTTAGGTCAACAGCCGAAAGGCTGGTTCGAACCTCTAGAGGTTTTACTAAGTAAAACAAGGAGTGAGGTGGTTTACCATTGCTTTCCTCACTGAGTGAAAAAGTACGCTTATCAGCATGCCGGGCCCTCTGAAAAGCACATATTTCCACTCTGTAAATGACAACTTCACTTCATTCACCACAGGGTCTGGCTGTATAATGAAATTCATTACTTTTAAAGGAGATAGCTCTGATTAGTGTCTTTTACACCTCTACCTCTTCTGTTCTTAAATGATTCAGTCATTTAATTGGCTGACCATGTGATGATAAGAAACAGAACTATTTATTTTAGCCCTGCAACGAACAGATTGATTGTAAATAATTTGACACTCCACGTGTCTGTTATGGGCAGAATTACAAATTATAAACTACAAAATAAAATACTACAAATAAACTACAATTACTACAATTAATGCACTTAATAAATAATGAACTAATTGCAATAAATTAATGCAATACTCGCAATAAAATTTTCAAGAATTTTTAAATTAAAATTTAATATCATAGGAAATTAAAATTAAAAATTTGAATATTTCATAGGAAATATTTAAAATTTCATAGGAAGAAATTGACATAAAAACCATAACATACAAATTTATTCTTAAAATAAATTTTTCAAACAAATTTTTCAGTTATAGATTTATATTAATAATGATGATGATGAAACTTATCGCCTTGAAACGCGTGCTAGTACAAAAACTAGTAAGTAGCCTACTTGTTGTACGGCATTTTAATTAAAAATTTGTGACAATTTACATCCAAAAAAAATATAAAATTAAAATATAAAATTGTAAAAATTTACATCCAGCAATTCAGGTAAAGATGGAAGCAATTCCAACGTATGATTCTGTTTCAGGCGGATAAATATGACAAACTTATAAGGGATTCTTTCACAGCTAGGAAATCTTACAAAATGAATACGTTGCACTACAACTAAGTAAGGGAAGTTTCTTTATGCATTGCGATGATAAGCAACGTCGTGCGGCACGACGTTGCCGTTCAGGAAAACTGAAGGTCATACTTGGTTGTTTTCCCGCCTTCCCCGTTTTGGGAGTGCGAAATTCCCCGTTGAGAAAAACCGTTAGTACCCCTTTTCGTCGGTTAAATTCAGACAGGAAAAAAATGTTTTTATTAAAAACCAAACATGAATTGTAGGTAATGAGATTAACTTTTACTAAAATTTTACAATTTTAATTAAATGCACTTACGCTAAAGGGTAGCACCCGTTTTGACGGTTTTGTGCGTGGTACCCCGTGACCTACCTCCTACAAGTATAGGTGCGTGCGTGCGTGCGTGCGTGTGTGTGTGTGTGTGTGTATGTGAACAGAATATCTCAAGAACGGAACATCGTACGAACTTGAAACTTGAAACTTAAGTTACATATCACTACCGGACCCGACACGAACATTTTCATCAAAATCGGTCAACCGGAAGTAGTAGTTTATTCGTATAATTTTTCACTTTTTTGCGATTTTCTCAAAAACTAGTTCTACGATTTTTTTTAAAATCGCCTGGTTTACTACATTTTTTATGCTCTACAATATAGGGTAGGCGTCATGTTTGCTGAAATTCTGCTTGAGGCTGTTTTTACGTAAAAACATTTTCTTTTTAAGATTGCGGCTTTAATATGCATTTTAGCGCAAAACGTTATATAATAAAAGTTGTAGAGAATGTAAAATTCTACAACTTTTATTTCAAACAATTTTTTGTATAACGCTTAGTTTAGCGGTAATTAGCGATTTTCTGTTTTTTTTCTCACGAAAACGTGAGAAAAATCGATTTTTTTAACATTTCGGTCTTAGTATGCATTTTACGACAAAAGTGTATATAATTAAATTTATAGAAAATTAAAAGATCTACAACTTTTGTTTAAAGCATTTTTCTCTACAGAGCCTAGTTTAGCGTGAAAGCGTGATTTTCTGTATTTTGAAGCCAAACTTAGTTCGATTGCCATTTTGCGTCATTCACTCATGATTAAAATAAGGTTATGTTTTTGAGGTTAGTTTTTGTTTATTTCTAATATTTTATTAATAATGTTAGGTTTATTATTAATTATTTGCATTGGCAAGAGAAAGTTGTGTGAGTGTTTCACACCATATTTTTATAAATAAAACTGTTCAGTCATATCAACAGTTAATCATATCATGACTGATGTTTTAAGTAATGAACAATAAATTTATAAAAACTGTGTTTTATTTCCATTCTTTTTTATAAATATACGTGGTTACAAGTTATATGTACGTATTACCTCTGATCTGTATAACGAAACAAGAGAACTTTAAAAGAAAAATTTTAATTTTAATGATCTGTTATCTAGTATATTAGTATAGTCACTCGTTATTTCACGATTGAATTTGATAAATAATCCAAACCCATAAATCTTGCTTCACATTTTTGACAAAGAACATGTCATCGTTATGTGCTACCAGTTCGCTTATGGCATCGTATTGTCTCGCATCATTCTTATGTGCATTATAATTTATTTTCAATTAGGAATTTAGTGTTATAGTATTTGATTCTTCATTGCTATTTATAGTTTTCTATTTGTGGAAGTTACTAATAATATAAATCATGTAAAAAAAGAAGAAAGTTAAAGTCTTTGACCCTAACGTACTTCCTGTAGTGGTTGGCTTTGGTTTGTTGACAGTATAGGGGCAAAGTAAGGATGGCTGAACTATAGAGGTTATTGGATAGCTTGTCCACAGGTACCACAAATCCCTCAATCATCAAGGTGATTTGTCAAAAAGTAGCTATAAGTGTACGTAACATTTACTGATAAATAATCTGTAACATTTACTAATACAATATCATGTATCCATCTTTAGTTGCAATATTAAGACATCAATACATGCACACTTTCATCAGTTTGTCATGACCTTATAAAAAATTATACTGAGTAGAAATAGATAACTGTGTTATCAGGTTTACCAACTTGAAGAATTCATCTTTTTCAAATTTGATCTGGTGGTTTATTAATTTATTGTTTAAAATTTGTATTTATAAATATAAAATTTTTCTCCCTGAGCAAATTTTTTTTCTTGTAATTATTACATACTTCCAAAATTTCCATATTATTATCTGTATTAGTTACACAGTAGTATGTTGTAATTATTTCAGTTTCTAATTAGCATCATAGCAGCAGAATCCATATCAATGTTTTTTTTTTATGTATGTATACAAAATCAAAACATTAATACAGTGTAGTATTTTATTTTTTTGAAATAAAATATTCAGTTAAATTAGAAATACAAATTTTTTGTTTTATTTGGTTTAATATGTGCCCATAATGGGCAGGTGGAGTGTTAAATTAATTGCACTCAATCTGTTGGTTCCAGGGTTACAAAAAATAGTTGTTTCTTATCACATAGTCTGCAGAACAGCAGAAACAGAAGAGGAACAGCAAAGGTAGAGGTGTAGAAGACACTAGTCAGATTGTCTCCTCTGAGAGTAATGAATTTCACTATACAGCTAGACCCTATGGTGAATGAAGTGAAGGTGTCATTTCCAGGGCGGAAGTAGGCAGAGGGCCTGGCATGCCAATAAGCATACTCTTTTAACTCAGTGAGGAAAGCAATAGTAAACCACCTCATTCCACGTTTTGACTTAGTAAAACCTCTAGAGGTTTAAACCAGTGTTTCAGCTGTTGACCTAAACAACAAACAACATGCTCTAATACATGTATGTCCATTAAATCAAATTTTAAATGTTCTGATGGACTTTCCTGTGTATATATATTCAGTCACAGTCATTGCATTTAATTTTATACATGCCACTTTTTATTATGTAATTGTATACCATACTACAGTATGGAGTGTAGGATGTCACTATAAAACTGTTAGGCTTAAATTAAGTTAAATTTTTCAGTAGCTATGTTGGCAAGTGAAAGTCATATGAGTGTTTCACATCAGATTTTTATTTTTGTTATGGCCTCAAGACTTAATATTTTTTAATTTAAAACATGATAGGTTGTAACTTTTGATCTGTTTTAATATATGTTTTGTTTCTGTTAACAGGTCGTTTTGAAATCAAATTTCAAACCTTCACTTCTTGGTCAAAAGATGGAAGTTAAAATACCTACCCCTCTAAACACATCTGGTGTTCAGCTGATTTGTTTGAAAGGAAAGGCAAAATATAAGGCATCTGAAAACGCTATTGTTTGGAAGTAAGTTTTATTTGATTTTTAAAAAGTTTTATTGAAGATTGAGTTCATACTTAATCTTCAGTGGGCGAATGCAGTGCATGCATTTCGTACCCACTTTGAAATTGCTCATTGTGCATCAGTTCTGGATCAAAAGTCGATTTTGTTGTGGGTGAAAAACTTCAGAGTGACTGGTTCTCTTATGAAGAACATGGTGGAAGACCTCGTAGTGTCTATACACGTGAACACATCGATGCAGTAGCCAGAACGCTCAGCTCGCAGATACGCGGCTGCTCTTAACTTTCTGACTGTCGTGTTCATTGAATTTTTCATCTAGATCTTCTTTTTTACCCATATAAGATGATTATTGTCCAAGAACTCTCTCAAAGTGATTAGCAAAGCCGTATGGGAGTGTGTCAAAACATCCTGGACAGTCTACTACCAGACTCCAATGTTTTTTTTCAGTAATAAGGTATATTTTCACTTCTTTGGTTGTGTAAATAAAGAAAACTTTATCTATAAAAGGCCTCTTCATAGTGAATGTTTAACTGTATGGTGTGCTCTGTCATGACTTGGAATCATTGTACCTCATTATTTTGAAGACGATGGTGTTGTGGTTACTGTTAACTCAAACAGATATGCCAACATGATTGAAGAGGTTTTTGAACTTGCATTAGAGGTCATTCCATTCAAAGGTGTCGTGATATGAAGGATATATTTAAAGGTGATCTAAATTTGCCCTGTTGGTCAGATTTAGCTACCTCATACTTTTTCCTGTTCCCTAGGATGATAAGGGACTTGAAAGGAAAGCGTGTTGCCAATGTCAAGATGGTGTTAACAAGTATCAAGAGGACACATTTATAAGGTGTTTCCAATACTAGAATGAAACTGTGGACTAGTGCATTAGTGTTAATGGTGACTATTTTGAAGGAGATCAAAGTTGTCTTTGAAAAACAAAGTATTATTTGCTTTTCATAAAGAAATTCCAGGTATTTTTGAATCCCTCCTTGTACATGCGGTATATATTAAACACGGGTCTTCCTTTATATCAACTATCAATATTAGTAGGACATTTTTCAGATATCAATTGTAGAAATCAGATTTCACAAAGAGATTATGGTAGACATCCTGTTCAATAATTTTTACCTTAAAATATAACTTTTTAATGTGTTTGTGTTAGTATGAGGATGAGACTTCTGTGTTTTAACATTTCCTTTTCTGTTCTCTAGAATTAAGCGAATGGCTGGTATGAAAGAAACGCAATTGTCGGCTGAAATAGAACTTTTGGAAACTGATACTAAGAAGAAGTGGACTCGACCACCTATTTCAATGAATTTTGAGGTAATTAAATTATAAGTTAATATCAACATCAGAATCACAAAGAAACATGCGAAGACTACTAATGAATCGTGTTTCTTTTGTCGGAGTCGACCTTTCTGTATTTGGGAGGTATCATCTGTAATAATTTTTTAAAATTTAATCCCTAGTGTGCGTGTATGTGTTGCAAACTGTTTTTCTATTGAACAAAAAGCAACCCTCCCAATGAGACGAGGATGATATATCGTCCCTCCAATGGTAAACTCCCGAATGTGCAAATTTTGCGAATATGAGTTTATTAGTGCATGCTGATGTATACAACCCAGCACATGTTGTAGTAAACTGACGAATATGTATCTTGTTCGGTTAGGGAGATGCAGCCTTTGTAAAGTTACGAAAATACACGAAGTGTGTTAAAGAAGAAAGCATTGAATTTGTTTTTTGCTCTCCTGTAAAACTGAGAATTTTCACATTCGCGAGTTTACCGTTGGATGGACGATATATGATGTGTAGTCTTGTACAGACTCAGGTAGACCATTCCTGAGAGAGTATGGTTAATTACCCTAACTATCAAAGTACTGAATTTTTGCTGACTTGGCGTTTTCCTATCTTTTAAAGTATAAAAAAATGTAATTAATGAGGTGATTTTTGAAAAGAAATTGTCGGAGACGTTTTTTAGCAAACTGCAAAAAGGTAAAAAATTGTACGAATAAAGTACTACTTCTGGTTGATTATGAGGTCTTGGAGCATAACTTCACCGAATAATTATATTTCTGGTGGAAAATCAACATGAAAACAATACTATCTTATCTTTCAATAAAAACAGTTATTAATGATGTGTTGACACCAATATTTTTCGATTCTTGATACCAAGAAACAAGAAGTCAATTCTAATACCAAAAATCAAATAATTGTAAAGTAAAAATAAAAACAATAAAATTAAGCAACAGAAATTAAAAATGCTTCCACACTTCAGAATCCATCATTTTAGTGCCACGAATACAATAAAACTATATAATTAAACTTAAAATTGCAAAATATAATCAAATTGAAACTTAAAAATTATTTTTTATATTATAACTTTCACGTTTCACGATACACACAATGAAACACGAGTTAACCTCTTTTAATAACCTTGTGCTGGTAACTGTTTACTGATGTTCTACTCTAATTACTATATGACGCTAATTGATCAGTTGAAACTGATCTAAATAGTTGAGAGCACTTAATCTCATTCACTCTTTGTTCGTAGTTTTGCATTATGAAAGAAATCAAATAATTAAGAAAAACCCATGCGAGCATTATAAATGTATCACATATACTGCAATTTATTCACCTTAAAAGCCTAATCTTGTGATCTGGTTGTATCGAATCATGATTAATTGTGAGAGTGGCATAGCCTCCCCAAGAATTTCAGCCGACTTGGCATTTACCCTATCTTGTAGAGCATAAAAACTGTAGTGAATGAGGTGACTTTTTAAAAAACAATTGTAGGAGCCGTTTTTAAGAGAACTGCAAAAACGTGAAAGTTTTCTCGAAAAAATTACTACTTCTTATTGATCAATTTTGGTGAAAATGTTCATGTCGGGTCCACTTGTGGTACCTAATGTAAGATCCAAGTTTAACTTTGTACTATATTCCATTCTTCAGATATTTTGTTCACACACAATTGCTAAATATATGATTTTTTGGTTCAGGGGGCCTGAAAAAGTATAGTTCTGGTGAAAAATTGAAGTGAAAACAATACTTTTCTTTCCTGGATATTTGTAATTGTATTGCAGTTTCATTTCAATAAAGTATATACTACAGGGTCTATTGTGAAAGTAATGTGCATGATTTTATTGTGACGCGATTATCCATCCCAACCCGGTAAAACCGGTCGGAAAATGTGATGGGTATCTGCCCTTCCAGCACAGCTTGTCGTCAATTTGCTCTGAACTGTCTTAAGCGGAAAGAAGACGTGTCTCTACGTGAAGTGTGTTTTTCGACTTAGTAACACGGTGTGATGGAGCGTTCACTTGCACAGCGATATGCCATCAAGTTTTGCGTGTGGTTTGGGAAGAATACAACCAAAACATTCCTGATGCTTCAAGAGGCACATCGCTGACACCCTAAACATGTCCACATTTGCGGTTAATGGTATAGTGACCGAGGACCTTCAAATGCACAAGGTCTGTGCGAAACTTGTTCCGAAAATGTTGATGGAAGACCAGAAAGAACTTCAAATTTTGTGCTGTCAAGAACTTTTGGTGGTCCCCCAGCTCCATTACAATCATGACTTGGCTCTGTGCAATTTTTTTTGTTTTCGTAACTGAAGAGAGAGCTGAAAGGAAAGCATTGGGAGTCTGTGGAAAACATCCAAAAGCATGTTATGAGGTTCCTAACAGATATTCCTGTCGAGGAGTTTCAGGATGCCTTCCAGGCGTGGCAAACATGTCTCCGCAAGGTATTGATGCTGGGGAAGAGTATTTCGAAGAATTTTAAGCATTTGTACTTGTACAATCAATAAATCTATTTTTCATAGAAAATGCGCATTACTTTCATAATGGACCCTGTATAATGGTAAGTTTTCCTCATTACATTTTGTTTTTACTGATTTCCTATTGTTTCCAGTTTATTTGGTTTTTAATTTCTCGGATAGCTCTGGTCTCAATCAGTCCAAATAAACAAGGTTGTACTGTATATTGTTCTGAAACAACATAACAATTTTATTTATTTTTTCTAAATTGCAGGTACCGTTTGCACCGTCTGGTTTCAAAGTGAGATATCTGAAGGTATTCGAACCAAAGCTTAATTATTCTGATCATGATGTCATCAAATGGGTCCGTTACATTGGTCGCAGCGGTCTTTACGAAACAAGATGTTAGTTGAGTTATTTACATAATATATTTTTTCCTATATATGTTTAATATGATTATTTTTCATCATAATAGAAGAAGATTGTGCAAAAAATACGCATGGTTTTTAAGAAAGTGAAACTTCTAAGATTGTTGACTTAAAATGTTTTATTTGTAATCGTTTATGTATGATAATCACTTCAGAAAGCTTAATGTTCTTTGTCATGTGTGGATATCAAAAGCCTTACCTCAAAATTCAGCTGTCCTGTGGTGTAGTAGTCAGTGCAACTGGCTTGTATACTGGGGGTCTCGGGTTCGATTCCAGGTCAGGTCTAGGATTTTTTCATCACATTTTTCCATCTATCAACCTTCTCATCATCAGCATTAGCAGTAATTGCAAAACAGTTGGATTAAATGATTAAAACTTTGAGGAATGTTCATATAAAGATGTCATCTTTCTGAAGAGATTTTTTGTAAATGAACTGTTAGAAATTGAAAAAATACCAATACCGGTCAAAAATGGATGTATTACAGATTTTGATGGTACAGTGGGTCCTCGACTTACGAACATTCAACTTACGAACATCCGGAGATACGAACGCCAGAAACTATTTTTTTTATCACTTGATATTATTTGGAATATAGGCTAATTACAACAAGTTTCCAAACAATGTTTAGAGCGGTCAATGAGTTTAGAGCTGTCATGTGTTACAAAATTCTTTTGGAAGAAAAGAAACTTGTAACAGTTCAAACATCCATTCAAAACTTTTTTCAAACAAAGCTAAAGCTGTAAATATTGTAAAACCATCTTCAATATGTTTTAAATTTTTATGAAAATGTTTACTTTTTATTTCATGTTTTTGATATTTTTTATTTTTAATGGTCTTTTCTTTCTGTAAAAAGTATTCAATGTATTTATGTGTTAACAGTGTATTCAGTTGCTAAAAGTTTATACAACATACAGTATGTATTAAGTTACTATAAATAGTACTTATTAAAAACGAATAAAATAGTTTAACAGATTTTATCTTTATTTAGTTGCTGATTACAATTTCACTAAGTACGCTAGTTTTTGTACGTTATGAAAAGCAATTAGGTCGCTACGCTAGTGTCCGCTACGAAATCTACTGACGTGTATTCCGACTTACGAACAATTCGACTTGCGAACACTCGGCCGGTACGCATTATGTTCGTAAGTTGAGGACCCCCTGTACCAATAAAAAAATTGTCAACAATCTTGAAAGTTTTGCGTAGCTAATAAACCTTTTGTAGTTTTTGCACCATCTTTTGTATTTATAAAATTATGGATATGTTATTTTGGAAATGTATACGTCTAAACATGTCTTTTATTTTAAAAATATATATTGACAGTCGATTATAACATAATATTAAAATTTATAAATTATGCTTTATTTTTTTATTTTTTTATGTAGCATGTGTATTGGAGTATTTCAGTTATTTTTTGTTGTTAAATTTGAGGATAGAAATTTTCAGGAAACATAATAATATTTTAGATTATATTTTATTTAATCTGAAATAATTCTGTAACACTTTCAAGACTAGAATTTATGTGATAAACTGACGGTTTTCTTAGTTTTCAAAAATAATTGTGGTATTATTCTCACACAGATATAGAAGTATTTTATATGAAAATACAAAATAAAAACCCCGTGAAAGTATGTAATTTTATTATAATTTTTGTACTGAAAATATAAAAATATAAGATCTCAAACAATTCCTATTACAGAAGTGTATAAAATAAATTTCATAGTTTTAAAATACCCTTTTCATCTCCTTGAAGTACATTTTGAAAATTGTTAAGGAATAATTTTTTAGGTGCACTATCAACAAGAATTCCCCCGAGTTTCAGCCATCTACCTTGTGTGGAACTTAATAAACAAACAATATTGGTTTAAGGGTTAAAAATCTTTTCAACCCCATACAGAAATACATTTTTATAATCATTAAGGGGTAATTTTTTAGGTACACTGTAGGTAATATCTCTACCGAGTTCATATAACTCATCTGGAACTTAGTAAATTAAAAATATTGGTTTAAGGGTTGGACCACCTTTTAAACTTCTAAGGGGTATATTTCGGAAATAGTTAAGAGGATTTTTGTAGTTGAACTGTAAGTAACATCTTCATTGAGTTTCATCCATTTAGCTTGTACGGAACATTAGTAAACGGAAAATATTGGTTTATCGGTTGAAGACCCTTTTCAACTTCTTAATGGTGGAATGTCAAAATCATTTATGTTTAACTTTTCTATTTAATCTAGAGGGAATATTCCCTCCAAATTTCCACTTCCTAGCTATTGTCCAAGTAGGAGAATTAGTGATGAGTGAGTTACTCAGTGAGGGCTTATGCATTTATATAGATACAGATCAACTGACAAAATAAAAAAAGTAAAATGTGGAAATGTTTTTCCAGTCTCATGATTTGTTGACACAGATTGGCTGACGCAAGTTGGACATTATGAAATGAGAAACTATGTTTAAATTTCTCAAACTATCTTGGAATTCTTTTGCACTTTCTTCCACATGAGTTTTGTATTTTATCAATCCGTATATAACATTTTTCCTTTACTTGTAACAAACTATGAGGTGAAATTTTTTTAACTTTGGCTTTCTTTCCAAGTGTTAAAAACTTTTCCAATTCATTTACATTGTTCTGTAGAGTTCTCTATTCAAAGGATAATATAGTACAGCGAATATAAAATTTGGGATTTTCGTATGTTGTAAAAAAAACTGTCTTTTATAAAAGTGAAATAAATTTGGAAATGAATTGTAAAACCGAAACTGTGATTGAAAATGTTCAATTGTATATTATAGTAAACACGGTAATCATTTATAATATGGGAAATCCATTCTAAACAATATAAGGTTGAGGCCACATCGGCGCACTGCACCACGCATCGTGCTCGACCCTCAACCATCGCTCCTACCCTCAACAATCTCCCTGGCTCCTTGATTGGCCATACTGAAGCACTGCAGTTTTGTTCAGTTTAGTTCAGATTTTTGGGCGAACATGTTCTCTTCAGAAGAAGATTTGATAGAATCAGTAATGACAAAATACCATTAAAGTTAAAAAACAATACATGTTCATCCATTTAATTTTCAATACGACGCAATTATGGTGGTTTTGTCCATATTTTACCTAGAGGAAAGTTTCATTAATCAGTTTTTCTTTGTTAGCTTGTTCCATAATTGAAACCACACAGAATACTATAGCACTAAAAAATTTACAAAGTACCGTTATAAGTTTGAAAACAATACGTGTTTATCCATTTAATTTTTAATATAACGCAATTATGGTGGTTTTGTCCATATTTTGCTTGGAGGAAAATTTCGTTAATCAGTTTTTCTTTGTCAGCTTGTTCTATAATTAAAACCACACAGAATACCATAGCACTAATAAATTTACAAAGTACTGTATATGTTAAAACAATACGTGTTTATCCATGAAATTTTTAATACAACACAATATGGTGGTTTTGTCCATATTTTGCTTGGAGGAAAATTTCATTAATCAGTTTTTCTTTGTCAGCTTGTTCTATAATTAAAACCACACAGAATACCATAGCACTAATAAATTTACAAAGTACTGTATAAGTTAAAACAATACGTGTTTATCCATTAAATTTTTAATACAACACAGTATGGTGGTTTTGTCCATATTTTGCTTGGAGGAAAATTTCATTAATCAGTTTTTCTTTGTCAGCTTGTTCCATAATTTAAACCACATAGAATACTACTATAGCACTAGGAATAAATGTAACATTTCTTGACACAACAAGATTAAATACTGAACGCTGGGTGCGAGGGTGCTAAGCAAGAAAATACCATGTTGAATTCCTTGGTGTGGTGCAACGGTTGGTGCGCTGGTACAGGCGAAGGTTAGTGCGTGGGGATAGGCTCTGTTATAGCCACAATAATGTAAATACTGGATATAGTCGTAGTAATATTATAGTCCCATATACTAGTATATGGGACATCCCACATACTATAGTAATATTATGAATCTCAAATTGTGTAATATGTATATTCAATTTTTTGAACGATATTATTTCTTTTTTTATTATTTTTTAAAATTTAATCAATTATGTTATTTGCATTATTTATTTTATTTTATTTATTTTTGTATTGTAATTTTAAGTTTATTATTTTCAGTCATTAAATATTTCCGTTATTTATGTAGTATTATTTTTTATTTATTTTTTTACCTATAGAATTTTTCTATTTTATATAATATAAGTTCAGCTAATCTTTTCAGCTGCCTTGATCCTTATTATCTTCTTGCATGTGTTTAGATAGACCATCATCATCAGTGTATATAAAATATCATGTGAAACTTAAAAATACTTTTTTTAAAACCTGCAGAAGTTGTTGCATCTTCAGTCATCTATATAAAACTGTTAGGTTATTCATTTTAATCCCTAATGTGTGTACGTTGCAATCTGTTCAATTTAGAACTATAAGCAACCTTGTGACCCAATAAGATGATGGTGATATGTATGACCTGTAAATGAGTTGTAGTCTTGTCTGGATTCAGGCCAACCATTCCTGAGAGAGTATGATTAATTAAACCCCAACCATAAAAATACACTGGTAACCACTGTCTAGTATCCAAATCCATATAAAAGTAGCTACTTTTACTAGGATTTAAACCACGAAACCTTCATCTCCAAAAATCAGCTGTTAATCATCTGATCCGTAGCAACAACTTTACCACTAGACCAACACGGTGGATTCAGTTATTCTTATCTATACTTTTTCATGTATTGTAGACGGATTGCAGCAGTCATTGTCATCTTATCATTCGTAAATTTGATTTGTTCATTCAAAATGTCATGCCTTTGCTCCTTCATATATCTATATACATGGAACATATATAAATAAATCTAATTTTTATTTTCTCTATTAACCGTCAAACAATGGGAACCGCATTGATGTGTCAATGTGTAGATTAGAGTGAATGATTACAGTAAGTGCCAAACTAAAACTTTTTGGTCTATTTTCACGTGGGTTGGTAGCAGCGGAAAGAGAGAGAAGAAAAAACAAGGATAGATACATAAATTTATCAGTATTTGTATATAAAGTCAGTTTTTTAACAAATGAACACTGGATTGAGTGTTTACAGTTGGTAAAACATTTATCCTGAAAATAAAGTGATTTATTATGGATTTGTTGACAGCTGTGAGAAAATAATGATATAAATATTAAATTAGATTGGGTCCCTTTTGATTATTTCTGCAACTGAAAATAGTAGTTTTACTACTATTTAGTATTTCTACTTTTTACCTAACACAGAAGCACACATGTACAAAATGAATCATAATAATATTACATATATACCACTGTAGTAACACCACTTTGTAGCATTGAACTGGAGTACTGCCATTCACGTGTCGCATCATTGTTGCACTGTTCGCTGCTCTATTGCTTCAGCTTTTTATAGCTTCTTTATTTTCTACATATTTTTACCTTTTTAGTACCAAATTCACTGAAAGGTGCTATTCAATAATATATAAGCACATTGTCGTAAAGTTATAAATTAGTCAGTAAAATCGTGTTACCTTACAATTTTTGGACTATTTTCGAACATTTAATTTTGAATCACTAAAACTAAAGTAAAAATAAAGCAATTCATGTGATTTTTTAAAAAAAATAAAGCTCATATGTTTGTAAACCTTCGTGAATTTTTTGGATTTTTTTTTGTAAAAAAAAAGCTTAGGGATGAGAGTTTTGTGGCTGGGGTCCGGCTGCTGCTTACCACATTGGGCTCGGGTTAAACTGTTCTATTATACTAAAATGTTTGTCTATCTTACTAAACTTATGACTCTCTTACCCCAGGAATCGCTACCTTTCAGCATTATAATGAAACAGCCAAAGTCTTGTTGTAAAATTTCAACTGGGTTTCTTTCCAAACTCTTTTACCCAGTGATTTTGTTGCAATTGTCCCACAGATTTATGCTAGAATTTTTGCTATTTTTGAAGTTATGCTAGCGATTTTTTTAAAAATCGCCTCATTTACTACATTTTTTATGTTCTACACAGTAGGGTAGGCACCATGTCTGCTGAAATTCTTGGGGAGGCTGTTCTGTTGTAGAAAAAACGGTTTTTTTTAGATTTCAGCCTTAATATGCATTTTAGCACATAAGTGTATAAATAGAAGTTGTAGAAAATTTAAAAATCTATAACTTTTATTTGAAACATTTCTTTATATAACGCTTAGTTTAGCGTTAATTAGTGATTTTCTGTTTTTTTGTTCTTGAAAATCTGTAAAAAAATGAATTTTTTGAGATTTTGGCCGTAGTATGCATTTTACAACAAAAGTGCAAGTGATCAAATTTATAGAAAATTAAAAGATCTACAAATTTTAAGCATTTTTCTCTACAGAGCCTAGTTTAGCCTCAAAAAGTGATTTTCCGTATTATTAAGCCAAACTAAAGTTGGTTTTCATTTTGCATCACTCACTCATGATTAGAGTTAGGTTATGGTTTTTTGAGATTAGTTTTTTTGTTTATTTCTTATGTTTTATTATTAATGTTAGGTTATATTGTTCATTATTTGCATTGGCAAAAGAAAGTCTTGTGAGAGTTTCACACCAGATTTTTTTGTTATAATAGTTTGTATCACAAAACAATTATTCATAATTTTCAACTTGAAATAATGTTTTTTAGATGTATGAGTAACGGGAAATTTTAAACGTAAGTAATTTTGATAGTAAATATAACCTTAAAATATATCTAAAATTATGTCTTGTATATCCATGTAGGTTATTTTTATTTACCCATGTACTAGTCAGCAGTACTGAATGATAAAGTGGTGTGATGTATTAAATCTGGTACATTAATTTCAACTTAACTTCTCTACTTATGACAACTGGAAGGCAATGACTTTCTAATGCTAATCTAAATAATGAACAGTATAACCTATCGTTAATCATGAGTAAATAATGTAAAATGAAAAACTACCTAATTTTAACTATGAGTAAATGACACTAAATGAAAATCAATCTATGTTCAACTATATGAACTATGTTCATGCTATACTACATGTAATTTCAAAGAAGCTTGGACTGTACAGTGCAAGAAATGGGAATGTGTACACATACCTTTTACTTGCCTCCTCCTTCTTACTCCGAGTAATCAACATAGGTACTGGTTGTTAAAAAATTATACCTCTAAACTGTTACCAGTGTTTTATACTTTTTTAAGAATTTATTACTATGGTCGATTTCACATTCAGAATGCAATACGCAAAGTCCATAAGCAATGTATTTCATATGGGTGTTTGAGCGCTACTACACTAAGTAAAAATATTGACTCCGCGCTACATAACCTTCTCATTTACAAACTCCTATTGAATAACGTAATACGAAACATACTTATCATTTGTATAGTTTTAAAGATCAGGTACAAACAAGTATTACAGTAATGGAATGTTTACCAATTTTTTTGTCTTTTTAATTATTTTCAAGTAAAAAAATAGTTATTGTTTAAACTGATATCAATAGCTATCAGGAAAAAAATATACTGTTCTCTAAATAAAAGTGACGTATTCTTTTTAATTGTCGGTATTTCTGTAAGGGACATAATACATATCTTTTCATAGGACTATAACAACAAGAATGCTGTAATTATTGTGATACATAGAATTATATATTTACATAAGGCATAAACAAAGTTATTAGCTGGTGAAATAAAAAAAAGACATTATTTATATATGAGATTATTTTTCAGGAATAACACAATGGTAATTCCTTTTGAATGGGCCGTTGTTATGAAAAAAGTAATTATTTCAAACTAGTTTATTATTTCTGTTCCTGCCCAACATATGACTTGTGATACATCAAATTACAGATAAAATTCTGTATTTTATAACAAAATAACAAAGCACTTATGTCCTCATGGAAAGAAAAGAGTTATTTAATATGAAACGCAAAAAAATGTGTCTAGATTTAAACGTCTAACTTTGTACGAGCGTATCTCTTTTAAATTTCAGAGTATAGTAATAACATTTATAGAGTAATAAAATACAATTCATTAGGAAGCGATAGCAATTTTTTCAGAATTTTTTGATTAAAAATGAGCTTGTTAGGGTGTGTTATGTGAAACTAAATATTTTTGCCCGTAACCTTCGGATGGTGTCGGTGGAGGAGAGTTATTGTATTGTATTGATGTTTTCCGTACGCCTGATAACACAACGCGTTCTCGTAAGAGCTGTACTGCATTCTGCACATGAAATAGAGTATAGTAACCTTATTGTGGTTAATTGTATAATCGTATTTTAGTTTATACATACCACATACCGATCGGTACATGTATAAATTACCACGTTCATCATTGACCAGTACTGCAGTACGCTTTAATCTCTTGTGCACTGAACATGAACCCAAACACAACTGGTGAATTTCTATGTACTATAATAGAAACAGCCTTAAATTTTGTGTTAACAAACTAAACTAAAATTATAAAAGCAAACGGCAAAGTATGATGCAGTCTAATTAATCAACTAAAAGCATTTGGGCTATTCTGATATAAAGTATTTATTTTAACTTTAAAATAATTAATAAATAAAAGTAAAAATATATGGTGATTTATATTGCGTATTACCATTTGATTATAATCAAGAGTATGGGTGTAGTAGTTCGTTAGGCAGCACACTATATAAACTGCTGCAACCATTTTACCAGTGTGGGAGTGCAAAGACGTATTACAGAAGCTTCTATTGATATTACATATGGTATAATCAACGCTCAACTATTGTTGATTTCATGTTCAGAATGCAGTATGGAAAGTCCATAAGCAATGTATTTCATATGGGAGTTTGAGTGCTACTACACTAAGTAAAAATATTGACTCCACGCCACAACTTGTTTTCATTTACAAACTCCTATTGAATAATGTAATATGAAAACATACTTAATATTTATATTGATTTAAAGATCACATACCGACAATTATTATTGTAATGGAATTGTTTATCAATTTATTTGTCTTTTTTAATTATTTTGAAGTAAATAGTTATTGTTATTTGTGGGAATACAGTAAGACCTTGACTTACGCGATGTCACGTTAGTGCGATTTGGTTGAACATAATGTATTACATTGTATACAGTAGTTATTCTTATCTTACAGATGTTTACATTTATGACCACTGTTTTGCTAATTCCTCTCGAAACCGATATCATAGTTGTCCTCTCCATTTTTACCCTGGAATTTTATTTTATCTTCATTTGCTTTTGTTCTGAACATTAGTACTGTTTAGTGAGTTAAAAATTTCGATCATATAAGGTTACGTAGATTTATTGAATCATAATTTTAATTGTGCTACAATTATTTTCAGGTCTTTTATTTTCTTGGGTTTGTTGTAATTTACTTTGTGTAAAGTATGAGTCGAATAAAGGTTATAAAAACGGAGAGCGATTACTTTAAAGGAAAAGTTAGATGTCGTTAAAATTTATGAAAGGGGTGAAAAAACAAAGAACATAATTTTTTTTTGTTTTACGTCTGACTGTATTGCAATATCTGCTAATGCAGATGGTAAGAACATAAAAGGAACGACTGGGTTAGTGAATCAACACTATGGACAATTAGCAGATTTGAATGGTACGGACAATTAGTGAATGTTTTAAGGTTGAACCGAACAATCCAAATTATGTGAATTTCACGTTACGCGATGATTTTACGGAATGCATCCCTCACATAAGTCGAGGTCTTACTGTAGTTCACAGGTGTCAAAATGATTCAGAGATTCTCGGAATACGAAACACGACCCATTATCTAATCTTTAACCTACTTTCGAATCAGTGTTTTTTAAAACTTGTTTATTAGTTCTGTTTCTGTCCAACATATGACTTATCATTATATCAAATTTCAGATAAAATTCTATATTTTACGCCATAATAACAAATATGTCGTCTTTGAAAGAAAACAGTTATATAACGTTAAACAAAAAAATGTGACGAGATTTAAACTTTCAACTTTGTACGAGCTTATCTTATCTAAATATCAGAGTATAATAATAACATTTATAGTGTAATAAAATACAATTTCATTTGGAAACAAAAGTAATTTTTTCAGAATTTTTTTATTTAAAATGAACTTGTTAGAGCGTGGTAAGAGAAACTCTAAATATTTTTGCCTGTGACCTTCGGATGGTGTCGGTGGAGGAGAGTTATTGTATTGGGTGTGCCTGATGTTTTCCATACACCTGATAACACAGCGGGTGTTTATAAAAGCTGTACTGCATTCTGACCGTGAAATACAGTGTAGGCCTTGTTAAAAAAAAAATGCATTAAATAAAATATTTGTGGTTTTTAAATTTCCTATAACTTAAGTTTTATATAACTTTGTCATAAAATGCATACTAAGGCTGCAATCTTTCAAAAAATCTATTTTTTACCAATTTCAATGATAAAATATGAAAAATCAATAATTGATGTGAAATTAAGCATTGTAGAAAAGAATGTTTGAAATAAAAGTTGTAGGATTTTTAATTTTCTACAAATTGGATTATACAGAGTGATTCAATAAGATGGAAACAATTTCAATAAGCTGTATTTCCTGAACTACATGTTATATTTTAATTCTGTAAATTACATTTGAAAGAGAAAGTTTTAAATTTTAATTTACATACATGAAAGTTTATAGATGTTCAATGTGTCCTCCTCCGGCTGCACGTACAACATCTAGACGGTAACTGAACTCATCCCAAACTCTCTGACGCATGTCTTGGGTCACTGAGTTGACTGCAGCTGTGATACGATTCCTTAGTTCATTCAAATTGGTGGGAAGAGGTGGTATGTAAACTGCACTTTTCACGAACCCCCACAAGAAAAAGTCACAGGGTGTGAGATCTGGAGACCTCGGTGGCCAAAACTGAAGTGCAGAGTCATCATTCGCCATGCGACCTATCCATCGTTGACGTATGGATTCATTTAGGAAACGCCGAACATTGCGATGCCAATGGGGTGGATTTCCTCAAATGAATGAAGATTCAGGAGATTATATTTTCCAGCAGGACGGAGCTCCACCCCATTGGCATCGCAATGTTCAGCGTTTCCTAAATGAATCCATACGTCAACGATGGATAGGTCGCATGGTGAATGACGACTCTGCACTTCAGTTTTGGCCACCGAGGTCTCCAGATCTCACACCCTGTGACTTTTTCTTGTGGAGGTTCGTGAAAAGTGCAGTTTACATATCACCTCTTCTTACCAATTTGAATGAACTAAGGAATCGTATCACAGCTGCAGTCAACTCAGTGACCCAAGACATGCGTCAGAGAGTTTGGGATGAGTTCAGTTACCGTCTAGATGTTGTACGTGCAGCCGGAGGAGGACACATTAAACATCTATAAACTTTCATGTATGTAAATTAAAATTTAAAACTTTCTCTTTCAAATGTAATTTACAGAATTAAACATGTAGTTCAGGAAATACAGCTTATTGAAATTGTTTCCATCTTATTGAATCACTCTGTATATACTTTTGCCATAAAATACGTAGTCAATGCTCAATTTAATGGACTAGCCTCCTAAATAAATAAAACTGTTTCAAAATTACAAAAATCTAAGGAATGTTAATTTTTGTGAAGAAAAACCTGTACCTTACGTACTTCCTGAAAGGTACAGTTTTTTGAAAGTTGTGATAAGAATAAGGCTATAAGCAAATCCAATGTTTATTTTATCACGTTATAGAAACTTATGTAACCAATTGTGTTATAACTGAATGACTTTCAATTTAACGAACTTCCACAACAACGGACTTTGGTATCCCCCAATTAGTCAGTTAAATCGAGTATTGACTGTATTAATTGAAGCTGCAATCTTAAAAAAAAAATTTTTACACGACCACAGCTCCCTCCCTACAAAAAAATTTCAGTAGACATGCACTTATCCTACCTTGTAGAGTACAAAACATTTAGTAGATGAGAGCATTTTTTTAAAAATTGTAATAGCCGTTTTTGAGAAAATTGCACAAAAAACTACTACTTTTGGTTGATAGTTTTTGATGAAAATGTTTGTGTCAGATCCCATGGTGAAACTTAACTGAAATTCATGTTTAAACTTATAGTTATTCTGTTCTTGAGATGTGTTGTTTTCACACATGCAGAACAATCGCTAAAAACATATGTTTTTGGGTTCAGGAGGCCTGAAAATTTCTATATCCTGTGAAAATTTTATTTTAAATTGTCAACATGTAAACAATACTTTCCTTTCCTATATATGTAAAAATTACCACTGATTTCTGTTGTCCAGCAATAATTTGTGTAGATATAGGCCATGCTCTGGTAACATGATAAACTAATTAGTTTAACTGTATGACTACAAAAAATTAGAGCTTTCTACAGATTTCTTCACATCTCGCATTTTACAGCCCATGGTCTCTTGTTTTCGCAGTTACTTTCCCGAAATTCAGAAAAAACCGATTAGGTGTATGGTGGGAGTTAATCACTTTACCTCATGCAGACCAATATTTAAAGAGCTTTGAATGCTTACAGTTCCTTTTTTGTGCACCTTTGAAGTGATAATGTACATAAAGCAAAATACCTTTTTACAGAATTTTAATGTCCACAATCACTACACTATTTATCGGATTATCCTCGTACATAGTTTGATTGTAATGGATGGTAAAGAGAGTGATAAGTTTAAAATATAGAAAGGCATGACGCACGGCAATAGTTTTAGCCTATTTCTTTTATTGTCTTTTTTGATTTAGTTATAAAACAATGTGGAAGAACTAAGCAATACAAATTGGGAAACTAAAACTTAAAACTACAGGCAGGCATGTTGTCAGGGAATGGGCTTGAGTGGCTTCAGCCCCTCCCATCGAAAGGCTAATCCAAATTTTGTACCAGTCTGATAGCCATTAGTTCCAGTTTAGATTTCTGATCAGGTTTGACAGTTTATCGTTGGTTATTTTCCTCTATTGCCCTTCACTAGCTTGAGCCCAGAGGCTAGAATCACAGATGCTTTGCTATTCCGACCTGCCATTGCAGTGAAAAAAACACCATGACACCTCCAGCCACATGAACAATCTTACTTATTTGTTTATCTATTCACCAGCTAAATATAGTTCAGTATTATTCAGATTTATTGTCTAGTTTCTATGAAATTTATATTTGAAATTCATTTTTTTTGTTTTAACAAATTAATACCTCTAAATAAAATAAATGAAAATTATTTTCATGAGTAAACTTAAATAGAAAAATACATAGAAAAAATAGTAATAAAAGTCCATTTACTCATGCAAAATTATTTTGTGAACGTGATTATATTATTTAATTTATTATTATATAATGTACAGAACATAAGAAATACAGTGCGTAGAAATCGCGAGTTCTCTAAGTAACAGAATTACTATCGAGTAATAATTGAACTATTTTTGTGTAAAAATATATTATTCTTGTCTTTTCTTGGTACAAAGAAGTCACTAGGAATGGAGAAATTCATAGAATGAATGATATAATTACACCATACTAGGAAGTCCGAATAGATTACACTTTTGAAATTTGTTCTAAAATTCTTGATAGTTGGTAACAAAAGACGACCTTCACTGTAGTGCTTGTAGGATCAGTCTGAATGCCTGAACAGCATGTATTAATACTGCCAGTGTGCCATCAATTGAACAAAAGCTATGGAACGTCATAGGGTATATGATGCCTTAAGGCGTCATTTGGCTCTGGGAAGACTCAATTTGACGCTATGGGTGTCATTTGGCCTAATGTGTTAATGAGCATAACAGTTTGATGTAGAACCAAAAATAATCTTCAGATTTAGCCCCCTCAAACCAAAATTCTGGCTACTTTCTTGACTCCAGAAGGCAGTCACAAAGTGATGCATTACATTGGAGATGAAAAAATATGGGGAAAAGTAAAGTCATGAAAGTTGGAGGAGAACTGGTGGAATTGGACATTAAATGTAAGAGAACAAAATTGAATCAGGAATCAAATTATGAATATCTGAGAACAATTGAAGAATAAATAAACATAAGAGTATAGGAATTGAATCAGATCTTCTATAGCAGTTATCATCAACTAAATTTGATCAAGGTCCATTTAAAATTTTAATGAGATTGCCCCGGTCCGGCCAACTTTACTTAGACCTACCTTCCTGACTAAAAATTTATTTATGGCAATCATGCTAAATTTTAGTTCTAATTGTGGATTTCAAAAAGGTTTCAAACTACTGTACAAAAGTTGCAGTTTTTGTGTTTTGTATTGCAGTGCTATCATGAGTTGCTTTCAGCCTGATCGCAGCCGTAAACTTATTCAGTGAGCTTCAACTCTCTTCAGAGAAACTTGGGTTTATGTCGTGTTGATATCATCAGTTGCTCTCGCATACGCATAGCCTAAACGTAAAAAATGTTATCTCCAAAATAAGATCGGCACACAAAAAATTATTTTCTAGAGCTCACAATCCAACAGTTGGTGAGCACTGCTCTGTAGTTTGAATAACATGGTTGTAGGTAATAGAGTAGTCAGTAGAAACACAAAAATAACATAATTTAAGTCAGTGTATCTTCCAAATTTTTCCTGAACTTAGTGGAGAAAGACAGGATATGGGAAGGATAAGCGTGCCAGTAGAATAAAAGCTAAGAAAGTTATTTAATATTTTACTTTCTCCTGCCCTACATGAAATATAGGGATAGAAAGTATTATTTTCATGTCGAGTTTTCACCAGAAATGTGTGTTTTCATTTTCAGGTCCCCTGAACCCAAAAAAACAGGTTTTCCCCATTAGTATTTGTGTGTGTGCACGTACAAAGTTTTTTCATTGAAATTGATCAACTGGAATTAGTAATTTATTCATATAATTTTTCAGTTTTTTGTCATTTTCTCCAAAAAAACTGCTAGTATGATTTTGTTTGAATTGCCTCTTTTATTAAATTATTTTGTACTCTACAAGATGTGATAAGTGCTATGTCTGCTGAAATTTATGGAGGGAGCTGTTGTAGTAAATAATGGTGTTTTAAAGATTTCAGCCTTAATATTCATTTTATGGCAAAATTACACATAATTATATAGTTATGGAAAATTTTAAAACCTACAACTTTTATTTTAGTGTTTTTCTCTACAGAGCTTAGTTTAGTGATTTTATATATTTTGCTCATGGAAATTGGTAAAAATTATTCAGGGGGCCTGAAAATATATATTTCTGATGAAAACTAGATTTCAAAAAATTAACTTGAAAACAATACTTTCCTTCCCTATATTCATATAGGGCAAGAGAGAGTAAAAATGAGAATAAGCAGTATCTGTTTGGGTATGAATGAGTATCTTTATTTTTCAAAATAAAAAATAGAGATTTTGTGCATGCAAGTCTGTTGAATAATATAATTGTTTGTTTTTTTATGATTTGTTCACAGTAAGTGGGATGAATTAAGACTTGTCTCAGACTAACGTAATTTAACAACAAAATTGTCTATTTGGAACGAAAATAAACTTCTCTATTTCATCAACAACTAATGTCAACTAACATCATCACTTTCTTCGTTAATTCTTCTTCTTCTTTTTCATCATCATTATTTAATGGAATATGAATGGAAAAACCTTGGGGAAACTATAATTAACATTATCATTGTCATATTCATCAACTAACACAAGGTTCAAATTCCAAAAAGATATGCACTGGAACTTCCATGTAACAAAACTCTATCCCAAATTAAAATTTTGTTAAATGGAGGTATAATTTGTTTATTAATAATAATATTGATCATAATACTGCATTTATAGTACTTTGGACAAGTAGGACTTATGTGGTATATAGAATGGATGTTGGCTGTACTTAAAAGTACAGTAAGTAAAGTAAAAGTCATTTTGAATTTTATCTTTTTGGAGGATTTAGTGCGCCTCCACTCCTTTGATTGTTGTTTGGATTCTGGCTTAACATGGTAAATCCAAGTTTCATCACCAGTCATGATTTGATTTAAAAATACATATCTGTGAGCAATTTTGGAACCCAGCGGGAACACAACTTGTGTTAACCCATACGGTTGGCTACAATCTCATGCAAAACAGTTATTAATTTTGTAGAAATTCATCTGAAAACATTGTTATTGTAATCATCTGTTCTTTTTAACTTTTTCATCCACTTTCCTGACTAAGTCATTGACACGAGAAGCCACCCACTTTGTGGTCCGTCGTGGACATCTGTCTGATTTTCATAGAACTGCCTAACCCACTTTCACACTATTCCATCACTCATTGCAATTTCACCATAAATCTCTGTAATCTGCCAATGAATTTCAGCTGCCTGAATGTTCCTTGCATTCAAAAATCAGATAACAATGAATCTCTCAGTCAGCAGGTTCATTGATTGTTTTAAACATTGTAAATGACCAAAGTTAACATAAGAAACAAAATTAATCAGCTGTAATGGCATCAGTATCTCAGAGCTAATGAACTAGGAAAAGTCTATGAGCAGAGTGTCAACAGTAGCACTCTGGGGCAGCTTTAGAACGAATTGGTACTTACTTTCTGGATACACCTCGCACAATGGATAGGTTCGCCTGGATGAAAAATCTATGGATGTTTATAAAACCCGCTCTTGAAATTTCAATGGTCTTGTTTTCTGTGGATAGTTCAATTGACGTTTTACCTCTCTACTTAAATGAGTACAACTTAAAATATCACAATGAAGTAAAAAAAATCATAAATTAGAGGTTTGTATGGAGGTTCGAGTGTAATTTTTAAATATTTTTATGTACTGATGTTTATTTTTAGATTTGTCGCATAGAATTTATTATATTTATATTAGTTAAATGAAAACACTAACTTGATGTGATTTTCATTTAAGTAAACCTGTATTATTATAACATTCCTTTATTCAGATTACAAAGGTTCAAATCATGGAAACTACTGTGTGCAATATGGAAGTCCATAGAAAGTTGAACGATATATTATTTAAATTAGATTTATAAATTGACATAATACTGTTATGATGTAATTGATATAATGTAAGTCATTGTTATGTAAATTATGCAATCGTAAAATTGCTACTATGTAAATTATGCAATCATAACATAAATGTTATGTAATTATGCAATTAATAACATACAGTTAGACTGTGATTATCTGAGGTCTTCTTCTTAAGGTACCTATCCGTTTCGAGTGTTCTCCACCATCATAGCAATTCTCACTTTATTCATTGCACTGCAAAATAGCTCTTCTGAGCTTTCTCCAGACCAAGTTTTCAGACTCTGAAGCCCTAACACCCTTCTTCTGCCAGGTTCTCGTTTTCTGCATATATTTCCTGCAGAATGGCTCGTTTTAAAAAATATTGTAATTCATTCCTCATGTAATGTCCCAAATCAACCTATAACAGGCAGGTGGAGTGTTGAATTATTCGCACTTGATCTTCTTCTAGTTACAGGGCAACAAAAAATTAGTTCTGTTTCTTATCACATGGTCAGCTAATTATGAAACTGAAACAGTTTAAAAAATTTTTTTTTGTTTTACGTTTGACTGTTTTGCAATAGCTGCTAATGCAGACGGTGAGGATATAGATGAAAATGAATGATTTAAGAACAGAAGATGTAGTGATGTAAAAGACTAGTCACAGTTATCTTCTCTGAGAATAATGAATTTCATTATACAACCAGAATCTGTGGTGAATGAAGTGAAGGTGTCATTTTCAGGGTGGAAAGTATGTGGTTTTGAGAGGGCCTGGCATGCTGATAAGCATACTTTTCAACTCAGTAAGGAAGGCACTTGTAAACCACCTAACTCCTCGTTTTACTTAGTAAACCCTCTAGGGGTTCAAACCAGCCTTTCGGCTGATGACCTAAACAACAACACATCCAAAATATTGGAGCTTCTTATACTTAATAGTGGAAATGACTTCCATGTCTTTCTTCATTCTCCTGAGAACCTTTAATATTTGGTATCTTAACGGTTGTCGATGGGACCCTCAACATTCATCTGTACGGCCACAAATGCCTCCAGTTTCCTTGTGATGGCTTTATCCAAGGTACAGGGCTCTACAGTGTACAGGAGCACAGAGAAGACAAGATCTTAAGATGCCTAATTTTTGTTGCAAGAGAAAGGTTGTGGTTCTTGAAAATAGAATTAATTTCATTTTGTGTTTTGTCCCATAACTTGTTTATCATGGTTTCCAGGTAACAATACTGTCCTACTCTCTCTCAATCTGGGTTTACCGACTGTTTCTAAGAGAGAGAGAGAGAGAGAGAGAGGAAACATTTAATGGGGGTGGATTTCCTCATTTTTAGTGTGATCCTTGAAATTATTATTTTACAATTTAAAAAAATACTTGGAAGGTGTAGCTTGCTCTGCTTGTATAGTTTTCACCTCTCCGACTCTTGTGCATTGTAGGTGCACGCCTACTGTCAGTCCAGCTGTTAATCATCGCTGACGTTGCTCCAACTACGACAAAGAGGTGGTTAGAAGGGGAACTCTTCCCCAGTCCTCAGTTAGTGCATGCCTATAGGAAATATTTTACTATGTTGTTCTGCTATACATCCCTGAATTCTCCTCCAAAACCGCATTTCCACTCTGATGACACACCGAAACTTGCAACCGAAAATATGATTATTTACAAAAAAAGGTAAAATAGTGGTACAGCAGTGGTAATTGGTCAGTGAAAAATTAAATATTTTTACAATAGGATTGAATGTATGCTGTAGGATGTATTAGAAAGATTTATTAACAATCTTATAAGTTCTTGACATTTCCTATACTCCAGTTGGAATTCTCTTGGACGCAATAATTAATAAAAAGAAAAAATGAGTGCAGGTTGTAAAGTTATACTAGTAACCATGAAATTGCAAGCCTGGATCTTGATGAAGTGTTGCCGTATTCGGCAGAGTGGAAACAAACTTTTTATTTTTTATCATCTTATTATCATAAAAATTAGAAATTTATTTGGTTTTTGCTTCAGTATCTTTAGCCAAATTTTGAATAAAAACTTATAAAACAAAATACTGTGCTCGCCTCTCATCAAGCGGTCCTGGGTTCGAATCCCACTCAGGCATGGCATATTTTCATACGTTACAAAAAATCATTTCATCTTACATTGCTTAAAGTTCCACCCCAATGTTGTCGCTAATGACCGTTGCAGTTGATGCGACGTTAAATAAATAAATAAAAAAAAAGAAGACTATTATAAGACAATCAAACGGTAGGCCTATAAAATAAACAAATTTTTAAAACGAGAATGACTAAAAAAACAGCTGACAAACGTTATGTATGTCACGCTTGCAATGAACTGACCGAGTAAAGCAATTCCAATGCTACGGGCAGGGCGGGTGGAGTGGCAACATTGTAAGGCTAGACAGATGGAGGTACACAACTGCTTAGTTTACTAGGAAGCTCGGAATTTTGTGGTTAATAGTATAGCATCAAAATGCAATACATTTATTTCATTCGTTATTTTTTTCATTTTTGGTATTGAAGCTAGGCCTTGTGTGTAATAACTCGGATTATCATGGTCCTAATGTATGTTATGTAGCCATACAAACGCATGTTATTATGAAATAATGCAATCGTATTTACTATGATATTATGTAATATAAGTGCTATTAATTATTATATTGTATGTTAGAATAAAAAACACCCATTACGTATTTTATGTTTATTTATATTTGTTGTTACATAATGTTTAAGTATTATTAAGTGATTACAAAAGTCGCTAAACATGTTTTTGTATCTTGTTCGATGAGAGATGAACTCTGCTTACTAGATCTGCAGTGACCACCAAACTTATTAAGCTACTGAACAACCATACAATTTTATTTCTTAAAAATTTACTGTCTGCCCATAACAGACAGGTGGAGTGTCAAATTATTTACCCTCAATCTATTCGTTACAGGGCTAAAATAAATAGTTCTGTTTCTTATCACATGGTCAGCCAATTAAATGACTGAATCATTTAAGAACAGAAGAGGTAGAGGTGTAAAAGACACTAATCAGAGTTATCTCCTCTTAAAGTAATGAATTTCATTATACAGCCAGACCCTGTGGTGAATGAAGTGAAGGTGTCATTTGCAGAGTGGAAAATATGTGCTTTTTAGAGGGCCCGGCATGCTGATAGATAAGCATACTTTTACACTCAGTGAGGAAGGCAAGGTAAACCACCTCAGTCCTTGTTTTACTTAGTAAAACATCTACAGGTTCAAACCAGCTTTTCGGCTGATGACCTAAACAAACAACAAAATTTACTGTAGTATAAAAAATTAGAAAGAAAAACACACAAACAAATTGCATTAAATATGTGGGGGAAAAATACTACAGAAATAAAAGCAAGCAAAGATAGCATGATGAAATAAATTTTGTTCAGTAATGTACAAGTGACAGACAAAAAGTGCAGCTGACACCCTTGAATGACATGATATGATTGTTAAGACTCACATTAGTTAGCTTGGTAGCTCCACGATTAAGGCTAGTTTATTATGATGAAAAAGTGTAAAAAATGGATTGTTTTACCTAGTCCTTTTAAAAAAAAAATTGTATATTATGATTTGTTATGTTAAGATAAATAAACTCATTAAGTTTTTTTTTTTGTTTTTATGTATAATTGTTATTATTAAGGCTAAAGCGAATGGTTTAGGATGAAAGTAAGTGTGGCTAAATCAATTAGCCACAATTCCATTTTTTTGGCCAACTTGCGTTGTAGTGGTCAGTGCAACTGGCTTTTATGTTGGAGTCTCAGGTTCAATTTCCGGTCAGGTCTGGCATTTTTTCCATCTGTATATCACCTCATATCATTACCGACCCACAAGCTTATGTAGGCTTAGTTAGGTACTAGCTACTCGGATTCACCTAGGTATAATTTGTTTTACAGTAAATCCTCGATTACTCACTTAACCAAAACGGATCCAAAAAATTTATTTTTTTAATTTGGTGATTACTTGATTTCAATATTGTGTATATGCACAGTATTTAGATACGTAGCATTGTTAATGTACAGAACAGTGTCCAATGAAATAAATTACAAATATAAAGTTTCACACTTATAGGAATTCATTTACTTGTTCTTCATCGCCAGGACATGCTTCTAATAAAATGATGACGTGATATTGCAGCAAAAAAGAGTTTCATCAAAAATCTCACTTTTTTAAAACGACTGTAAATAATTTAAAAAAGATACAGTAAATATTAATTACTGTACAATATTGCATTTTGTTCTCTTGAAATATTTATATTTTTGTTTATACATATTAATAAACAGTTGTAAATATACTGAATAATCACTTTTACTATTTTCAAATCCCAAAAAAGTATGACTTGTGTTATCCAGAATTTTGTGCATCCAAAATTGGATCCGCCTCCTATATTTCGGTAAAGGGGGATTTTAAAGAAAAATGTCTGAGTTGATAAAGATGTCACATGAGGTTTACAGAAAACCTCACACCGCTATACGATAACCCCTGTTCAGAACGCCCATCAATAACGATTAATGATGGATCATATTGCCAGAGAAATGCAAGGTTTCATTTTGCTCATACCTAGACATTTCAACTTAAAACCTGCAGATACGCCAAGTAACAGCAAAGTTTGTTCTGAGACTTTTGATCCAGGATCAAAAACAACATGGAGTTCAGGTTTGTCAGGAACTTTTTGGAATAGCGAATGATGATAAACATTTTTTGAAACATGTCATTATAGAAGGTTAAGATGTAGAAACTATCACCACAACCGAAGAGAAAACTCTCTTGGACCCTTCAAAAAGTTTTAAGTCAAATTAAATGTCGAGGTCATGCTCACACTTTGAGGGTCTACTATGAATTTCATCCTCAAGGTGAGAGATTTTATTGTTATTATGAGAAACTCTGGATATTTGCACAAGGCTGTGAGGAGGAAGAGCCCCAAGCTGGGTTGAAGTGGATGTGCATCATGACAATGTAACGGTTCATTCATGATTATTGAACAAAAACCACCATAACCATCAGCCCACAGTTCCTATTCAAGAGACCCATCTTACAGACTTCATCCTATTTCCAAAATTCAAGGTACCATTGAAAGGGCGAAGATTTGACTCAACTGACAACATTAATGAAAAATTTCTGGAGGAGCTACACATTACCCAAAATAAGTTCTCAGCATTATTCCAGATGTGGAAATGGTGTTGGGAAAATGTATAGCTTCATAATGGGGAGTATGTCAAAGGAGACAATGTCAAATAACTTATTTTACGTAAATTAAAAAAAATTAATCCTGGAACTTTGTATAAATAAAAACTCTTCAGACTAGTTCAAACCAGCCATTCCATTGTTGATGTTAACACCACCTTACTAATCTCCATTAAAAATAAAACAGGATTCGCTAAACAGCCAGTTTCTTGGTGATTAATTACACGAAGATAAAACTATTTCAAAGCGAAGGGATTAAATAACATAAAACTATTTCTAACAAAGAAATATAACTAATTTATTTGAAAATTTCAAAAAGTCATAATTTATTGCCAAAAGAAAACTCCTAAAAAAAAACTGATTAAGAAAAAAATTTTAGAAATTATTTTTCAAAAAATAAAATAAAAACTAATACATACAAAGCTAATTTTTTGTTACATATATAATTAAATTGATGACAAAAAATGCAATAGGGTTATAATTATTTTTTTAAAACCTTTTTTCTTGATACTTATTAACAATACTAACATTTGATAAAGTATAAAATAACACCAGATGTTCCAAAAATACAGTATACCTTGTTTATACGGACTAATTGAGACCAGAAGCGATCCAAAAAATTTAAAATCCAGAGTCAAAAAGAAATCTATAAAAACAAAATACAAGGGTCACTTTTTTAACCTCTGATAAGTCATAAATAAAAGACAAGTGAATATAGAAAAAATGTTTTATTACCTAGAGTTACGTATACTTATGGCTACTTTTCCACATAATCACACTGATAATTGAAGCATTTGTCATTTCTGTGGACAACCTTTCCAATATATTGTTCATAAAATGTTGATGCCGATAAATTTAGTGAATATTGATGTCTTGAAGCTCCTCGTTGTGTTTCTGGTGGAGTTTATGCAGCCAGGGGATCAAGATTAATGAAGTTGTTTATTGTAAAACTTTACGAAGTTTGCAGAGAGCCATTCAAAACAAAAGAAGTGTGCTGACTTCTGTAATTGATCCATGAAAATGCACTTCATCACAGTGCTGGTGCAACTTTAAGACTCCTTAAGCAATTTCAATGGTACATTTTCGATCACCCGCCATACAATCCCGAGCTAGCACCGAGTGACATCCATCTTTTCCCTGAACTGAAGAACAGCTAGACTAATGAAAAGCTTCAAGAAATTGTCAAGACTCATTAACCCTTTTGTTACGGCGTGTTTTTCATCATATAGTGAATGTTCATATGTCAAAACACACTCCTAAATAAATTTACCGATAAAAAATTGTTAAAAAATTACAGGCATTTTATGCAACACGTATGGTTATTTTTATTTTAAAAACATAAAAATTGGTGGCTTTTTTTGCTAGCTACAGCGGACGAAACACTTTCGCACGTATAAATTTGCAGGTTACTTTATATTTTTGGCTGTAACATGATAATTTAAGTTTATCATGAAATTGTATAAAACATAATTTGTAGAAGACATTTTCGAGAATAAAACCATGTTTTACAATATAATTTAGAGTAACATTAGCCCTAATACTTGCAGTTTGAAATTTGCAACTCGAACTGTGTTGCATTGCCAAATTCCTGTCATTCCCCACCCTCTTGTTCACAATCCATACGTGAATAATATTGACATTGAACACATATACAACTAAGTTAACAAATACACATACAAAATTACATAGTAGTGGTAAAAGGATAGGGTTTGTAATAGGCCATGAAACAGGTCGAGGGTGCTTTGATGAAGAAAGATAATGTTTACTCTCAGAATTTTTGCATACCACGCCAACAGTTGCACGTAGGATGAAAAGGTTTGATTTTATAGCATCTACGCATTGTTCTGATTTAGTAGGTAAATCTACGAACCTTATAGATAAAATATTCCATAAGTTACATTGTCTTCAAGATAGGATGACTTCAAAAGTAACTTGGCAACTTACAACCATCATTTCAACCTTGCTATCAAAACATTTGCATTGTGTTTTACATGAAATTATAGAGCCATTCAAGGCGCGTAATTTGATATATGAACCAAACAAATTGCTAAATAAAAAAAAGTGCTGTAGGCTTTTAAAGCTGATAACTACCAGGGCAACCGAGATGGCCTCCCGTAACAGAAGGGTTAAAATACATTGCCAGAAATATTTTATGAAGAACGTATTGGAAAGCAAGACCACAGGTACGACAAATCCTGCTATCTTCAACGTGATTATGCCAAAAAATAGTCGTAAGTATATGTAACTTTAAGTAATAAAACATTTCTTCAACATTCACTTGTCTTTTATTAATGGGCAATCGGAGGTAAAAACACAACCCTCGTATAATGGGTAAACTTACCCATTTATTTATACTTCTGTGGACAAAAACACACTATAATATGTTTTTACCAAAATTAATTTTTCTTTACAAAGAAGTAATTTATTTTCTTTGTATTACTTTTGTGAAGTGTTTAAACGCACAATCGTTTCAGGATCATAAATTCAATCAACTGGAGTGCTGCCGGGCTACTGTTCTAGATATACGATAATGTTCAACGTCAAACTTATAGGTTGTTATCTAGCAATGACTCATCCAGAAAATACAGTAAAGTGTATGTAATCCTTAGCTCACATTTAACTCTTTTAACAGTACAAAATATATACTGTATGTGAGATACTGGGGATTTTATGAATTAAGAAATCTTTTTTCCAATACAGATAATCTGTACAAACAAGGTAATATTGTACTACAAAATTTAAAATACAGTCGACCTCGGTTAGAACGCCCTCGGTTAGAAAGCTATATCGGTTATAGCGCTATTTTCAAAATGTCCCCAGTCTTCTATATTAAGTTAACATGTATTTAGGCTCGGTTATAACGCTTTGTGAACTCGGATACAGCGCTGTTTAGAATAGAAAGGGGCCCTTTCTTAGAATTTTGTTGCAGGCTACACAAAGAACGAGAGTTGAGTCATTTCCTGCCAGGCGTTCTCACGCTCACACATATGTCTGTATGCCTTAGTGAGAATTCTTAGAATTTTGTTGCAGGCTACACAACATCGTGAGTTGAGTCATTTCCTGCCAGGCATTCTCACCCTCACACATATGTCTGTATGCTTTAGTGGGGGTGTCTATAGTGTGCCTTGGTGGAGAGAAAGCTTCAATTCAATCTTCTGAACCCACAACAGTGTGCGCATGGTGTTGCTCGTATACAGTATATTCTGTTAATAGTCCGTGATCGTAACGTTTCAGTTTTGTGTTTTGTATTGTGCGCTAACATCATGGCAAAAAGAAAAGCCTTATCATTTGACTTAAAACTTGAAGTGATCGCGTGCTTAGAGAAAGGTGAAAAACAAATCGATGTGTGTCGAAAGTTGGGGTTGGCTGGTTCAATAGTTCGTGGCATATGGAGTTCTAAAGAGAAAATTAAATCAACCTACTACAGTTACGACAACAACAAAGAATCTAAAAGAATGAGAACAACGAAGCATGAAGACTTAGATCAAGCCCTATTGAAGTGGTTTAAGGAGCAGCGCAGTTCCGACACACCACTTAGTGGCTACATTATGTTAACAAAAGCTCAACAGTTAGCAGAACTTATGAACTTGGACTTGGTGTGTAGCAGTGGTTGGATTGACCGGTTTAAGAAACGACATAACATTGTCTTTGGTAAAATATGTGGTGAAGCAAAGGAAGTGAACCAAAGTGTACCGCGCGAATGGATTGCAACAGAGTGGCCGAAAATTATAGACGAGTATGGCAGTGAAAACATTTTTAACGGGGATGAGACTGGCCTTTTTTTTAAACTAGCACCACAAAACACTTTAAAATTCAAGGGGGAGAAGTGCATTGGCGGAAAACTGTCAAAAGAACGTATCACTGTGTTTGTGTGTGCAAATATGACTGGAACAGAAAAGCGGGACCTTTTAGTGATTGGTAAATCGAGAAATCCCCGATGTTTCAAATCTGTAAAGCGATTGCCCGTGAAATATCGATCAAACAAGAAAGCCTGGATGACTTCAGAGATTTTCGAGGAAGAAATTAGGAATTGGGATGAAGAACTAGTTAAGAAGAGAAGAAAAATTGCCCTACTAGTAGACAACTGTACAGCGCATCCAAATATCAAAGAGCTCAAGAGCATAAAACTCATCTTCTTGCCTCCGAACTGTACAAGTGTACTCCAGCCAATGGACCAAGGAGTTATCAAGAGCTTAAAAGCTCACTACAGAAAGAAATTAGCGGTATGTATTCTTCAAGAACAAGACACTTTAAACTTTGGAAAAGTGACATTACTTGATGCTTGTCGGTTTCTCCAAAAGGCGTGGATTGAAGTTTCAAAATCAACGATTGTACACTGTTTCAACCACGCTGGCTTGTTTACAAATCCACAAAACCTTGACGACGACGACGATGACATGCCATTGAGCGAATGGATTCAGCAGTACAACATACCTCAAGACCTACAATCATTCATTTCTTTCAACGAGGATGTTGTAACCAATGGAACTAGCACCGACCAAGAGATTATCAGCCAAGTTCTACAAGCAAATAACACCGACGAAAATGAGTTTGAAGAAGAAGTAGAAGTGGAAGACGGACCAAAAGAACCTCCAACGTACACTGAAGCTCTAAACCAAGTAAGCCAGTTAATTTCATTTTATGAGTGCAAGAGGGAAAACGACAGTGATGATGCAATTTTATTAAACTTGTACAAAATTTCAAGTGACAGAACAAAAATTTTTACTTTCAAGAAAAGTACAAAAAAGTATCAAAGACTTTTTTAAAGTAGAGTAAAAAAATTATTGTGTTCAGTAACTTTTAGTTTTTAAATAATAATTTGTAATTGTGTGTACTGTAATAATTATGTTTTATTAGTTTTTATTAAATATTTTTAAATATGTAATACTCTATGTGTAATAAATTGTAATAAACTAGCCAGTAACTAATTATACAACACGAAGTATGCTTTTTTATCCCTACATACAGTATTTCCGTCGTTTACAAACTCGTTTACTTTAAACTTGGTTACAAAGCTACCTCGTTTATAGCGCTCAAATACGTTCGTCCCTTCAACCGCGTTATATCCGAGGTCGACTGTATAACTAAATTTTTGTCACAATCTGTACAAACACATATATACAAGAATATATACATAAATATACTACATATCAACAAAGTATGAGATGTTTTAAATTGCTTTTCCGCTTCTCAGTTTAAGGAAAAAAATACATTTAGACTATAAAAGGATCTTATTTAAAAATTTCTATTTCATATAATGAATTAATATAATAATTTCACTAACCTTCTTTTTAAACTGCTTTTAAAGTTTTATACATATATAAAGTTTTAAAGTGCTTAAGTTTTATACAAGTGACTGAAGATGTATCATCTTCTGTAAATTTTAAATAAATGAAAAAAATTTTTAGTTTCAATTTTTCATTTACTCTGATGATGGTGGATCCACCGAAACACGTGTAAGTAGGAATAAAATAAAGGTGACGCAGTTTAAAAAGAAGGTTAGTGAAATTATTATATTAATTCATTATATGAAATAGAAATATTTCAAACTGCAGGATGCATTATAAAGATTTATTTTTTAAAAATGATCCATCTTTTGGTGCAAAACACAACTCTAAACTCTAGAAGGAACAACGCAAAAAAAAATTATTTTAAAGGCTGATTAGATAGATAGAGTATGATTAAAACCAACTTTAAATTAATATAACTTAAAAACTGAACTTGTTAAAGGGAGTTGAACAAATTTTTTTCAAAACTCAATTTTTTGTCTTATTTTAAAAATTAGTATTAAAAAATAAAATTTTCCTGATAAAAATGTGTATTCATAAATTTGTTTTTTCTTGAAATGAATTTTAAAGTTTATTATTATTGTACGTAATTAATCAGCTTGATAAAAATGCAAATATGTGAAGAACTTTCAAACTGTCATAGTTAGTGAATATAGAAATGATATACTAGTTTATAAATATTTATCAATGTTTAATACTAAGAACTTATTTACTTCAAGAAGAAGGCAACTCATACATACAAAATTAATTTCTTTAACAATGTTTTTATATGCAATTTCAATGTTTTCATGATATGACGTGCTATCCAAAAGTTCCAGGGGTTTGAATGAAATGTGTGAACTAGTCATATAAGAAATTCTGGCGCTAGGTGAATCATGAGTGAACCGTTGGTTATCAGTGTGCCACAGGGTGTCATCGGGCAACTTTTGTTATGACTGGCTGAAGAGCACAGAGAGTTTGCATTAAGTTTTGTTACAAACTGGCTAAAATGGCTACTGAAACCCATGAAATGTTGGTTTTGGCATTTGGTGGTACATCTATAAGCAAATCAAGAACTTTTGAATGGTTTAAAAGGTTTAAGGACAGTCATGATTCTATTAAAGACGAGTGTTCAGGAAGACTATACTCTTGAATCACTCCAAAAACATTGCCAAAATTCATGAAATCCTGCAGTGTACATGGCAAAAACCTTTTACAACGTGGTAGATGCTACACAAATGTTATAAGGTACTTGCCAACACATTTTATCCCATGAACTGAACATGAGAACTGCAGCAAAGTTTGTTCCCCGACTGCTAACACATGACCAGTGCACCCGCACACACTTCATTGTTTGTACAGGAGTTTTTGACCACAAACAAAATGGCTGTTGCCCTCTACCCACTGGACCTAGCACCGAGTGACTATTTCATATTTCCAAAGATGAAATCCAAGTTGAAGAGACGTCGATTCGATACCGTGAAAGAAATATAAGCAGAATCATAGGAGCATCTGAAGTAGCTAACTACACTTGACTTCCAGTCGTGGGAGAATCATTGGAAACAATATATTGATGTGAAAGGTGACTACTTTGAACAAGATTAATAAATTTTTTATTAAACATGATTAATTTTTATTATTATCCTCAGATTCCTGGAACTTCTGGATAGCACCTTGTACTAATAACGCTTTATTATTCAGATTGAATCGAAACTTAATTATCTATTTAATCAGCATAAAGTTAGATCAGTTTTCTAGCCATTACAGTACACCTAAAAAAATAACTTTTAGGGCGTTTCAAAATGCATCTTCATTACAAACATTCTACATACTAAGAACAAAAGAAAGTGCCGTAATATATAACTGTAACGAATACCATAAAAAATGGATAAAATATGAAAATATTTTTTTTTAATGTTGTTGAATGAGGCTCATAATTAATTCTAGATCAATAATGTGTGCTTATTATCATCAAACAAATGGAGCCCGTAGTTTTTGAGAAAGAGGAGCATTAACTTAGGCATTTTAACATAGTAAAGGACAGGAAGTTTCATTTCTTCTAAAGGAAGTAATACTTGTTACATGAAACACTGTATAGTATGTTGAAGTTACTTTCTAAATAGTCTTTTGTTTTAAAAATGAATGTTTGAGTGAAATGTGAATAAAATTGTGTATTACTGAGTAGATATTATAAGCAAACGCACTTATTGAAGTATCTACAAGTGGTAATGTGTGATAAACTTGTAGGTAACAGGGTTTAAATCTCACAAGTTCTTGACAAGTCCTACGTTTCGATTTTTAATTATGTTAATGTCTCCTTTTGAAAGTCTCATGGATGCAATTAAGAGGGGCGAAAAGAAAAATTTAAAATACAAAAACTTTCTGTTTGCAAATTTTGTAAAATGGTGGAAAAATTCAGTTTTTCCTAATTTTTTTTAGATATATTTTAATTAAGAAAAAGTAAATTAAAAGCTCTATAAAACAATTATTAAATCATACAATAATAAAAAATACACCATTTTACGTAGAATAAAGTGTAAAATATTTTACATAAAAACCGAAAACTTAATTCTTTAAAAATTTCCAATAAGAAGTCCCCACCAACAAAACATAATTTTAAAGAGCAAGTAAGAACAAAAATTCAATTTTCAATCCTGAAAAATAAGATTGATAGAAAAGAATCAATGTAGGGGATAAAATCATATGAAATCTATCTGAATATTTGAGTGTATCGATTACACATTTAAATTTTGGTAACTATGTAAAACAAATTATCAGATTTTTAAATTTCTACAATATTTATTACATTTATGGTATTTTTGAATTTTTTATGTCAAAATTTTCGGTTTTGTTCCGTACAAAATGATGGATCACAACCCGACCTTTCGACCATGATTTTTCTGGTTGCCCCTAACTAGAGGGGGGGGGGGGTTAAGGATAATTACAAAATTGTATTTTTCCAATAAAAGAAGAGGGAAAACCTATTTAAAGGGTCATGTACTTTACACACCTGATATATAGTTACTATTAATAAAATTTACATCTAATATTTTCTCAAATATTATTAAAAAAAAAAAAAGGAAACGTGTTATTAAGTTACAAAGCTACTAGTAGAATCGGAAGAAGTTTCCGTTTCTGTGCATGAAACTGAAACAGTTGAGGTTAATGAACTTGTTTTATCCTCGTATTCTGATTTGACATCTTTTTCATTAATATTTTCCATTTTCACATTTTCCGTTCTGTAATTATTTTCAAATTCGGCCCATGGATCTTGTAACATTGCTGGATGAAAATATAATGAGCTTTCATACTCGTTTTTATTATCATGTGTTTGTTTTGCCCATCGTGGATTCTTACCCTAAGGAAAATAAAAAAAAAGACAACTAACATTTTATTGCTATTCAACAACAGAGTGAATGCTTGTGAATTAAACTAGCAATAACCCTTATGGCTGCGCTTCACAGCAAACTAAACTGAAAAAGCATTTAACTTCTCACACTACCTTACATGCTGGAAGCAATACATGACAGTAAAAAAAATTGATGTAAAAACTCACACAAGTTTCTCTTGCCTATGTTATATGAAAAATCAACCTCTGTAGGACTTTAAAACTAAAAAATCACTAAATGAAGCTAAACTAGACTATGACAGTCTAGTTTAGCTTCATTTTCTTCTACATTGTAGAAAAAAAGCTTGAAATAAAAGTTGTGCTTTTTTTATTTCTTATAACTTTTATTATACAAACTTTTGTTGTAAAATGATGCACCAAGGCCACAATCTTAAAAAAATTTCATTTTTTACTGATTTTTATGAAAAAATACAGAAAACCATTAACATTAAACTAAGCATTGTAGAAAAAATGTTAGAAATTAATATCATAGCTTTATTAATCGCCTAGTTTACTACATTTTTTATGCACTTACAAGATAGGGTAGGTGCCATGTCTGCTGAAATTCTAGGGGAGGCTGTTCTCTCATAGAAAAAAAACGGTTTGTTTAAGATTACGACCTTAATATGCATTTTAGGCAAAAGTGTATACAACCTAAGTTAAAAAAAATTTAAAAACCTACAACTTTTATTTCAAACATTTCTTTGTATAATGAAACACAAACATTTAAATTTATTTTTCTAACTAAACTTAGCGGTAATTAGTGATTTTTTTTCATGAAAATTAAAAAAAAAAGGATTTTTTAAGATTTCGGCCTTAGTATGCATTTTACGACAAAAGTTTATACAATCAAACTTATAGGAAATTTAAAGATACACAACATTCATTTTAAGCACTTTTTCTACAGAGCCTAGTTTAGCGTCAAAGAGTGATTTTCTGTATTGTTAAGCTGAACTAAGGTTGGTTTTCATTCACTAATGATTAAAATTAGGTACTAATGTTTTTGAGGTTAGTTTTTTGTTTATTTCTAATGTTAGGTAATATTGTTCATTATTTGCATTAGCAAGAGAAAGTTGTGTGTTTCACACCAGGTTTTTATTAAACCCATTTAAAAAGATATTGTATCTTGTAAATAAGTGACTGGGAGTTGCACATCAGCAACTCAAGACAAAATATCTGTATAAGTTTTAATAATTAAGTAGTTTTTAACTCTGACCATAGTGACCCAACACCAAAACATGTTAAAAATATTTAAATGCTAAGAAATTAAAGCAATATTAAGAATAATACAGGTGCGTGAAAACTAATATTGTGCCATCATTTAGAATTGAACAAGTATACCAATTTTGTTATTCAGAAAGTTGATAACAAAAGTAGTAAAGAAATAAAACAAAGAATAGCTTTTTCCAAGAAAGTTTTTAACATTAAATTTTAATACAAAAAAATAAGTAGCCTATTTAAACAATTTTATCGAGAGAGTTTTACTATATTGAAGAGAAACATGTGTGTTCATAAAAGCAGATTAGCTGGTATGAGAAAATATGGATAATTAAATAGTATTACTGGAAATCAGATAGCAAAGGGATAGCATTGTCTGCTTGAACATAAAGAAAGAGAAATGTATCAAAACTTAGAGAGATACAATGATTTCATTTTGAATATGTTTGATGGTCAATGAAAGATATGGAATTAAACAATAATGTAGACATTAAAAGAAAGGTAACTAAAAGCAACTCATGGTTACAAAGCGAAGCTATTACAATATCTTTAGTGAATGATGGAACCAAATTAGATGATGTTTGCAACCTAATTAAGAAAACAGACATAAGTCCGAGAGAATCACAGCCACAATAAATTAACCAAGAAAATATACATTTCAATCAATGTTAAAATAGAATTTTAAAAATAATTACTTAACACTATAAATAAAATATGCTTCAATTACAAACCATTTGTCTGTTGTTGCCTTGATTTGAGTTGAAACTGTTATTCAAACTACCGTAACTTGATGAACTTTGTGGGCTACTGAAGCTTAAACTTTTGTTGTATAACCTCATAATACCCCTTTTATACTTCACCCTTCCTTGGTTATTATCTTTTTTCATGCTACTTAATGGACTACTGTACCCAAATGGTATAAAATCAGGACTTAGTGAATCTCTTAATGAATCATTATCACGTCTAGGAGATTGGAAATTTCCATCGGGACTTTTCATTCGATTAAAAGGCGAGTTTAACTGATTTCGATTCATTTCATGTACTTGTATTTAAATTTTTCACTTAAAAACCAGCATAAACATACACTTAACCTAACTTACACAAACAAACATCGTTGCTTTGAACCTTGGAACTAAATTGTTTAGGTTTCTTCTACGCCTTCTTGATTTTAAAATTAATCTCAAAATAAATACTAAGAAAATTAATATTTAAAATACAAATTTATTTATAACAGATCAAATGCCTGTAAGTGACTATGACGCATTAACATGTATTGTAAATTCAATAATTATAAATACTATTTACAATTTTATGTAAAATATATAATTGTATTTTAACTACTCTACCGTCGATCAAAAACTATGTTTATTTCAGAAAAAACTACAATCAAAATATAATATGAACGTTTTTCATTAATAATACAAAGTGACTAATACATTACTCATCTCTTTGTTTGTGCGTTTTGATGGCGTCATAGCGCGCCAATCAACAAACCTTTACTTCAACACTATTTTTTTTTTAAATGTATTTATTTAAAGTCGTATCAACTGCTTGGTCATTAGCGACTACATTGGATTGTGTGACTGTAACTGTGGGTTTACTTGTGAAAATTTCCTGACCCTGGCCGGGAATCGAATGCGGGACCTTTGCGTGGTATGCTAACGCGCCAACCACTACGCTATGGAGGCGGCCACAACACTATTTTATTTTATATATTTTTCTTAGTTTTCACTCCAATAGGTGTGAAAATCGTCAAAATCGCATCCTACGCCTCATTGCAAATTTCCACTATCTTATTCCTAACTCCATCATTCATGATCACCTTCTCTTTCCCTCCATCCAGGAATACATCCACAACATCTCAAAGAATCTCCACGATGCCGGAATGGCTTCAGAAATTGAAGCCATCCGGAGCATCTATACTAAACTCCACTCACTAGCGACGATCCGACAACTGCCATTCCATGTCTTTCTGTAGTTATGCAACTTTCAGCATAAGTTGAAGATATAATTGTATACATCAATGTTAGTCCTTCCTGCTCAGCCAGTTTTTTTGTGATATTGATTTATATTAATATTATGGAAAATCTGGTAATTTTTCTGTAATATATATGTTGATAATATTATTGATGTATATATTGGTATTTATCCTGCTCGTTTTTCTGAATCTGAAACTAAATTTAACTTCCAACGATCCCTCTGTAATGTTTCATTGAAGAAACCTATTGTCAATTATCTTTGAACGATCAGGTGGTATTTCCCACAACATCGTCTCAATTATCTTCTATCAGTTTCAGTTTTCACTCCAATAGGAGCACTTAAAAGTCATTCGATATCCATTAGGTCTTTGAGGTAGGAGTTAGCTTGATGTCACCTTTTTTTTACTGCATCCTGGAGACTCCAAAATGGAGTACAGGACATGTCAAGATAAAACTGATGAGTCTAACTAAATTTTAACAATATTTTAAATTCATTACTTAAGTTACCAATAATTTATTACTACTACTAACTTGCTTACTTCAATAAGTGTATTAATTGCAATACAATACAACAATTTTCCTCAACAATTAATAAATATTTTACAACCAAAACTATTAAGAATTTATTAATGTATTTTCTACCCACAATAGTAGGTTTTTGTTCAAACAATTAAGAGTTGTGATTAGCAACATAGCAATGAATTCTGTTTCTTGAATAGTGGTTGTGGACATTTAAATTCTGTAAAAAGGTATTTTGCCTTACGTACATTATCACTTCAAAGATGTACAAAGAAGGAACTGTAAGCAATAAATTAAAGCTTCTTAAATAATGATCCGTTCTCCGCTTTATTTTATTCTCCCAGCCCTAATTTTCTGTTATATTAAAGTTGGGTGTTTTCTTATTTTGAAATGGTTGATTAGTTTATTTTCTTTGAAAACCTATTCTTTCTCATTTTTGGATAAAAAGAATTATATAAGTGCATTCGTTTACCATTAAATTTTACTAAATAAAAAATGACCCATCGGGTCGCCAAAATCAGCTGTTTAACAGCTGATTTTCGGAGACGAAGGTTCCTGGTTCAAATCCTAGTAAAGGTAGTTACTTTTATATGGATTTGAATACTAGACAGTGGTTACCGGTGTTCTGTACAAGACTACACCTCATTTAGACATCATCCTCAACTCATTGGGTCATGGGGTTGCTTATTGTTCTGAATTGAACAGATTGCAACGTACACAAATTAGGAATAAAACAAATATATACAACTTTTCTAGCTTCCTTATTTATTTTCCTTCACTCTTACAGCACTTACTGATATGACCTACCTGGTCGTTTCTCTTTACCATTTACTCTTTTACCATTACAAAAATCAGCAGCGAATATAAGGGGAAGGGGGGATCCAGGGTTCCTCCAAAATGAGAAAATGTAAGAAAAATTAACTAATGTGAATTATTGTAGTTCATAATATTCCAGAGTCAATAGAAGCTCGAGTCAACAGTGAGCAGTGAGCAGTATGGTTGGTAAGAATTCAATAACATCTCGAACCTCTGCTTGCTGCAGGAGGTTGATAACTAGAGGCGATCTGCACATGCATGGATAAACTACAGCCTGGACTTTATTTTGTTAACATTTTTAACCTACTTAGTTGATATAGCAAGTCAAGGTCATTTTTATATATTTATTCACTGTATTGTTAATTTTATAATTATACCATATATTTTTTGCGTTGTCAAACATTCACTTTGTTTTGTTTAAACCGTTTTTAAAACAATATTCAAAGAATATAATTGTAATTTACCCTCTGGATTTTCCCATAAAAACTAATGTAAAACATTGAGTGTAACTCCTTTATTATCAAAATTACCTGACAAAACATCGGTTTTGGCCCTCCCTAAAAATATTATCTATGTACGCCACTGACCAAAATACAATAGAAGAGAATTACTTTCAACAAAATTACATAAACAATATTTGAATTGCTTCTTGTTTTATAAATATATGTATATATTTATTTAAAAAAATAATCTGGTATCCTTAAACAGTCTTCAAAACATTAAATTCCTTTACTAGCTGCTATCTGTACCAGCTAGCTTCTCTTACATATTTTTTCCAGAGTAAACCAGTTCTTTCATTTTATTGTATTTACCCAAATATAAGACGAGGTTTTTTTCAAATAAAAGATGATCATTATTTTTAAGTTACCAGGTAATTTCATAAATAAATTTTGTAAAATTGCAAAATACAACATAAAAAAGTCAGCATGCGAGAAAATTTTCTGTCTTTAAAGATAACTAAACACATGTAGGAAATGAAATAGAGAGAAAATTTTCAATTAATTTTTAGTGAAAGAATCATTTAAGTTGGATGAAACGTATAGGCATTACAAGGAACAAAACTTTTACTAAATTATACATTATCTCATTATGCGTATGTTTTACAGAATAATTTTATAGATATAAAAACATGTGAAATACTTTGTTTGAGTCTTTTCCGTTTTCTGTATGCCACTATCAAATCCAAATTCCCTGAAGAGTTACACAATTCTCCCACTCCTGCGTCTAGCGCGCCAATCTGACTAGCAATATTCCTGCGTTGTGTCAACTTCACTCCGATTTCACAGTTAATTACTTTGAAATCTATATATTGTAGTCAGTCTACTATGAATTTTGTAGTTACCTACTTAATAATATTCGGACAGAGGATGTTGCTGCAGAGTTCCTTCAGGAAAAGGGGTTATTGCATAATCCCAGAAGATGTAACAACTAAAAAAGGTATGTGAAACACTCACATAACTTTCTCTTCCCAATGTAAATAATTAAAAAATATGATGTAATTGTAATGTAATAATAATTAAATGTAAAATATAATGTAAATAATTAGAAAAAGTTTAGTAATAAGTTATAAGTAACCTGTAAATAAAAAAATATAAAAATAAAAAACTCAAAACAACAGAACGTGTTACATAGTACAATATAGGCTACTGGGACTAAGAAGGACGTGTGTTCGCGTGCGTGTGTCTGTCTCAGTAAGAGGATTCAGTAAGGCAGTGATTGGGAGAAATGAACACGTGTGCAACCCTTCAGGGAATTCGGATTTGATAGTTGCATACAGAAAACTGAAAAGACCCCTTTGTTTTATATTATACGGTAATTTCCGACAAGTTTCAGTTACTTAAAAAAAATTATACTTGTTTTCTGAAATGGTTTTACAATCCGCATATTGCTCGTCTCTTCCGGAGGCTATCAATTTATAAAGAGACAGTACTTCACCTGAATCGCCGCCGCTAATAAAAAGTCAACTTCCCTTTTCTATATTCGTGACAGACAGAGCAAGTGTTTAACTAGTGATGCGCGCGCATTCAAACAAATGAACATCAACTGTCGCAACAATTAGTAAATCGTATTTCTTTTGTCAGATAGTATACTTTTTTGTCCGGGGTGGGTAAGTTCGTTTGTTTTGAAAGAACGTTTTGTTTTTTGTTACTACGGTTTTTGTTTTACTAAAGTGTTCGATTGTGTATAATTAACTGGAATTATTACTTTGAATGTAAATATTACGTGATTGGGAAACAGGTTAGTTTATATTTTATTAAAAACATTATTACTATGTAGGCCTACTTTAATATTTTATTTATTTCAATTCCTATACATTACTCTTGACCAATATGAATACATAGGGAAGGAAAGTATTATTTTTATATCGATTTTCACCGGAAATTCTCGTTTTCAGGCCCCCTGAACCCAAAAAAATAATTTTTTTAACGATTGGTCTGAGTGTGAACAAAATATCTCGAGAACGAATATCGTACAAAGTTGAAACTTGGAACGTAAGTTAAGTACCAATCGGGACCCTTAGTTTAGCGTCAATTAGCGATATTCTGTAATGCTAAAAGCCGAACAGAGGTGAATTACATTTTTATTTAAATCATCGTTCACTCATGATTATAATTAAGTTTATATAATTCATTATGATTATAATTATGTTTTTTCATTTTACATAGTTTACTAATGATTAACCGTAGGTTATTTGTTTACTATTTACATTGGCTAGCGAAAGTCGTATGAGTATTTCATACCATACTTCTTTAAATTAAATTTTTTAATTTTATTTATTTTTCAATCCCTAAATGTATGTTCGTTGCAATTTATTAAATTTAAGAACAATAAACAACCTCATTAACCAATTAGAAGAGGCTGATATGTATGACGTGTAAATGAGGTGTAGTTTTGTACAGACTCAGGCCAGCCATTCCTGAGAGAGGGCTTTTAATTAAAATATAGGTAGGTTCCAATTTTTATTTTCTCTTGCATTGTATGAATATGCAGGGAAGGAAAGTATTGTTCTATTTTTTGAAATCGAGTTTTCACCGGATATATACACATATTCAGGCCCCCTGAACCCAAAAACGTTTTTTAGCGATTGGTCTGTGTGCGTGTTCTTAGCGATATTTTGGGCGGGCGCGCGCACGCACACACACGCAATATACATATTATACACGGTAATATAATATACACACATACATATACAATAGTAGTTTATTCGTGCAATTTTTCATGTTTTTGCGATTTTCTCAAAAACGGTTCCTACAATTTTTTTTAAATCGCCTCATATACTACGTACATGTTTTATGCCCTACATAATTAGATTACGCCATGTCTGCTGAAGTTCTTGAGGAAGCTGTGCTCTCGTAGAAAAAATGATTTTTTAAAGATTGTGGTCTTAATATGCAATCTAGAGCAAAGAAGTATAAAATTTAATTTGTAGAACAATAAAAAAACTACAACTTTTATTGTTAACATATTTTGTAGAACGAACGCTTAGTTTAACTTCACTTAGTGATTTTCAGTTTTTTCCATCGAAATCCGTAAAAATGGGAATTTTTTTAATATTACGACCTCAATAATATGCATTTTACAACAAAAGTTGTTACAATCAAAGTTATAGAAAATTAAAAAACCTGCAACTTTTGTTTTAAGCATTTTTTCTAAAGAACCTAGTTAAAAGGCAATTACTAATTTTCCGTATTTTTAATTTGAACTAAGGTTGATTATTTTGCATTATTTACTCATGATTAGAATTATGTTAGGGTTTTCATTTTACATTTTTTACTTTCTCCTGTCTATATGAATATATAGGAAGGAAAGTATTGTTTTTATGTAGATTTTTCGAAATCGAGTTTTCACCGGATCTATACATTTTCAGACCCCCTGAATAAAAAAAAACATGTTTTTAGCGATTGGTTTGTGTGCGTGCGTGCACGCGCGCGCGTTTGTGTGAACAGAATATCTCAAGAACGGAACATCGTACGAACTTGAAACTTGAAACTTAAGTTGCATACCACTACCGGACCCGACACGAACATTTTCATCAAAATCGGTCAACCGGAAGTAGTAGTTTATTTGCGTAATTTTTCACTTTTTTGCGATTTTTTCAAAAACTGCTCCTACGTTTTTTTTTAAATCGCCTCATTTACTAAATTTTTTATACTCTACAAGATAGGGTAGGCGCCATGTTTACTGAACTTCTTGGTGAGGCTGTTTTTTTAAGATTGCGACTTAAATATGCACTTTAGCGCAAAATTTTAATAATAAAAGTTGTAGGCAATTTAAAATCGTGCAACTTTTAGTTCAAAAATTTTTTTTTGTATAACGCTTAGTTTAGCGGTAAATAACGATTTTCTGTTTTTTACTCACGAAAACGTGTGAAAAATCGATTTTTTTAAGATTTCAGCCTTAGTATGCATTTTACGACAAAAGTGCATATAATCAAATTTATAGGAAATTAAAAGATCTACAACTTTTATTTAAAGCGTTTTTCTCTACAGAGCCTAATTTAGCGTAAAAGAGCGATTTTCCGTATTTTTAAGCCAAACAGGTCGATTTTCATTTTCCGTCTTTCACTCATGATTAAAATAAGGTTATGTTTTTTGAGGTTAATTTTTTGTTTATTTTTAATGTTTTATTACTAATGTTAGATTAGATTGTTTAAATTATTTGCATTGGCAAAAGAAAGTTATGCGAGTGTTTCACACGAGATTTTTTAATGTAAAATTTGTAATAGGTTATTACAAATGGGAATCCTGCAAGGGTTGAAATGTAAAAAAATATTATGGAAGCAGATTCAGTAGATGAATTGAAATGGAGTGCATCAGATTTTATCAGTAGTAAATAATATATATATTACAATTATACTCCATATATATATATAAATACATCAGAAGAGTGGTATTGATAGGCCCTTCATGTATAGAAGAGACCACGGCGAATGTGGAGATGAGAAAATATAATGACACACACTTTGGAAAATAAAAGCTTTTTTGGTCTGGCGCAAATAAATATTTAATTATCAAAACAACGGAGCACTCCCGTAGATACCACTAACGCCCCCTTCCCAATATTTATATATATATATGTATGTAATTCATATTTTAAAATGTATTATTTATATTTACTTTCTCCTGTACTATGTGAGGTGTGGCTATTAAATAACGAGACTGGCATTGTAAAAAATTTTATTTTAATTTTATAGATAATCACTTATTGTCACCTTCAATATATACTCCTTCTCTATCCCTACAACGCTCCATGCGAATTTTCCATCGTTGAAAACAGTGCTGGAAGTCATTTTCTGTCAGCTCCTTCAGGACACGTGCCGCTTTCTCTTTTACAGCTTCCACAGACTCAAATCTTGTCCCTTTTAATGCAGATTTCACCTTAGGAAACAGGTAAGATAATAACATGTAATGAAACGTGGTTTTTTACTTATGATTTGGAAACGAAGTGCCAATCCATGCACTGGAAGAGCCAAACTTCACCGATAGCCAAAAAAGTTTAAGTGAGCAAGTCAAAATTTAAAGCAATGAAGATTGTTTTTTTTATATCCATGGGATTGTGTACCTTCACTGGGTTCCTGAAAACTCAAACAATTAATCAATATTACTACATTGAGGTACTTTCTAAACTACGTCAAAGAGTAAGGAAAAATCGCCCCGAAATGTGGAAAGACAAATCATGGGTTCTCCAGCAAGACAATGCGCCAGCTCATTCTGCGTTATCTGTCAAGAGGTTCCTATCCAAGTACAGCATTTCAGTGTTAAATCATCCACCTTATTCACCAGATCTTCCACCATGTGACTTCTAGCTGTCCCCTAAGGTGAAATCTGCATTGAAAGGGACAAGATTTGAGTCTCTGGAAGCTGTAAAAGAGAAAGCAGCACGTCGCCTGAAGGAGCTGACAGAAGATGACTTCCAGCACTGTTTCTAACAATGAGAAATCATGGCTGGTTGTATCATGAGGAATGTAACACTCACATGATTTTCTCTTGCTAATGTAAATAATAAAAGCTGTAGAAAAATGATTTAATTAATAGTTGTAGATTTTTTAATTTCTTTTAATTTTACATATATTTACACTTCGTAAAATTCATACTGAGGCTGGAATCTTAAAAAAAATCACTTTTTTACCAAATCTGATGAACAAGATACAGAAAATCACTAATTGATGCTAAACTAAGCATTGTAAAAACTTGTTTGAAATATAAGTTGTAGGTTTTGTAATTTCCTAAAACTTTAATTAATTAAATCGTTAAATGCATATTAAGGCTGCAATTTAAAAAAAAAAATTTACCAGGAGAGCACAGCCTCCCTAAGACTTTCAGAAAACATGGCACTTACCCTATCTTGCAGAGCATAAATAATAGTAATGAGGCGATTTTTAAAAAAATTGTTGGAGCTGTTTTTGAGAAATTTGCAAAAAAGTGATTTGCACGAATGAACTACTCCTACTGGTTGAACATTTTGATGTAAATGTTTGTGTTGGGTCTCCCAGTAGTATCTGATTCATGTTGCAAGTTTCAACTTTGTACGCTATTCCATTCTTGAGATATTTTTTCAGACAGACAAACGATTTCAAAAAATTACCTTTTATGAATAGGACAAAAGAAAGTATAGAATGTACATTTATGATTACTTTCTCCGTTACTGTATGTAATAGGAATTGAGAAAGTATTGTTTGTAAAAAATTTTAGATATAAGTTTTCAACTGATTTTTCATTTTTCATCAACACTGAATCCAAAAATGTAATTGTGTGTATCGATTTTTTGTCTTTTTTTGTACCCAATCGGGCACAAAATTTTTTTAGAATTATGTAACATAAAATAACTGGATGTGTAAAGCACCATATTATGCATCTGTCAAAATTTATAACAACCTACCAAATCATTTGAAAGATCTTCTACACAGTTTTAAAAATAAACTCAAACAGTTTTTGCTAGGAAAAGGTTTTTCCGAATAGCCCTTTAGAGAGAGAATGCCAGATCATAATGTAATTACTTCTTTATATTTTACTCAAGTTTCCTTTTCTCTGATCAGTGGAGTTTTGCCTTTTAGAAGTCTATAAAAGTTACTGTTCTTTCCTTGCTTCTCATTTTTCTGCTTTTTTAAATACGAGAAGTATTTTATAATATTTATAAATTTTTTAATAACTGAAAAAAATCTCTGACAAACTGGTCTCTATTGTCTCGTTCAAAAATGTAGCTACATACTAATAATAACTTTGTGGAAATTAAGTATTTTCTGTTTTTAATGCTATGTTCCGTGGTTCAAATCCTAGTAAAAGTTACTAAAGTAACTTACCTTGACTTTAATTTAGGATTAGAGTACTAGACAGTTATTACAGGTGTATTTTGATGTTTAAGGTTCAGTTAACCACACTTTCTCAGGAATGACCGGTCTGAGCCTGTACAAGACTACAATTCATTTTACACGTCATACCATCTTCATCTCATTGGTTTATAGGATTGCTTATTGTTCTAAATTGAACAGATTGCAATACACACATTAGGGTTTTAAAAAAATGCAATTTATAAATAAGAACAAAATACTTTCTTTGTACATATTTATTAAGTTATTTAATGTTGAGTAATGAAGATCAGTATTGTCTCATAGAAGCAAATACCTTCTAATTTCTAATAAAGATCGAGAGCGCGAAATAAAACGGAAAAATTGGAATATTTATTAGTAATTTTGTTTACTATACTGTATTTAGTTGTACGGTCGTAGTAGTTCATTAACATTCCAATAGAGTGCTCTCGTATGCACTGGAATAGTAGAAGCTTGTTCTGAGAGTTTTTAAAAACTCTCATGAGAGTTGTATAGAGTTTTTATAAACTCCGTACAAAATATTTTATTATATGTACTTTTTGCGCTCCTTTCATAGCGCAGTGAGACTAATGCTATAGTGCAAAAGATCCACCTCCTGAAGTCAAAAATGTTCATAGGTCAGATAACGCTTTGTTATAGAGTTGCAACTAGTGAAATATTTCGGCTGGATTTCAGCTACCCCGGTGAAATGAAGCCATATTGACTACAACCATAATTAACGGGTAAATTTAGTAGTTATATATGGTTTTGACGTAATGATCCGATAAATAGAATGAAATGGGTCCTAGAACTAAATTTTTGTATAAAAAGCAGGAACACTTTTTTTTGAAAGCAAAATTATTATTTTGTATAGAACACAAAATTTAAGCGTTGAAAATAACACATTTTTTACGTTTGATGTAAATAACTTTGTTAAATACTTAATTGTCATTGAATTTTTTAGTTCACCGCACAGAAAATTAACTTGTGAGAAATTTTTAATGTATTAAGCAAGTAAAAAATAAATGCATTATAATGAAATTGAACTTTTATTAATTACAAAACCAGACTAAACTGTTAAAAAAAATCTTATGTGAATCACTCACATGATTTTCTCTTACCAATGTAAAATATAACCTATGTTTAATCATTAATAAACAATGTTTGAAAACATGGCCTAAATTTAATCATGAGTGAATGACGCAAAATAATGAAAATCGACTATTGTCTACATAGAAATACGCAAAATCACTATTGTTGCTAAACTTAAGTACAAACTAACTATGTAGAAAAAAACTTGAAGTAAAAGCATAGGTTTTTCAACTTTCTGTAACTTCAGTTATGCTCTTTTGTCGTAAAATGCATTCTAAAGCCGCAATCTTTAAAAATTCAATTTTTTACCGATTTTAACGAGCAAAATACACAAAATTACGTAAGTTACTGACGCATTGCAGAAGAATGTTTGAAGTAAAAGTTGTAGGTCTTTACTTTCCTACAACTTTAATCATATACGTTTTTCCCCGATTGCATATTAAGGCCTTAATCTTAAAAAAAATTCACGAAAGCACTGCTCCCCCCCAGAATTTCAGCCGACATGCCGCTTACCCTATAGTAGAGCATAAAAAATTTAGTAGATGAGACGATTTAAAAACACAATCGCAGGAGCCTGTTTTGAGAAAATCGCAAAAATTGAAAAAATTCACGAATGAACTACCACTTCCAGTTGATCGATTTTGATGAAAATGTTCGTTTCGAGTCCTGTAGGGGTATCTAACTTAAGTTTCAAGTTTCAACTTCGTACGCTATTCTGTTCTTGAGATATTTTGTTCACATGCGGACCGATCGCTAAAAGTGTTTTCTTTTTGTTCAGGGGAGGCTGAAAATGTGTACCTATATACGTGAAAACTCGATTTCGAAAAATCAACGTGGAAACAATAATTTTCTTCCCTATGTATTCATACATATAGGGCAGGAGAAAGTAAAAATGCTTGAAATGAAATTTCTAGGTTTTTATTTTCTATAAAGCATTTTTATAGCGTACGTATTTTGCCTTAAATTGTAGTATATGAAGACTGCAATCTTTAAATACACAATGTTTTTTACCACGAGAGCTTTACTACCCACGAATTTCTCCAGACATGCCGCTTACCCTGTCTTGGCGTAAAAAATGTAGTTAATGAGACGATCTTAATCAAAATCGTTGGACACAATTTGAGACAATAACAAAAAAGTGAAAAAGTACGAAAAGACTTACGGTTGACCGATTTTGATAAAATTGACTTAAGTCTGGTCTCCTCGTGGTACCCTCCTCCTTGTGGTAATATTAACTCGGTAGCTTAGAAGCTGAGGACAGCTTCTTTCTGGATTTACCTTCCAGTAGGTTGGCCATGTTGAGACAGTTATATGTAACATACAACTTTAGGCCCAAGGTGACAAATCGATCAGAGTTAGTATTACAGATTGTGGAAAAACATCCCTGTGGGGCAAATGCAGGCAAGCTGGCACACTATCCCCCCCAAAAATCTATTTTGTCCTCCTTACGCAACTGCGAAGAAGAGAAGACATCTCAAGGCTACGGTTGACACCCTTACCATCGGGTCTACCCAGCACTTGTTAATAACCCATGTTCCAAAAGTGAGCCGAACGCCCACAGCTCCATGGAAAACAAACCATTACTGCTCATTTAGGAAGGGAATCCTGGTCGGAAACCATTTCAATTGAAGTCATACGTTCACAGTTCGTAATGACTGGAACCCTTATCGAGCAGGATTTTTCCAGCCATATGGGAAGCGATGTTAAATTGGCCCGACTGTATTTAACAAACCAAAAATATTAAATTGTGAAAAATAGGGTTGCTATTCTCTTCCCAAAGAGAACTTGTTCTTCGTAGCCACTCTTTGTAGCTACTCCCAACATGTTGGTTTAAAGGGGAGTCTTACTAGGAATTGAAAAAAAATTTGAGAAATTTTTTTTTAGCGTTTTTGATTCTCTGAAATGTACTCTTTTTAACGGTATATTTATTTATATCGTAAGTTTTATCGGAAAATTAGTACCAAACAAAATTCAGTTTCCATGAGAACAGACTTGCTTTCGTACAGAATAGCACCACAATTCAATTACAGTTATCTTCCGAACGAAAAAATATAAAACTTTGATTTTTTCACCAGTTTGAACCTTGTTCATTTTTCTATTTAGTTAGCCTTTTATATATGTAAAGTTACGTTACCGTTTGTGTACAAAATAAGTTGGAATGGCGCGGTGCAGACCGTGTTGTTTGTAAAAACATTAGTACAATCTTTAATTGGTAATTTCCGAAAATTGTGACTTTGATGTTTTGTAAACACTAAACAAATCATAACTTTAGTTGTGATTATGATAAATTAATAATTTTTTTCCACTGATTCCACATATTCTGTTCTAAGGATCTGAGTATTAGGCCCCTTCTTAATGATCCACTTCACGCCACACCACTCCACGCGGCAGAAAATACATTGCGACAGATAATGACTTAACGGTCCACAGCGATTGCTGCCACCTCGGGACACACACAGTTATTTTTTCTAAGTCCTCTGGGTGGTGTATTTTTTGGGCTAGAAACACGATTCAACTTTTATATTTCATAGAAAAAATGTGAAGAATAACTAACATTCGATTCCAAAAACATTAAAAATTCGGAAATATTCAAAATTTTTATTTTTGTACTGTATTTCATATATTTGTTTTCATTCGACAGGAAGTGAATGAGTCATATTTTCAGTGAGTCATAGTGAGTGGCGTGGTGTGGTGTGGTGTGGCGTGGAGTGGATCGTTAAGAAGAGGCTTTAGTATTAAAGAACTCTTAGCAGAAATTGTTTTATGGAGTTAAAAATTTAAAAAAGCAAAAAAATCTTATGAAAAAATTAAAAATTAATAAAAATTTTGCGAGGAAGTTTATATTACAGTCAATACTCACGTCCCTAGATAATTTTATGCTCTTTTTCTGTTTTTAAACCAAGTTGATTGGGAAAATATAAACTGAGATCGGATTATTTTCGTGAAGTACTGAATTTTCACTCCTCCTCCTTGGGGAGGGGTTGTGGTTGTCATAGAATTTAAAAAATTTAGCAATAAATTCTCCGTTGTGTCCCCAACGATTAGTTAAAATATGAGCTTCCTATTTCTAAAAACAAAATTTTTTTTGTATACTCCCCTCTAAATTTATTTACAAAATAAGGAAATACTCTAAATTTTGAAAAAGAGAATTAAGTTAATTTACAAAGTTAACAAGTAATACTAGAGACCTCAATAGGTATCGGTCGAAGTTTATACGGCGCAAGACAATATCAAGCGATGATCTGAGGCACATCATAGATATAGTCTTCAAAAGACTCTTAGAATAAATTCCGAGAGCACGGAGATATGTTCCGTAAAATCGGGAATGGTTCCTCTAGATCCGAACACATGAGACGCTACGGTGCACGTTGTGCCTATACAAGCTTGAACTCTGCATAGTTTCATCCTTGATGGTATCATACTTCTTTTCCCTCCTCTGCATCACCAACGCGTTTTCCTGTTCATATCGCACAGTGTCGTCCAGTACGCGGCATGACATTCGTTCTTGATAACAATGTCCAGACCGCAAGCGTTTATTAGTGGAAAAGGTCTGCTTCACTGCACCTTCGTAATTATGCGATAGTAGCTTCTGAAAGAGGTAGTTAAGTTCTCAATCTCGTTATGACGGCTTTTGATAATTTTGCCTTTGTTGAAAGCACAGTTTTCTAACACACGAGATAGAGATGCTCACTTGCATCAAAGCATTTTCTACACTTTATATTACTTTCAGGAGTATCTATCGGTAAACCCCTGGCACTAGCAAGCCGCGTACTCAGTATGTCAGTTCGAAATTTATTGGCATTTAGAAATGTAGAATATGTGAGGAGTCTATCATCATAAAGCCATTCATTTTCAATTTGTTTCCTAGACTTGAAATACTCTGAATCTCTTCCCATCACCGAACATGTCTGCTCATTTTTATAAATAATCCTCTTTTTTATATTTATAAAAATGACAAAAAAAATTATTAAAAAGACAATTACAAAAACGTAAAAATGCTTGAAATAAAAGTTTTAGTGTTTATTTTCTAAAAAAAACTCTACTTTTTATTACTGTTAACTTCGTACGCAAACGAATAGCTAAAATCATGTTCTTTGAGCTCAGGAGACCTGAAAATGTGTATGTCCGGTGAAAACGTTTGAAATAAAAATGTAGGTTTTTTAATGTCTACAACTTCGGTTATAAAATATTTTTGCTCTGGAATGCATATGTCGTTGAAGGTGAAATTACCTTCAACCTATCAAAATGATAAGAAGAGGGGGCCAGATAATATCTTCTTGCTCCAGTTCTGCTTTATCTTAAGTTTTAAGTTTTAACTTCGTGCGCAGACGAGTAGCTAAAAACATGTTCTTTGGGCTCATGAGACCTGAAAACGTGCATGTCCGGTGAAACCCCGATTTTGAACAATTGATATGAAAACATATATTTTCTTACCTAAATTTCATACAAGGCAAGAAAAAGTAAAAGGCTAGAAGCGTCAGTTCAAATGTTTCAGCCCGATCAGTGAAATATTTTTCGTTCTACAAATAAAAACACACAGACACACACGCATGCATTCAAACAGAAGTTTTTGAAAGTTTTTAGTTTTAACTGCTCATAATTAGTGAAAATTTTGTCTATCGCAGTACTTCAGCATTCCAAACTGTAACAAAACAAAAATAATCTGGTGTGAAACATTCACACAACTTTCTCTTGCCAATGTATATAATAAAATAAACAACCTGTATTTAATCAAAAGTTAACTGAAAAATGAAAAACATAACCTTTTAATCATGAGCTTCATAACCAACCTTTTAACCTTTTAAACATAATATTTAATCATGAGTGAATAACGCAAAACAAAAATCAACCTCTTTCAACTTAAACATACGGAATGTCATTAATTGACGCTAAACTAAGCTCTGTAGAAGAAAATGCTTGAAATGAAAATTGAAGATTTTTTATTTCCTATAACTTTAATTATACACGTACACTTTTGTCGTAAATTGCATTCTGATGCCGCAATATTAAAAAATCTCATTTTTTGACGATTTAATGAAAAAGTACAGAAAATCACTAATAGACGCTAAACTAAGCCTTATAAATATAAAACAAATGTTAAAAATAAAAAATGTGTGCTAGGTTTTTTAATGTTCTACAACTTTAATTATAATACACTTTTGCTCTAGAATGCATTTTTATTAAGGTTGCAGTCTTTTTTTAAAAAAGAAACATTTTTTATCACGAGAGTACAGGCCCCAAGAATTTCAGCAGACATTGCGCTTAGCCTATATTGTAGAGAATAACAAATGATTGTAGTAAATCAGGTGTTTTTTTTTTAAATCGTAGGAGCCGTTTTTGAGAAAATTGCAAATAAGTGAAAAATCGCACTAGAAACTACCTACTACTTCTGGTTGACTTATTTTTATGAAAATGTTCGCGTCGGGTCCTGTAGTGATTCCTAACTTAAGTTTCAAATTTCAACTTCGCACGAAATTCCGTTTTTGAGATATTTTGTTCACACACACACACACACACACACAACACACAGACCAATCGCTAAAAACATGTTTGTGTTTGGGTTCAGGGGCCTGAAAACGTATATATCCGGTGGAAATTCGATTTTTTCAAAAAATTGACACGAAAACAATACTTTTCTTCCCTATATGTTCATATAAAGCAAAGAAAGTAAATGGAAAAAAACAAGAATTTTGAATAAAAACAACCCAATTGAAAATAAATCAATTATACAAATGTTAAAATAAATACAAACAAATAAATAAGGGCCGTAATTACAGAAGAATACCGTTTTGATTGCAAATTAAAAAAATATCATGCATTGAAAAGAAATAAAATAAAATTAAAAACCAATACGCAAGCAAATGAACAGATTCACAAAAAAATTAGAAGCCAATAAAACTAAAATTGTTAATTAAAAATATTTATACAAATAAAAAAATAACAGAGAAGGGCATTCGTAGAAATGTATTAGGACGAAACAAAAATAAAATGAGGCGAATGAAATGATATCGTTCTAGTAATTGGGTTACTTTACATGGCAACGGATGGTCAGTATTACGAGGCAAATAATTGATGTAGAGAAAAAACGATTTCTTTGACGACTTTGAAACTTACATTACTTTTCAAGATAGTCTCTAGCAACATTTAGACACTTGCCCCATCGTTCTATGATCTTTCTGATTCATGCAACGTAGACTATAATGTTCTTTAAACCATTTGTATACTGCGTCTTTGACTGCTTCGTTGTCGTCAAACTTCTGGCTGCGTAAAAAGTCTGAGCGGGCTCTGGATGAGGCGATGTCTGTGCTGTAAGGAGAATGTGGCACCATCTCCTGACCCAACGTCTCGATTTTTTTCCCATTCTCTGAGCGGTTTAATGGTAAGCGCTGACATGGAAGAGAATCATACCATAATGAGAAAGCGTTCTTACGTTTTCATTTCATCAATGATCTCGGTTTTTGTTGGAACTTTCCGATTCTGTGGACCTACGTAGGTGTGCGAGGCCTACGCCACAGTGGGCGGGGCCGTGGGCGTGACAGCGGGCATGGCCACATACATACTACGTAACATTTTGTGGCCACGCCCACTACCTCGGCCACTGCCCCACCCATTGACACTCCCACTTCACGTCACTGCCATAAAAATATTCATAAAAATCACTTTTGCGTATGTGAACACAAAAAAAAACAACTCTACTAACAAAACTTGGAATTCGTCGGTTTTGTATGGGCATTTCAAATCTAAAGAAACATGTTTTTCGAGTCCGATTTTCCCATATTTCGTCAAATATCTCAAAATCTAGTGTAGTTATAGGTCTGGGAACTGTTTCATTCAGTTTGCAGCTCATTTTTCATAAAATCTATTTAATTAAAAACCTTAATTAACGCCGTACAATTTTCAGTGTGGCTTCATTGGAACGGAGGAACTGAAATCCGTGCGATTTTTTTGTCAGGTGTAACTCGCTAACTTAGCGTTTCCAGACCTATGTTTATATGAACTTTTTTTATTAGTTTCACTAGAGGACAAGCCCTGAAAGTTTCTCCGTTTCTCCATGGGACAACCTGTATCCCTGTGGGAACACTTTTCACAGTAGTGTGAAACAAGAAACACTTAACTGTGAACAAAAAATAAAACTAAACTTGACTGAATTGTGCATTAATATCTTGAAACGTGAAGTTCTTGAAACTAAAGATGACGATGGCCATGATGGAGAAGATAATGATGCCGATTTTGAAATGGTGATTAGTTCTGTTGTAGAAGTAGAAAAAATATTAAATGATTAAAAAAATCGTAAAGTTAAGTTGAATGTTATAAAACGTTTCAGTCTGTGAGTATCTTCACTGTTGTCAAGGAGGTTAATTGCGAAAGGATTTTGATTCTCTTCTAACTTTTTTAAATATTTTTTTACTAACGTTGTTTAATTTCTTCGTTTATGAAGGGCAGGTTTAGATCGTTGTGTAATATTTGCTTGGTTTCGTTCCATGGGGCTGTAGTGATAAGTTGCAGGCATTTTCGATTGAAAGCACTACAATATTTTTAAATTTGATGACTTAGCTGCTCGTCATAGCTACAACCTGTAAGTCCATACTGGTTCGAGTATAAATTTGTATAAGAGAACTTTATTTCCAAGAGAAAGTTGAGACTTACTGCCTTAGAGCCAGAACAATTGACGTGACCTCAGCCCGAGTTGTCTTCGTTTTGTTCATATTATGACTTCTCCACGTGAGTCGTCTATCTAAATGCAAACCCAGATATTTACCTTTTTTCGCGGGAGAACTGTACCATTCAAGGTGACCACTGGACGTGTTGGTTTCTTTGACGTAAACGTTACGTGTGTTGAATTAGTCCCTTTAATCTTCACTGAGAGCGTCCGCCGCTAAAATCACTGTGTCATCTCCAAACGTTGCCATCATTACAATTTATTGTAAAATAATAGTTTGATCTTTAACTCTTATGTGATCACCTTATGATGTTGTTTGTTATCTTGGACAAATTCTGGGCGATTTTTTATCAAAAGGGTTTATGTAGTGATTCTCCCATTACTCTTCACATAAGTACGCAATGTGCAATTTCTCTCTTCGGTCTTCAAACAAGTAAAATTAAGTTCTGCTTGAAGAATAGCTTAGCTAAAAAAATTAATGCGGTTTTCTAAATAAAGAAAAAATAATGCACTTAATAGATTTTCAGTTTTTCCAATTCTTTTGAAAGCGCACACGCTTTTAATGCGGTATATTGAACACAGAACCATTGTATAAAAACATTAATTTTTATTCCCTCATTCCTGGAGTGATCCCTTTCTATATTTTTGTTTTTTATTTTTTTACAGAAGTGTATGTACGTTTACTATCTCTACCCTACCTTCATTTTCCCTCGCATTTTAATTACCTTAGCCTTCGTTCCTATAGAATCATACTACGTACGAACTGTTGTATTTGTAATTAACAGATACGATATTATTGTACCGCTAGGTTGGCACCCCTACCTATTCCGTATACCTAACCTTTTTTTATTTTACACTTTTTTAACTACTGCCTTCAAAGGTTTGTTACTGCTCTGCATGTACTAAAACATCAATGTGTTGTCAATGTTATTTTGTCTATACTGTCATGATTTCTCCACCTAAATCCCCTAACCCTCCTCCCTCCAAAAAAAACAACTCAATTTTTCGTTCAATAAATTCTTTGGTTTTCATTTTTATAATCAACCTGAACAAAAATCATTAATTGGTAAATAACTAAATCGAATACGAAATTATTTGTATTAAATAATAGATAATAATACTATTAACAAAACAAATTTTTGGAAAATATATCCTTAAAGGATCTCTCGTGTTCACTAAGTCCGGCGGAATTTTAGCGGGAGTTTCCATTTATAGAAATCATAGAATAATTAAGAAAAAATGAACTATAAAAGAAAAAAAAACATGGTAAAAAACTACCTATGCGCATGCGCTAACTGACGACTGGAAAAGATTTCCCCCTCTAACTTTCACTTTTTGATAGTGAGAGCAGCGTCAGCGATGAATAACAGTTGGACTGGTAGTAGGGTAATGGTATCGATGCACAGTAGTGGAAGAGGCGAAAAAAGTACAGTCTTCAATTTTTTTTAAATTGTAATATTAGGTATAAGAACTTGATCTGCTTTATGTTGGTACAGTAATGGGTTGGGTGGGAAGGTAGGTTAGCATTCTACTATCTGTTATCGTCGTGTAAACTATTGGCATAGACAATGGTTGAGTACCCTACTAAAGAAAAATATCAGGTGTGAAATACTCACACAACTTTCTATTTTCAATGTAAATAATGTAATATATAACCTATGTTTAATCATAAATTTATTAACAATAAAAAAATGAAAGTTTTACCATGAGCAAATGACGCTAAATCAATCTCTGTTCGACTAAAAAATACATAAAATCATTAATTGATGCTAAGATCTGTAGAAAAAGGATGGTATTGTTTCCATGTAGATTTTTCCAAATCGAGTTTTCACCGAAAGTACACGTTTTCAGGCTCCATGAACATTAAAAACAAATGTTTTTAGTGTTTGGTCTTTGTGTAAACTAAAATATGCCAAGAATAGAATGGCATAAAGTTTAACCTTAGAACTTAAATTAGGTACCGTAAGGGAATCCGACATGGAAATTTTCATAAAAATCGATCAACTGGAAGTAGAAGTTTATTCGTGAACATATTAACTTTTTGCGATTTTCTCAAAAATCGCTCCAATAATTAACAAAAAAATGTATTTAGTCTGATTTATTACATTTTTTATGCCCTACAAGATAGGATAAGCGCCATATCTGCTGAAATTCTTGGGAGCTGTGCACTCGTAGTGATTTTTTTTAAGGATTACGGACTTAATATGCTTTTACGTCAAAATAGTGTATAGGCCTAATCAAAGTTGTAGAAAATTAAAAAACCTAAAACTTTTATTTAAAAATTTTTCTTCTATTCTTGTCCTTAGTTTAGCGTCAATTAGTGATTTTTCATATTTCGTACACTGATACCATTAAAAATGGAATTTTAAGATTGTGGCCTTAGTGTACATTTTACGGAAAAAGTGTAATTGATGTTAATTTTGTAATTAACATCAAATTTTAAAACATAAAAAATTAGAAATTTAAAAACATTTAATAAATATAAATTCATAAATTTAAAAACATAATTTTTATTTCAAATGATTTTCCGAAACTATTTTTTTTCATCGAAATATCAAAATCCAACAGAGGTGATTTTTATTAAGCGTTATTCACTCATGATTAAACATACGTTATATTTTTAATTATTTAATTGGCAAGAGAAAGTCGTGTGAGTGTTTCACACCGGATCTTTTGATACATATTGTAACACTGAAACCTAGGTTCGTTTGGGATCTGAGTTTAATAAATAATAAACAGACTTACTTGAACATTTTAAAAATGAATGATTTAGCTTAGTCTACTGACAAATAAAATTAGATTAAATAAAATAAATTAATTACAAAATTTAAGCTCAAACCAAACTTGTCTAACAATAGAATACAGCCCTTTAGAAATCAAAACTTGAGAAATCAAAAATAGGTTACCTATCCACAACCACTTGTTACCACCCGTACGCACTTACACTATTTACGTAGTTCAGAACCAGTCCAGTAACGATAATATTTCGAATAGCCAGACACTGTCCATTTACGATTCAGGTGTTGACTGGGCACAAAGACGCTAACTGCTTTTTTTATACATAGTGTTTGTTAGTTGATCTAGAACCTTTGAACAATTACGAGACCTTTCTAACAGAAGTGTCATTACCCATAAAAGTGTCATAGAAGTGTCAAAACCCATAAAAAGGATGTGTTCCCCATAAGTAAAACCCCGTCATGTGTCATACCTAATGGTAGAGCTTTTTACTCTCTCTTGCCTATATGAATATATGGGAAGGAAAGCATTGTTTTCATGTCGATTTTTAACTGGATCTACACGTTTTCAGACCCCCTGTACCCAAAAAACATGTTTTTAGCGGTTGATATATGTGTGTGTGTGTGTGTGTGTGTGTGTGTGTGTGTGTGTGTGTGTGTGTGTGTGTGTGTGTGAACAGAATATCTCAAGAACGGAACATTGTACGAACTTGAAACTTCAGTTAGATACTACTACCGGACCGGACACGAACATTTTCATTAAAATCGGTCAACCGGAAGTAGTAGTTTATTCGTGTCATTTATAACTTTTTTGCGATTTTCTCAAAATCGGCTCCTACGATTTTTTTAAAAATCGCCTGATTTACTACATTTGTTATGCTCTACAAGATTTAGTAGGCGCCATGTCTGCTGAAATTCTTGGTGAGGCTAATTTCTTGTAAAAAAGTGGTTTTTTAAGATTGCCGCGTTAGTATGCATTTTAGCCCAAAAATGTATATAATAAAAGTTGTAGAGAATTAAAATTTCTACAACTTTTATTTCAAACATTTTTTTGTATAACGCTTAGTTTAGCGGTAATTAGCAATTTTGTTTCTGTTTCACGAAAATGTGTAAAATAAATCAATTTTTTTAAAGATTTCAGCCTTAGTATGCATTTTACGACAAAAGTGTATATAATCAAGTTTATAAGAAATTAAAAGATGTACAACTTTTATTTAAAGCATTTTTCTATACAGAACCCAGTTTAGCGTGAAAAAGTGATTTTCTGGTTTTTTAAGCCAAACTGAGGTTGATTTTTATTTTGCGTCTTTCACTCATGATTATGTGTAAGGTTATGTTTATTGAGGTTAGATTTTTGTTTACCTATTTCTAATGTTTCATTACTGATGTCAGGTTATATTGTTAATTGTTTGCACTGGCAAGAGAAAGTTGTGTGAGTGTTCACACCAGATTTTTAAAATGATCGTTTTTTGGTACATTACACTCTAGCAGAGTCTAGCACTTGATTATTGCAATAACACGGTAAGTGTCCTACTCTGGCAACACTGTGGTCAGTCTTCTGTTTCATGATCCGATTGTAGGCGCTACTACTTGTTTTGACCACTTATAGTGATTTTGGTGGGCGGGGGGGATCGCGTACAAAGTGTCAGTACAAACATTTTTGCGAGCTTCATTTTAAACATTTTTGAGCGGCACGTGTCCTGAAGGAGTTAACAGAAGATGACTTCCTGCACTGTTTCTTACAATGGAAAATTCGCATGGAGCGTCGTAAGGATAGAGAAGGAGTGTATATTGAAGGTGACAATAAGTGATTATGTATAAAATTAAAATAAAGTTTTTAACAACGTCAGTCTCGTTATTTAATAGCCACACATCGCATTCATGTAGGCAAGAGAAAGTAAAAATAAAAATAAAAACGTTTTTACTTTCTCTTGCCTATATGAATATATAGGAAGGAAAGTATTGTTTTCATGTCGATTTTTCGAAATCGAGTTTTCACCGGATCTATACGTTTTCAGACCCCCTGAACCCAAAAAACATGTTTTTAGCGATTGGTCTGTGTGTGTGTCTGTGTGTGAACAGAATATCTCAAGAACGGAACGTCGTACGAACTTGAAACTTGAAACTTAAGTTACATACCACTACCGGACGCGACACGAACATTTTCATCAAAATCGGTCAACCGGAAGTAGTAGTTTATTCGTATAATTTTTCAGTTTTTTGCGATTTTCTCAAAAACTGGTCCTACGATTTCTTTTAAAATCGCCTATTTTACTCAATTTTTTATTCTCTACAAGATAGGGTAGGCGCCATGTTTGCTGAAATTCTCGGTGAGGCTGTTTTCACGTAAAAACGTTGTTTTTTTAAGATTACGGCTTTAATATAAATTTTAGCGCAAAAACTTATATAATAAAAGTTGTAGAGAATTTAAAAACCTACAACTTCTGTTTCAAAAATTGTTTTGTATAACGCTTAGTTTAGCGGTAATTTGCGATTTTCTGTTTTTTTTCTCACGAAAACGTGAGAAAAATCGATTTTTTTAACATTTCGGTCTTAGTATGCATTTTACGACAAAAGTGTATATAATAAAAGTTATAGAAAATTAAAAGATCTACAACTTTTGTTTAGAGCATTTTTCTCTACAGAGCCTAGTTTAGCGTGAAAGCGTGATTTTCCGTATTTTTAAGCCAAACTGAGTTCGTCATTTTGCGTCATTCACTCATGATTAAAATAAGGTTTTGTTTTTGAGGTTAGTTTTTGTTTATTTCTAATATTTTATTAATAATGTTAGGTTTATTATTAGACTAATTATTTGCATTGGCAAGAGAAAGTTGTGTGAGTGTTTCACACCAGATTTTTACTAGTATTTTCAACTTCTTAGAATTCCTATAGAAAATATCTCATTCATCACAATTTTCTTGTTCAACACTACCCCATACAATACACAATTTCTTATAATAAACAAGCTATTACAACACCCATTCCAGAGTAATTTTACAATACATATTATATAAAGCGAGGACACACAAATAATTAAACGAGATGGTGAGGGAAGATACATTAAAGGAAAGCGATGGCCAAAATTAGGATAGGTTGATAAACATGTTTCCATGAATACACACACTAACACAATTTTCATATATGTATTTTAGAATAAAACATTTGTCTGAATACTGTGCTATACCCACTGGTTTCGCCTGATTTACCTTTTAGTATTGTTCATTGTATTTTTGTACGAATGTGTGTAAGTATTCGTGTGTTTGTTAGCTATCCCGCTTTTTTTAATTTAGTTTTTTTTTAGTAGCCAATGAAGTTCTTTATTGTATTGTTTAAAAAAGAAATCAGCTTCTGAACTGGTAGCCATCCACAAACTAATACAAATACAATCTTTATTTATACATAAACACACAAACACACTCACACGTAGTATTTTAACCGTATGCGTTCGGGTTCAGGTCCGCTATGCATTTTTTTATTTTTGCTCTTTTAAATTAGATTACTATTCTCTCTGCCCATTTTATCTCTCCCCCATGATGGAAACAAAACAAAAAAAAACCCTAACAACCAATTCGACTTGTGTATTATAAAAATGCAATACAAACGTACTTTCAAAGACAATACAACAAAATATACATTTACATAAATATCAAGATTTCAACAAAGATACGGATACATTTTGTTTTTAAATAAATCTAAAGATTCCGGGTTTCATACTTGGTTATTATTAATAAGTTGATAGGAATTCGTTTTTATAATAAAAAATCTGGTGTGAAATAATAACACAACTCTCTTCCCAAAGTTTTTTTCCCTCGCATAGGGCTGATTTCAGACCATGTGGGGTGACTTTAGAGGTTTCTGAAAGCTCATCTGACAGCCAAAATTCTCAGCATTCTCTCACTGTAGGTATTTATCCTTTCTTCTGTTCACCCGGTGTCTATTTTTGCTCTTCATGGAAGCTCTTAAAAGTTCTGATTTTTTTTAACTCTTTTTTTTTGTCATCAGTCTCTCGACTGTTTTGATGCAGTTCTCCAACCTGTTCTATCCTGCGCAAGTCGTTTCATATCTACATACCTGTAACACCCTACATCTTTTGTAATTTGCTTTATATATTCTAATCTTTGCCTCCCTCTACAATTTACTCCCTCAATATTACCCTCCATTATTGATAGCCCAATATCTGGATGTCTTAGGATATGCCCCACTAGCCTATCCCTTCTTTTGGTAAGATGCTTCCATATACTTCTTTTTTCATCCACTCGCCTAAGAACCTCTAAATTACTTATTTTGTCCACCCACCTAATCTTTAACATTTTCCTATAACACCACATTTCAAAAGCTTCTATCCTCTTCCTTTCTACAGCCCCTATCACCCACGTTTCACTTCCGTATAATGCTACACTCCAAACGTAATGTTTTAAGAAATTTTTCCTAATCTGTAAATCAATGTTTGTAGTCAGTAAGCTGTTTTTCATTTCAAAGGCTTTTCTAGCTTGAGCAATTCTACTCTTGATATCACTTGTGCTTCTACTATCCTTTGTTATTTTACTCCCTAGATAGCAGAATTCCCTAACTTCCTGTATGTTTTCGTTGTACGTTTTTTAACTCAACAAATATAATTAATTGCTCGCAATGTCCGATGTAAACATTTGACTTCACAGAAACATGATCGCGTCGACAAGTCATATCAGAAATCTATGCCCCGCGCCGCCCAACGGACCGGTCATTAATTTTACGCGACTTTCAACCTTAAGGCCGGTTTTTCACTTACCGATACGTTACCGATATATTGTCACCGAACTTGGAGTTACGGCCGACACGATACACAAACACACAACAATCTTTGAATACTTTTCATACGAATTGTCGGCCCCGATATCGGTATTTATAAAAACAAAACTTGTCTGTCTGTTTTGTAGGTCCGATACAACAAAAGACGACTGTGCTACCGATATATCGGGTCCGACATAGTTCCGACATGTCGGACCGATATCGACAAATTTAAAACCGGTCGTATGTACTTTAATACATTCCCGGTGCCCCGTTTGTCGGATTATCGGTACCGGCGACAATAAAATTATTGGTATCGTATCGGCAAGTGAAAACCCGGTCTAACCCCATATTGTAATTCTAAATTTTTAAACGGTGTGTTCCAACATAAACACTACATACGGGTTTTTTACTTTTATTTTTTGAGGATTTTATCTGAGATCTCTTATCTTCATGTTTTGGTTTTATTTAATAGTTCATCTAGAAGATCATTAATTTAATATTAGTGGTCTTTACTGAAGAACCAGTGACTCCTAAATTTTTATGGCATATTTTTAACGTTGACTATGAGCATTTAAAATAAATTTTTCAGACAGGTGTCAAAGTAAAATAATAAAAAAATTATACAAAAATTTATAACGAAATCGTGAAACAACGCTTTCAGCTTAGGATAAATGTTATTTATTAAAATACTTATTATAGCCTGATTTCGTAAGGAGAGCGCTGAGCAAAACTTGCATCTGCATTAGTATAGTCTTGTATGTACTGCAATAGTGCAGTGTATGTAATCAACAATGGAACAGCATGCCCACAAAATATAATGGGTGTTGTCAATTTACAACAAAACTCTGACTGTACATCTAACTGTTGGTCGGAGGGGTATGCAGGGTCCAAGTCAAGTATGCGCATGCGTAGCCCAGCGTTCACAGCAATTGGCTTGGCCTGTACCAACATCCATTATTAACTTCTAAAATAAAATTGCTGCAAAATAAAAATTGGTGTATTATTTTTCGTAACCACACACTGCTAATGACTACAGATATATTGCAAAATTTAACTACCGAAAGAAAATACATAACTTCAAAATACAAACAAATGAACGCAACTTTATTGGTTTAATTTTTGACGTAGAATCCAAAAAAAATGAAGTCGGAGAACCGTTATAGTGTGCCCCCGTATTTATTATCGATCTAAAATTTTGAAATCGTGTTTCCAACACCAAAGACTTCAGCAACACCAAAGACTTCAGCGACCGATTCGGCTGTACGATTTTTAAATTCCCTACCTTAAGAACTCTACGCATACCGATTTCAAACCACTTTCCAGCATGTACATGCTGGGGTTCTCCAGAGCGGGTCAAAAATCTACCGAAAATTTTGGAGGTACTCTGTATGAATGAGTCAGTCTGTTCCATGACGTCGCTGTGGAGGGTAAGCAAAATATTTTTTATATTTTTATGATTCCTTTGTGCCGGGAGCTACTGAAGATGATATGAGCTTATTTTGAGATAAGGACTACTATCCATGTTGCCAGGTTGTGTACGTGACATCCTGTCGGACTGTCTACCTGAATTGGCGGACTGCATTGTCAATTCAGGTAGACGGTCAGATTCAGGCAACATGGATAGTAGCGCCCATCCCCGCATTACACAGTCTATTGTTCAATATTTAAAAAAATCTTCCACAACATTGGCCTATCAATATTTCATATTATAGGGTGATTCAAAAAGAGGGCCGGTTTTGATATATCAAATTAAGAGATTTATTTTATTGAAAAACTGAAAATAAATACATCAACAAGTTCATCTTACCTTCCGATTTCATGTATGAAAAATGATGTCATGCATGTGCCCTCCTCTACTGCGCTGGCACGCATCAACTCTGTCCATGAAATTGGATATTACTGCACGACAAGTTTCGACTTCCATTTGCCCGATAACCCGTCGAATTTCCTCCTTTAAGTCATTGATGTTTCGGGGTTTATTGGCATACACCAATGACTTCAGATGACCCAAAGATGAAAGTCACAAGGCGTCAAGTCACACGACCTTGGTAGCCATTGATGGGTTGGAATTACGAGAAATGATGCGATCCTGGAACCGTTCACGGAGCAACAACATTGTTTCTCGTGCAGAATCTGAATTTTATACGGGTGATATTGGAGATCGTACCGAAGAATTCTCCGTACAGAAGAACATCGTAAACCCAATTGTTGAGAACGGCGACGTATTGATTTTGCTGGGCTAACAGCCACACTGTCACGAACCAACGCAACGTTCTGCTAAGTTCGGCCAGAACGACGACGTCCAGAACTTTTAAGGTCGACTGTTGAACCCGTCTCAAAAAACTTTTTCATGAGCCTGCGAACTGTTGATTCATTCGGTGCTTCATTACGTCCTAGAGTACCGCGAAGTCGCCTGACAGTAGCCGCATAACTCTCTCCACTCTGGTAAAATGGTTTGACGATTAACACTCGTTGTGCAATAGTAAACTTCTCCATGGTTAGACACAGACTGCGAGAGTACTACACTGCGAACAAGAGAAACTACAACTGAATCGTCAATCGGAATGTTCTCCGAAATAGAAATGAGGTCTAACAATGTTGCCAACCGATAAACAAAAATTTACCAGCCGTTTAAAAACCGGCGCTCTTTTTGAATCACCCGTTATTAACATATTCGTACTAAGGTTTTTACGCTGAATAGAACGATAGTTTGTCCGCGCCGAATGATTGAGCGGTTACCGAGATAGCAAGGGTTCAGAATATTGTTAATAAATCAGAATTTAAATAACGTACGAGTTTCATATTTCGAACACTTTGTAAGAATATAATTGCCTATGTTGTGTTAAAAATTTCAAACTTTTCGGTCAGTTATACGTCTCTAAACGCATGAAATTTGTTGCGGTAGCAAAAAACCGGGTCTTTTTGTCATCCAACCTCAATATGGCAATTTTTAAGCAGTATTAAAAATATAGGACTATTATGAATCAATGCAGAATAAAATTTTCTAAATTTTGATGTAAAGTATTTTAAAATCCGACTCATAGTTTTGGAGATGCAAGGGTTCAAACTCGGGTGTCTATGATTATGAAACCGATAGTAAGCCTGATTTATGCCGATTAACATATCCGAACTAAAACAACGCTAGAGGTTTTTCAATAACTTCATGAAAACAAGAACGCAGAGTTCTCCCTCTGAAACTCTGAAAAATTTACAATCATATTATTCACTCACATTTACAAAAATACAGCGCCTTCGTAACGAACTAAACCTGATTTATACCGATAAACAAATCCGAACTAAAACAACGCTAGAGGTTTTTCAATAGCTTCATGAAAACAAGAACATTTTTACTGAAGACTTCAAATTATTTTCCCTTGTTTTATCGATTCTATCTACAAGTGTTTCCGTTGAAAGAAGCTTTCCGTCTTAAACAAATAAAAACATATTCAAGAAATAATATAAACCAATAGTGACTTTTATCGTTAGCCAATACTTCAATTCAAAAAGAATTGTTAATGGATATTATGAAAACAACCATTTTATGAGGTCATAACCGATAAGTTTGCAAGTCTAAAACGGAGAAGAATACATTTAATGTATAAAAAAATAAGTAAGTACCTATGTTATATGTATCCGAATATAAATGGTAACATGTATTGTGTGCGAGTCTGTGTGTAATACACACAGTATGTAAAATACACATATCACAGTGTGTATGTGTATTCTTTTACTCTTGGGAGTCCACGGATACTTATGGCGGTTTGATAAGTTCGTGACTTTTTGAATAAAATATATTTTTTCCAGCAAAAATGCGTTTTATTTCTCAACATAGTCTCCTTAGCCGATACATTAAGTTCAGCGTTTTCCAGTTTTTTAATTCCGTCAAAATAATAGGTTTTCTAAAGGCCTTAAAAGTAAGCGTCCGTTTCAGTGATAATCTCTTCATTTGACCCAAATCTCTAACCGAAAGAAGAACCCATTTCTTCAGATTTGGAAAGAGGTAATAGTCGCTGGGGGCTGAATTTGTAGAATATGCTGCATGGGGTAGCAGTTCGTAGCCTAATTTATGGATTTTTCCATGGTGACAACACATGTGAGCACCCGTGTATTGTCTTGATGGAACAGAACTTTTTTACTTTCTCTTGCCTATATGAATACAGTATATAGGAAGGAAAGTATTGTTTTCATGTCGATTTTTCGAAATCGAGTTTTCACCGGATATACACGTTTTCACACCCCGTGAATCCAAAAAACATGTTTTTAGCGATTGGTCTGTGTGTGTGTGTGTGTGTGTGTGTGTGTGTGTGTGTGTGTGTGTGCGTGCGTGTATGTGTGCGCGCGCGCGCGTGTGCGTGCGTACGTGCGTGCGTACGTGTGTGTGTGTGTGTATGTGTTTGTGTGTGTGTGTGTGTGTGTGATCAGAATATCTCAAGAATGGAACATCGTACGAACTTGAAACTTAAGTTAAATACAATTACCAGACCCGACACAAACATTTTCATCAAAATTGGTCAACCGGAAGTAGTAGTTTATTCGTGTAATATATCACTTTTTTGCGATTTTCTCAAAAACTGGTCCTACGATTTTTTTAAAAATCGCCTGGTTTACTAAATTTTTTATGCTCTACATGATTGGGTAGGCGCCATGTTTGCTGAAATTCTTGGTGAGGCTGTTTTCACGTAAAAACATTGTTGTCTTAAGATTACGGCTTCAATATGCATTTTAGCGCAAAAATTTTTATAATTTAAGTTGTAGAGAATTTAAAATCCTACAACTTTTATTTAAAACATTTTTTTGTATAACGCTTAGTTCAGCGGTAATTAGCAATTTTCTGTTTTTTTTTCTCACGAAAACTTGTGAAAAATCGATTTTTTTAAGATTTCGGCCTTAGTATGCATTTTACGACAAAAGTATATATAATCAAATTTATAGGAAATTAAAAGATCTACAACTTTTATTTATAGCATTTTTCTCTACAGAACCTAGTTTAGCGTGAAAGAGTGAGTTTCCATAATTTTAAGCCGAACAGGTCGATTTTCATTTTCCGTCTTTCACTCATGATTAAAATAAGGTTATGTTTTTTGTTTATTTCTAATGTTTTATTACTAATCTTAGGTTTTATTGTTTAAATTATTTGCATTGGCAAGAGAAAGTTGTGTGAGTGTTTCACACTAGATTTTTCGTCTTTAAATACGGTCGTTTTTGCTTCAAATCAATACAGAATTTGTACAAAAGCTCTGAATAATCAGCCGGTGATCCTTTTACCATTTTCAAGTTAATCAATGTGAATAACACCGCGTGCATCCCAAAAAACTGTGGACATGACCTTGTTGGCCGACAGACCCACCTTGGCGTTCTTTGGTGCACGTTCACCGGCAGAAATCCATTGTCGTTTCTGAACTTGAAGCCTAGACAGAAATTTTCATTATTGTTTTCTAACATTTTACCAAAATTTATCCATTTATCAATTATTTCATAACCTTATGTAAAATTGTTGAACCCCGTAGATGATAAGTTAAGTGGAGATTGATTGTCATAGAAATTCTTCATTTACGTCTCTCCACACCTGATTGAATCTTCTGTAGTAGAGAAGCAGCTGTTTAGGTTTATCTAGGCTACGAATCGTTGTTAAACTCGGGTGTTGGAAGGGTAAAAAATTTACGATTGCGGCCTTAATATGCACTCTAGAATAAAGGTGTGATATCAAAGCTGTAGAACATTAAAAACCTACAACTTTTATTTTAAACATATTTTTTTACAACCCTTAGTTTAGCGTTCTTTAGGAATTTTCTGTATTTTTTCATCAAAATCGATAAAAATGGGATTTTTTTAATGTTGCGGCATTAGTATGCATTTTACAACAAAATTGTATATTATCAAAGTTATAGAAAATTAAAACACCTACAACTTTTATTTCAAGCATTTTTTTTCTACGAGCCTAGTTTAGTGTCAATTAGCGATTTTCCGTATTTTTAAGGTCGTCAAGTAATTTTTTAGTTCGTAACGTAAGTTAAAGGTTATGGTTTTTATTTTACATTGTTTACTAATGATTAAACATACTTTAGGTTATATGGTTTATTATTTACAATGGCAAGAGAAAGTCGTGTGAGCGTTTCACACCTGATTTTTTTTTCATGACAGTGTTTTCATTTTGTCCTGATTATGTTTTTTGTTTTAGTTTATTTAAAGTCGCATTAAAAGCTCGGTAATTAGCGACTACGATAGGTTATGTAAGTGTGGGATTTAACTTGAGAAAATTTCCAGACCCTAGCCGGGAATCGAACCCAGGACCCCGTATTGTAGGCTAGCGCGCTACCACTATGCCACGGAGGCGGCCTATTCTGTTATTTGTGTTGTAAAGTTTTTTAGTTAGATTAAATCAGGTTTGCTGTGTGAATAACTTTCCCTTTAATAATTCCTTGGATCGATTATTATTTTGAATAATGTCCTCAAGATATTTAAAATTATTGACCATTTAAATTTTTCTCTATTTAATTTCCAAGAATTTTTTCTTAAATTGGTTATCCGCTGTCATTGTTTCTGTTTTCCCAAAAGAAATTTGGAGCCCAGTCTTTTCGGCAATCTTCTTTGATTTCTTCTTTTTCTGATTCCGATTTTAATGTCAAATCATCCACAAAAAGTAGTCAGCTTAGCTCGGTTGGTCTAGCGGTAAAATCATCGCCACGTTTCAGTTGTTTAATAACTGATTTTCGAAGACGAAGGTTTTGTGTGAGCGGGTTTCAATTAACTATACTTTATGAATCTCTACAAACCTACACCTCATTTACAAGTCATACATATCATCCTCATCTTATTCGGTCATAGAGTTGGTTTTCTAAATTGGAGGAGAGGAAACCATCATGGTCTCGACTGCCCGTACAGCCGGGAGTGTAGGGCTTTAACCCAACCAAAACCTCTCCCGAACACCGATCATGGGCACTGGACCCGCCTTGAGGCATGAACACAATGCCATGGCGTAACGCGATCTCCTTTCCCCTGAGCTGTGGCTTCTCGGTGAGTGAACCAACCTCTCAACAGGCGGCCATGCAAGCCCCCAAGAGCAAGCTCCCATAGACACACACAGGACGACATTCCTGTCACCACAATAATGCCCAGGAAAGACACAAATCTCCTCCCCATACGGCGCGGCTTCTGAGTGCCGCCACATGCTGCCTACTCAACAGAGGGAACGAACAGTTCTAAGTCAGAGGATCCTGGTATCCTACGGGGCTCTACACCAGGCTACAGATACTCCCGTTACAGACAGCTGGAGTAGTGGCAGGCTAACCCCCTCCCAATTTCTGTATCAGGAAGCGACACACCATCCACTCAACAGCTGTCCAGCAATTCTTATTCGTGATCATTTTCTTTATTACATCCACAACAATCAGCCGCCGAATCACTGCTACACATTCCATCCTTACCCGATCCCATCGTTCACACTCTAAGATCGTATGCTCCACCGTGTCTGTCTCCCCGCAATAAAGGCAAATATTGTTGTCGCTTAATGAATACCCCATAAAGCATCCACACTCGGTCAGGAACTGCGTCAACTCTTACGAGATGGAGTTGCTTAATGGCCTGAATTGAACAGATTGTTACGTATACACATTAGGGATTAAAAGGAAAAATAATTCTTAATTAATTCTACTGAAGCTGGAGTGATCTACCTGAAACAATATAATATTGTTAACTGTTTTTGTATCTCTATTATTTCTTTTTAAGAAACCATTGCGCTTTAGATCTTTCATTTTATTTCAAAAGCACGTTCAAAATCTGGGTCAATTTTCAAAATCTTATTTCAAATTTCATTTATTTTTTTTCTATTCAAGCACTGTCATCACGGTGAATACAAAATTTTGGCTTTGTGAGTCATGACGAAAATAAAAATGGCCTGTAGTAAAAAAATTATGTAAACGTTATCTGCGTAAAACCGAAACCGCAATAGAGAAATTCGCGATGGAGATAATTCTACTGAGTATGATTTTAGATTAAAAATAAAAATTTTCACGACTGCACTTGCAGTCTCATGAAACAACTGACTTTCGAAGGTTCAGTAGTTACCGGTGTATTTTGATGGTTGAGGTTCAATTAACCTCTCTAAAGAATGATCGGCCTGAGTGTGCAGAAGAATAAACCTCATTAACACATTATATCATCCCCATCTATGGTGTAGTGGTGAGCGCAGCTGGCCTCTATACCAGGGGTTCCGGGTTCGATTTTCGGTCGTTTTTTTAGAGTCGAAGGAATCTTTTTACAGACGCAGTGTATCGGAGTCGCCTAGGCACTAAGGACTAAACCTCCGCCCCGAATCCACCCCCGACGGGACTACCCCGAGGCATTACTTCAAGCGGGAGGGACTTCTGAGCTCTCTAATGAAAGATCTTCCTTCATGTTCCCTAGTACATTCGAAGTAATTGAAGGGTTTCCTGGTGCTTCTCCACACTTTTATTTTACGCGACGCTTTGTCTTCTTCCACTGCTTATAATCGAACCGTGACCAGTTATGGTCGAAGATTCATTTGTGCGAACGTACAAGAATCGATTCGTCCACCGAAATAAATCGTTTTTTTAACGATATCTCAATTCATCACATCCCCCCTTTATATATATATTTTTTAAAAATAATTATCTATCTTTAATTTAATATATATTTGAAGTGATTGTTACATTTATATTTGAAACTTTAAATATAAATGTAAAAACCACTTAATTCTAAGTATCCAAACATTTTCAACAATCAAATCGCCTACTCAAATTTCTCAATATTCATGGAAGTACAAAAATTAAAGGTTAACTTTAAAAATGTCGCCGACTTATTTATGAATTTAATAAAATTCGCCGACTTGTCCCGGTTTTCCATATAAATCACCTATTTATGAACAATATTTACATGAAATTGTTCAATGCATAAAAATTTGATCGTAGCCTATTTTATAATGGTATTACAATTAAGTAATACATTTGCACATTAAAAACCTATTTATGTTTACTTTCCCTTTTGAACTTTTACGTTCATTCACCGATTTTCAACGTTGACAATTAAGTTAGCATAATTTTCGTTCGTAAAATAACCAAACTATAAAATTCTGTTCCGTTCGTTGTGTTGCGTTGAAGTGAAAAAATCAGAATGGCGTCTACATTATTGAAAATAAAGAAAATATTCATGTTATAAACAACGAAAAAGAAAAAATTATATTGAATAAAGAAAAAGAAATATTTTAAATTAAGTTACCGGGAAACGGCGCTAAAACGATTGTTAAGTGGCGGACCTTACATTTTCAATATAATTCGTAATACTTCGACGCGATCTTGGACCACGGTATATATTTACTGTGTACAATAAAATACTGATGGTATTTTTGTGGATTGCAATAAGATTGCAAGATTTCAAAAAATTGAAATCCATCAGTTTCATCGTCAATATCGCGATACGTATTTAGCGTCTAAGGTTTACGCGATCAATAAGGCAACGACGACTTGTTTACAGTCTGTATCTTAACCTTTAAAAGTGTTAAGTTTTAGTGGTTAATTTCACTGAAACCCACCGGGTTGGTCTAGAGGTAAAGTCGTCGCTAAAATCAGCTGTTTAACGGCTGATTTTCGGAGACGAAGGTTCCTGGTTCAAATCCTAGTAAAGGTAGTTACTTTTATACGTATTTTAATGCTAGACAGCGGTTACCGGTGTACTTTGATGGTTGGGGTTCAATTAACCATACTCTCTGAGGAATGGTCGACCTGAGTCTGTACAAGACTACACCTCATATACACGTCATACACATCATCCTCATCTCATTGGGTCATGGGGGTTGCTTATTGTTCTGAATTGAACAGATTGCAACGTACACAAACTAGGAATTACAAAAAAAAAAAAAAAATTCGCTGAGGCCTCCAGACCAGCTGGTTGAAAGTCGCTACTATTTGTTAAGTAACACCGGCTGGCAAACGACTTTGTGTGGTGACCAACTGACAGGCATCCATGAACAAACTCTACTGGGGGTCCCTGTTCAATGCCTAATGCACTTCAAAAATACAGCGATCAAATTGGGTAGTTATCAATATTGTACTGTTCCCGATAACAACAGATAAAAAAAAATTTCACTGACTCGTACAGTGTATCGTATCTTTTTTACTTTCTCTTGCCTATGTGAATGTACAGGAAGGATCGTATTGTTTCATGTCGATTTTTCGAAATCGAGTTTTCACCGGATATACACGTTTTCAGACCCCCTGAACCCAAAAAACATGTTTTTAGCGATTGGTCTCTCTCTGTGTGTGTGTGTGTGTGTGTGTGTGTGTGTGTGTGTGTGTGTGTGTGTGTGAACAAAATATCTCAAGAACGGAATGTTATACGAAGTTGAAACTTGAAACTTAAGTTAGGTATCACTAAAGGACCCGGACAGAACATTTTCATCAAGATCGGTTTACCGGAAGTAGTAGTTTATTCGTGTCATTTTTTTATGCAATTTTCTCAAAAACGGCTCGTACGATTTTGTTTAAATCACCTGATTTACTACATTTTTTATGTTCTACATGATAGGGTAGGCGGTATATCTGCTGAAATGCTTGGGGAGGCTGTGCTCTTAGAAAAAAATGGTTTCTTAAAGATTATAGCCTTAATATGCATTTTTTTTTTATTGAGTGATGATGCCTACATAAGCCTTGGGCTTGTGCATAGGTAATGATATGTGGTGATTTACAGATGAAAAAATGCCAGACCTGACCGGGAATCGAACCTGGGACCCAAAATTTAGAGCAAAAGTTTTAAAATTAAAGTTGTAAAACATCTAAAAACCTACAACTTATATTTCAAACATTTCTTTCTATAACGCTTAGTTTAGCGGTAATTAGTAATTTTCGGGTTTTTCATGAAAATTGTAAAATAAATAGATTTTTTTAAGATTTTGGTTTTAGTAGGCCTATGCATTTAACGGCAAAAATTTATATAATCAAATTTATAGGAAATTAAAATATCTACAACTTTTGGGTAAGCATTTTTCTCTACAAAGCCTAGTTTAGCGTGAAAGAGTGATTTTCTGTACTATTAAGCCAAACCAAGGTTGGTTTTCATTTTGCTTCATTCACTCATGATTAAAATAAGGTTAGGTGTTTTGTTTATTTCTAATGTTTTATTACTAATGTTAAATTACATTGGGGATTATTTGCATTGGCAATAGAAAGTCGTGTGAGTGTTTCACACCAGATTTTTAAATTTCTGAATGACATTAAAATTTTTATCACGGAGAATAAAAAATACAAGATAATATTGAGGAGCGAAAATAATACTGAGAATTTTAAGTTCTTCTCGAACAACAATTGTGTAATGCAATCGCTAATTTTTCTTTAGCTGAAATTGACTTTCTCATTACAATGTCTGTTTTACTTAAATATCTGCCAACCATTTGAAGTAAATTAGTTTTTCAAAACACGCAACAGGCATACGGAAGTAATTTTTATAATTTTCTGCGTTTGTCAATTGAATTTCATTTAATAAATTTAAATGCGTGTACTTAACGTTTTTGTAGCCACTCTTTCACCGAGCGCTTACGCTCAACTCTTCTTTTTAACGCGACAGCGATCAAAATAGCTACACAAGACGTTCTTTCGTATATGTCCATCGTAACATGTTTAGTTTACTGAGCCGTATCCGCAAAAAAAATTATTGATGTGTGACCATATTAATTGTTTAGTGTCATGCTCAATATCTAACCATCAATCGAGATTGGAATAAAAATCGTGATTCATATTGAACATGTAAGGCCGCCATTGTTGTGCTAAATTATATCGGTGAAATAATTAACAGGTAGCTTAAAATAAGTTCTGTTTTTAGTTTTCCTAAAATTGAGTTAACTATGTTTATTACTGAGCCAATAGCAGGCAGGTGGAGTGTTAAATTATTTGCTCTCGATCTGGTAGTTCCAGAGCTACAAAAAATTGTTCTGTTTCTTATCACATGGTCAGCCAATTATATGGCTGAATCATTTAAGAACAGAAGTGGTAGATGTGTAAAAGACACTATAATGATTTTCACGGTTGATGAGCTCTGCTGTTTCACGTGTTTAGACCAATCAGAATGTTTGCCTGCGTTGTCAGATTGTACGAATGTATCAGCTTGACAAATATTACGCGCGTATGCATATAAGAGCCGCAGTAGGTCACTCGTGTCTTGCATCTCGTACTGAACATATCGATTATAGAGCGCGTTAACATGCAATACTTTATAATATAATCAGCTGGTTGTGTGTTCATAAGTTATAATTGAAGAGCTTAGTGGATGAAGGAGTTATGTAACATTTTTTCAAAAACTTAGTTTTTGTGATTGATGAAGATTTAACCTGTGTCTCTACAGTTTAAGGAATTTCTAGTGGCCAAGCGGTAGTGGTATACGATTATAGCCTACTGCTTAATTCAATATTCTGTAGTGCAATAGTGTCAAGATTGCCTTGACGCCTTCCACTAGAATCAACTCCAGTCTCAGAGACACCTTTTTGGAAGAATAAGAGTTAACTGTGGTATTATATATTTAACTTCACCAGTAAAAGCTATTATTTGGTATTTCTTAACAAAATTCTGTTAAGAAATATTTTGTCTTCTATTTTTGTAATACCGTTTATCCATCCTCAGAGAATATAGTGTACAATACAGATTTTTAGAGGACGAAGTTGTCAAATGCATAAGAAAAATATGAGAAAGTGGTGCTGAAAAGTAATGTTCAAACAAAATTTTAATTGCATAAAGAGATAGCTAATATGTAGTTACCAAAATGAAAAAAATTAGGCAATTCATAAAAAGATAGGAGCTTTAGAATTTTGATTTCATTTTTCTCAAAACTATATTTTTAAGACTACACATTCTTCCCCTAAGTTCTTCAATTGTTATTGAAAGACCAAAAAAATGGCTAACAAAATATATAACAGAGCTATAAGAGTAATGGCAATGTTGCTGGCAAATCATTGGTTGGCTATGAAGTGGGTAGGGGCAATGTGTACGTTCAGAGCTCATCAGCTTTGAAAAATAGTATAGTCAGAGTTATCTCCTCTGAGAGTAATGAATTTCATTATACAGCCAGATTCTGTTGTAAATGAAATGAAGGTGTCATTTTCAGGGTGGAAGTAGATACTGTTCGGAGGGCCTGACATGCTGATAAGTATACTTGTCCACTCAGTGAGGAAGGCATAGGTAAACCACCTCACTCCTCGTTTTATTTAGTAAAGCCTCTAGTGGTTCAAATCAGCTTTCGGCTGATGACATAAACGACAACAACAACAACAACATGTTTATTACCGTCTTCAAATTCCTGATTTATTGGTTTTCTTGAAAGAAAGATTCAGTGGTTTTTTTTTGATGTCCAAGTACTGATGAGATGTCATTTTTCCGTTTAGTTACTCATGTTTCCTCACACACTCAGATTTTTGTTGTTGGTTCATGGAACCAATTCAGTGTAAGGGTGGTTTTGTGTGTGTGTGTGTGTGTGTACGAAAGGGTTAGTTAGTGTATAGGTAGAATTGCGGGAAGAAGTATAGATAGGTTGAAAAACCTCCCCTGTTCAAATGAAAATGGAAAAAATATATTACCTCCTTTTTTTTAAACATCATTCTGATAGGGGATAGGAGTGGTCAAGCTGAAATTATAGAGCGATACGGTCCGTACAGTTAGGTGCGGTAAATAAGAGGAGGGGGTGACGGGAAGTGATGCCCCGTAAGCCATCATACAGATAGAGGAACCGAAGCGGGGTGGTCGGTACAAAAAGGGGTGGTACATTTTGTATCCTCTTTATTGCCACATACAAAACTACCACTTGTTCCCACCCCCTCATCTATGGACTACCAAACGCCCTTTACCATTTTCTCTCATCTCTACTGCATTATTCCAGTCATATCTAATTACTTCATTTTTAAAAATAACTCCCATTTTTTATTTTTTTTCTGTTTTTTTAATGTTACCACCCTCTTTAACTCACACCAACATTTTTTTTTACTCACTTTCTCTACATATATTTATACGCTCATGTGACCCCCCCGCTGTTATTCTTTGGTCTGGGGGGTACCTACATCCATGAATCCATCCAACCAACCAATTCGGTCCCGTACCTTCCTCCCTCCCTCCGATGTCACTCTTCAGCTGTAAATTTATTTCTCTACAATCTATCCTCTTTCACTTCAGTCCTGCCAATCTAACAAATAAATATTTTTTTATTTATTTTTTTGTTATTGTGTTGGTATGATGGAATTTTAGAGATTGGTTAGACTAATAAATAAATATGGTTCCAAGTTATTGCTTTTTTTCTCTCTCTTCGACGTACTTTCTGTGTGAATTACAAAAATATACATCTACTCTGTAATATTCTGTTTTTATTTTAACTTGCATCTCTATTGAATGACTTATAACAATTAATTTCTTGTACTTTTATTAATACAACGAAACCTCATTTATCCGAAATTGATGGGAGAAAATCCGTTTCGGATAAACTATATTTCGGATGAACCGAATTACTGTTTTTAACTATAATTACAAGATATATTAAAAAAGTAAATTCCTGTTTTGTTTAAAATATTTTTATTTCTAGATAAACATGGAACAAAATCAAACTTCTAGAACTAAGTAATCTTGTTAAAATGTTACCGTAGGTCCTCGAATTACCGGTCTCGCATTTACCGTGGCTCAGATTTAACGTCACTTTATTGGGAAAAAGAAAAATTTTGCCCGCACCACTTATGTCACTTTCATTCTTGTGAGTTTTGACTGGATAATTTATACTCTTGATGCATAAATATGATAAAACTTACATAATTTTTTACTTCAGTCATTTCTTTTGGTCAAGTGGTAAATTATTCTCCTGAGACAATGGATAAAAAAAATTAAATAAATGTTAACGGTCTACCATCAAAGATACAAGTATTGTTTAAGAATTGACAAAAAGTAAGGTTGCGTGTACTTTCCGACGGCTGTAGTATCCGTTGATTCTCAGGTAGAGAAATTTGACCCGTGTACTTTCCGACGGTTATCATTAATAGTTTTAGTGTAAGGTATGTATTTATTCAACTGGCAACATTGTAAACCCTTAGTTAAATCATTAAAAAATTCACTGATTACGATTAAAATATTATATAAATGAATTTTCATACGCTGCAGCTTTTTTGTTTACGTAGAAGCCACTGTTTACATCGAAATGAACTAAAAACATCGCTATACGTCCACTCAAAATATCATACAACTGATTTTTGAGATTTTAATAACAATACCAACAAGCGAACAATAAAAGCGGTTTTGCAGCCTTGTCTAAGTACAGAATAAATCTCTAACGGATCCGTCTTATGTTACATTAAAAATATAATATAGGCTACAATGAATATAATACAAATTTTAAACAATACAAAATGAATCACGCCACCGTTATTAAAATTTTTTGACGTACTCGGAAAATTTTTTTTAAGTTTTTATCTTCTCGATAATTTTCCATAATGATTTTTATATTTTGATCTAATTTTACATATTTATTTTTTCTTTTTCCTGGCAATCTACCTAACCGTAAACCTTTTCATATGTTATTATTTTCTACAGAGTTTTCTTTAAGAATCTTTACTACTTAAAAAATGTTCGCTGTATAGACTTTATTTCTTAACTTGCTGTGCCAACCTTCCACCGCATTTGTAGTTTTGTGACGCTGCGAAAACAGTTCCATAACAATAAGTAGTCTAACTTGAAAGCTTTAACTAATTAAACGTATATCCAGTCGATGGTTTTACTTATTTAAACGTTGCCAAATGTACGATCAACTGGTATATTTTTTGATAAAATAATACGGGGGCATAAAATCGTCGGAAAGTACACGGGTTAAATTCCTCTACCTGGAATTCGTCAGAAAGTACACCATTTTAGGCTTCCGTCGGAAAGTACATGCCACCCATGGTAATCTCACAAAATATGACTTAAATTCATTAATAACCCACCGGGTTGGTCTAGAGGTAAAATCGTCGCTAAAATCAGCTGTTTAACAGCTGATTTTCGGAGACGAAGGTTCCTGGTTCAAATCATAAAAAAGGTAGTTACTTTTATACGGATTTGAATACTAGACAGTGGTTACCGGTGTACTTTAATGGTTGGGATTCAATTAACTATACTATCTCAGGAATGGTCGACCAGGGTCTGTACAAGACTACACTTCATTTACACGTCATACACATCATCCTCATCTTATTGGGTCATGGGGTTGCTTATAGTTCTGAATTGAACAGATTGCAACGTACACATATTAGGAATTAAAAAAATAAAAATAAAAAAACTAAAAATAAAAAAAATAAAAAATAATTCATTAACAATGGACCATGGTTTACTAATAATATTTCCATCTTTATTCAGTAACACGTCTGTATTATGATTAATATCCTATTGTAAGTCATAATGAAGTTCATAGGACACTGCACATATCCAATAAATTTCTCCACCCCTTATTTGAATGTTCGGATTTAACGTCGATTCGATTTAAGGGGACCGTAACTGGGAAAGAATAATTTTTTTCAGGTATTTTGTTTTTTCATTTTATGAAAAAGCATAGTATTCTGACTGTTTTAATCTTTATTTATGGTGGTAGTGCAATTTTTACCAATATAAACATTATATTATTGTATAAAGACACTCTTGTACAAAGAACTGGGCCTGAAACCTGGAAAGAACATGTTTCGTGCAATGAAACGACTGAATTCAGGACAAATAAAAGACACTGAAAGAAAACTTTCTGAATTTGAAAAACAAATACGGGAGAAGTGGAGTTTAAATAGAAAACAACTTGAAGATGAGGATCCAAATCAGCCATCTTACAGCGCTGGACGTTATTAAAAATGTATAAATTACAATTTAATGTCAATTTGTGGCAAATCATGATTTTTGAAAGTTGGTGCAAGTTTTCTCAGGAACGGTTAAAGATATCAGTTTGAAATTTTCAGGACACATTTGACTTATAATGGGCTAGTTCCGCACGCAGGATTATTTAAGAATTGTCCATAACAAATATTTTACGATTTTTTTTCATTATTTATTTTCTCGGAATTATTTGTACTTTTTATAAAAATTAATAATCAATTTTAAATACTTTATTCAAAAATAATCTTACGTGCGGAACCAAATACAAAGCCTGAAGTTCAATAAAAAAAAAGTTAAGGTTCTATTACTTTCTCTTTCCTATAGAATACATAGAAAGCAAAGTAGGCCTACTGTTTTCATGTCGATTTTTCACAATCGAGTTTTCATCGGATCTACACGTTTTCAGACCCCCTGACCCCAAAAAAACATGTTTTTAGCGATTGGTCTTTGTGTGTGTGTGTGTGCGCGCGCGCGCGCGTGTGTGTGTGAATAGAATATTTCAAGAACGGAACATCGTACGGACTTAAAACTTGAAACTTAAGTTAGATACTAATACCGAACCCGACACAAATATTTTCATAAAAATCGGTCAACCGGAAGTAGTAGTTTATTCGTGTCATTTTTCACTTTTTTGTGATTTTTTCAAAAACGTCTTCTACTATATTTTTAAAAATCGCCTTATTAACTAAATTTGATATGCTCTACAAGATAGGGTAGGCGCCATGTCTGGTAAAATTCTTGAGGAGGCTGTTTTCTCGTAAAAAAAATAGTGCTTTTAAGATTGCAGCTTTAATATGCATTTTCATTTTAGCGCAAAAATGTATATAATAAAAGTTGTAGACAATTTAAAATAGTACAACTTTTATTTCAAACATTTTTTTTGTGTAACGCGTATTTTAGCGGTAATTAGCGATTTTCTGTTTTTTTCTCACGAAAACGTGTGAAAAATTGAATTTTTTTAAAGATTTCGGCCATAGTATGCATTTTACGACAAAATTGTATAATCACATTTATAGGAAATGAAAAGATCTACAACTTTTATTTAGAGGATTTTTCTCTAAAGAACCTAGTTTAGCGTGAAAGAGTGATTTTCCGTATTTTTAAGCCAAACTGAGGTTGATTTTCATTTTGCGTCGTTCACTCTTGATTAAAATTAGGTTATGTTTATTGAGGTTAGTTTTTTGTTTATTTTTATTGTTAATTATTTACATTGACAAGAGAAAGTTGTGTGAGCGAGTCACACCAAATTTTTACTTTCTCTTGCCTATATGAATATATAGGAAGGAAAGTATTGTTTTCATGTCGATTTTAAGAAATCGAGTTTTCACCGGATCTACACGTTTTCAGACCCTCTGAACCCAAAAAACATGTTTTTAGCGATTGGTGTGTGTGTGTGTGTGTGTGTGTGTGTGTGTGTGTGTGTGTGTGTGTGTGTGTGTGTGTGTGTATACAAAATATCTCAAGAACGGAACATCGTACGAACTTGAAACTTGAAACTTAAGTTACATATCACTACCAAACCCGACACGAACATTTTCATCAAAATCGGTCAACCGGAAGTAGTAGTTTATTCGTGTAATTTTTCACTTTTTTGCGATGTTTTAAAAACTGGTTCTACAATTTTTTTAAAAAACGCCTGATTTACTAAATTTTTTATGCTCTACAAGATAGCGTAGGCGCCATGTTCGCTGAAATTCTTGGTCAGGCTGTTTCCACGTAAAAAATTTGTTTTTTTAAGATTGCGGCTTAAATATGCATTTCAGCGCAAGAATGTGTTTAATAAAAGTTATAGAGCATTTAATATCCTACAACGTTTATTTCAAACATTTTTTTGGTATAACGCTTAGTTCAGCGGTAATTAGCGATTTCATGGTTTTTTCTCACGAAAACGTGTGAAAAATCTATTTTTTTAAGATTTCGACCTTGATATGCATTTAACGACAAAAGTGTATATAATCAAATTTATAGAAAATTAAAAGATCTACAACTTTTATTGAAAGCATTTTTCTCTACAGAGTCTAGTTTAGCGTGAAAGAGTGATTTTCCGTATTTTTAAGCCAAACTGAGGTCGATTTTAATTTTGCGTCTTCACTCATGATTAAAGTAAGGTTATGTTTTTTGAGTTTAGTTTTTTGTTTATTACTAATGTTAGGTTATTATTTTCATTGGCAAGAGAAAGTTGTGTGAGTGTTTCACACCAGATTTTTTTAATAGTATTTGAGAAAAGTGCAAAAACTTAATATGTAGTTATATAGGCAGTTACGGTCCCCTAAGTCAGTGTCCGAGCAGACTTTAGCGCGGTAAATCGAGGACCTATATTTTTAATTTTAATAAAATTTACACCCCAATCTCTACTTTCAGTAAAGGTTGGCCAAAACACTCGCAAATCGCTCTCTATCATGAGCCACCCCGATAAGACTGTTCCTAGTACCTAATCAAGTTAGTCCAGTTTCTAATGTTCTTGAACCATTAATTAGCATTTCTTTCACTCAGGGTACTTACCTTTGACTTTACCCTCAAGTATGAGTCTAAGAAACTCATACTTATCACCCCTGTATAAATGACCAAGGAAAACAGCTTTTCTTCTATTGATTTTTCCAATCAACTCACGGTCTACGCCCATACCATCCAAAACAACAACAATTTGAGTTTTGAGCATTCTTCTTAACACCCACATCTCGGAAGCTTCTAAATGATGCTTGAACTACGTACTCAAAGTTGTTTCCACAACATATAGCAGAATAGAGAAGATGTCTTTACAAAGATCTTACAGGAAGTGAAATTGTATCGTTTAACAAGCAGATGTTTCATGTTAAGAAATGTCAGCCTAGCTATTTCAATAGTTCTAACGTATACAGTTAAAAATTACCAAAATAAATGTTACCTCATTAAACACAATTTGTCTCAGCATTTACTTAAAATTTTATAGTATATTTTTAAACCAAACCGATTTAAAAAGGAATTCGTGTATACTGGAAAATATTTCAACAATCATGTTTTTAGTTTTTTTAACAAATTTTTTTTTTCCTAATTTTTGTTCGTTGCAATCTGTTCAATTCAGAGCAATAAGCAATCCCATGACCCAATGAGATGAGGGTGATGTGTATAAAGTGTAAAATGAGTACTTTTACTTTTTGCTTGTACGTGTTGTATGTGGTTGATTGAACCCCAACCATAAAAGTACACCCTCAACCACTGTCTAATATTCAAATCCGTATAAAAGTAACTACCTTTACTAGGATTTTAACCAGGAACCTTCGTCTCCGAAAATCAGCTGTTGAACAGCCGATTCGCGGCGACGACTTTACCTCTAGACCAACCCGGTGGGTTGACAAAGTTTAATTACCGCAATTTTTGAAAGCTTGTGCTAAGTTATTGATTTATTTTTTTACCTCGTTTTAATGTAGTTTCTACATAGGTTATATTGGTCAGTAGTTACGATAGCTATGTCCACACTCGTGCGATGTAGTATGCGATGTCGCATGCTACATCTCATGCGCTTAGAGGCTTGCCATTTCACCTGTCCGTACTCGTTTGAAGAGCTTTATCTCAAAAAAATATAACGGATATTTTTGAACACTACACTAAATTAAAGCCTGTTCTTTCCTGCGTTGATTGGTTTGACTTGGATTATTTTAACAAGAAACTAGTCGGAGATGCAGCAATTTACGCATAAAGAGTACTCAGATTTTAGCCGGTTTTCCGTTTATGTGGTTTTTAAACGTCCGTTACTCCGTCCTAGGACGCAGTAACGGACGTTTAAAAACCACATTAAAGCTTTTCATTAAAGAACGGCGTTTAAGTAAGTTGAAAATCAGAATTTTCTCTATATGAACATTTAAAAAGGGAAGTCTGATGTTCCATTTTAAAATGCCGGCCATTTTAAAAGAAAGAACTGTATTTTGGCTTTACTTAACGATAGGGAATTGATTTTCGGACTGAACCATGCATTTTTACATTCAGTATTGTGCCATGTATCGTATTTTGCATTTGTAACTAGGAATAGATATGTGGTGTTAACAGAAATACGTTTAAAAACCACATTAAAGCTTTTCATTAAAGAACGGCGTTTAAGTAAGTTGAAAATCAGAATTTTCTCTATATGAACATTTAAAACGGGAAGTCTGATGTTCCATTTTAAAATACCGGCCATTTTAAAAGAAAGAACTGTATTTTGGCTTTACTTAACGATAGGGAATTGATTTTCGGACTGAACCATGCATTTTACATTCAGTATTGTGCCATGTATCGTATTTTGCATTTGTAATTAGGAATAGACATGTGGTGTTAACAGAAAATTCTATAAGCCTCTAAACTTCTTGATAGGAAACTGAGCTCTGTAGCGGTACCCGCTCCGAATACAGTCGTTTAGAAAAACAAACTTCTTTGGTTTTCCTGCTCCTACTCATTCCTTAGCTCATTTTGAATTATTTAACGATGTGTTTATTAAAAAAAATAAACACTTTGCTTGACATAATACTGTTGTGAAAATGCATGGTTCAGTCCAAAAATCATTTCCCTACCGTTACGTGGAGCCAAAAAAGCATTTTTTTAAAAAATGGCCGGCATATTAAAACGGAACATGAGATTTAACTTTTAAAATATTCATATGATAGAAAAACTCTGATCTTCAACGTACTAAAAACACCGATTTTTATGAAAAGCCTGGACAGAGTAACGGACATGTAAAAACCACATTAACGGAAAACCGGCTAAAAACTTAGTACTTTTTTGCGTAAATTGCCGGAGTTATCTCCGATCAATTTCTGAATAAAAAAATCTAAATCAAACCAATCAATGCAGAAAAGAACAGGCTTTAATTTAGTGTATTGTTCAAAAATATTCGTTATGGTTTTTTGAGATAAATTTCTTTAAACGAGTGCGGGAAGGTGGCATGCCTCTAAGCGCATGTGACATCACACGTCGAATAAGAAAGCGCACGAGTGTGGACATACCTAATGACATGAAAAAAGTGTGAGTGTTTCACACAAATATTTTGGATTTGTTTTTGTAGTTATACTCATTTTTTTGGATAATCCGTACATTACGAAATCCAACCAGGTTCTAATTAGTTCGGATAAGCAGGGTCATTGTGTATGAGAAACACTAAACCTAATATAAATGCCTAAAGATGTTTCAAAAGAAAAATATTCTGATTTATAACAGTAGGCCATCTAAACAAAGAAAGAAATAATGTTTTAGATATTCTTAATTTTTTAATTAGGAGTCGCCTTTGTTAGGGACAACCGATTTCATTGGATGCGTACCTTGTATTCCGTACTTTATAAGCTATACCTATTTCTAAATTAGCTTTCTCTAGACCTACCATTCAATAAACTGTACTGTATTTTAATTATTTATTCTTGTATTAATTAACTACATCTTCCTATTAATTTCCTCAACTACTATTTTGAATAAATTATTAATTGTATACTATTCGTTCAGAATAACATGAACCTTGACTGAATTCTTGACCAATAATCGATTTACCCGAATTGTTTGATTTAATGAAAGAAACCAAAGGAACATTTAAAGTTTAGTAAGAGTCTAACGTTTTTAATTTGTACTTTCTCTTGCCTATATGAATATATAGGAAGGAAAGTTTTGTTTTCATGTCGATTTTTTGAAATCGAGTTGTCACCGGATCTAGATGTTTTCAGACACCCCTGAACCAAAAAAAAAAACACGTTTTTAGCGATTGGTCTGTGTGTGTGTGAACAAAATACATCAAGAACGGAATATTGTACGAAGTTTTCTTGAAACTTAACTTACGTACCACTAGAGAACCTGACACGAACATTTTCATCAAAATCGGTCCCCGAAAAGAATCGTAGGATAAGCGCCGTGTCTGCTAAAATTCTTGGGTAGGCTGTGCTCTCGAAGAAAAAAAAGGTTTTTTTAAGATTGCGGGCTTAATATGCATTTTAGGGCAAAAGTGTATACAATCAAGGTTGTAAAACATTTAAAAACCTACAACTGTACTTGTGTTATTTTTTTTTATAATGCTTAGTTTAGCTGCAATTAGTGATTTTCTGTTTTTTCCGTCAAAATCTGTAAAACATTCAATTTTTTAAGAGTTCGGTTTTAGTATGCATTTTATGACAAAAATAAAATTTATAGGAAATCAAAAAACCTACAACTTTTGTTTTAAGCATTTTTCTCTGCAGACCCTAGTTTAGCGTCAAAGAATGATTTTACATATTATTAAGGCAAACTAAGGTTGGTTTTCATTTTGCATCAGTGGCGTGGATAAAATTAGGTTATGTTTTTCAGTCTTTTTGTTTATTTATACTCGCATCAACAGCTTGCTCATTAGCGAGTACGGTGGGTTAGAAATTTTAATGATGGGTTTTGGCATGTAATAATTTCCAGGCCTTAGCTGGGAATCAAACCCGGGACCTCCTTTTAGTAAGCTATCCACTACGTCACGAATGCGGCCATTTTTCATTTTACGTTATATACTAATGTTAGGTTATATTGTTCATTATTTACATTGGCAAGAGCAATTCGTGTGAGTGTTTTACACCGAATCGTGAGCGAGACAGCGAGTGTATCGCGTAGTGCTTAATGGTTACGTTAGAAAAGGTCAACGTTACTCTGTACTGTTAACGTTTATTGTAAATAATTTTTGTAAGTAATATTAAGTAAATTGGTTAAGTTATTTATTGTATTAGTTAATTATAATTATTTTGTTATTTATTAAATAATTTAGTTGTAATATACTTGTAGAGTTCAATCACTTATTTAAGTGTAATTCTTGGTTATAATAAATACTTGTAATTTTAAACTTTAGAGTTTTAATTATTTACTTTACCCAGATCCCGAAACGGACCTTAGAGATAACTGACACAATACTTTCCTTCCCTGTGTATTCATATAGGGTAAGAAAAAGTGAAGTCACTTTACTGATGAAACATTTTACAGTTTACCCCTAAAAGAATTCCGTTTCAAATAGTTCAGTAGTTTCAAGCATTTTTCTCTACAGAGCCTAGTTTAGCGTCAATCAGTGATTTTTCGGGCGAGAAAAGGTTGGTTTTCGTATAGCGTCATTCACTCATGATTAAAATTAGATTTTTATCATTTTAATATTTTTATATTTTTTTTTATGTCTTTGACATACGTATGGGTGTAGTGGAGAAGATCGTTACAGGAATACCGAGATAAGGAAAGAACTCAACATCTTCTCTATAAACGACAGGGTATCTCAGAACACAATGCAGTGGTTAGAGTATGTGAACAGTATGAGTGAGGATAGGATATCTAAGCAGCCACTGGGCTATAAGCCGGAGGGCAGGAGAGAACGAGGACGCCCGAGAAAGAGATGGGCAGATTTGAGAGGTTCGGAACTGGCAGAGATGCCAAATCCTTGAAAGGGAGAAGAAGAAGAAGAAGAAGAAGATTTATTTTTATTACAGAGCAGAGACCACAACAATAAACACTAAGAAAAGAATCTTATTACTTAAGCAATTGGCAAAAAAGGTTCTTAATCAGCGGGACCGCAGTTATTTAGCACCCAAAATGTTTAATTCGGTTCTTTCGCACGTAAAAACTTAAACGATAGGTTTTTTTAAAAGAAGTGTAGGCCCTTCATGATGGAATTAATGTAGGAAGAGGCAATATAGAAATGTTACTTTCAAAAGAGCTTTTTTGGCTCATTTATGTAAATATCATAGTTCATTAAATTATATTTCTTGGTTTATTAAATTTATAATAATTTTAAATTGTAGTTTTTTAATATTTTTTTAAAAACCCTAATGTGTGTACATTGAAGTCTGTTCAATTTAGAACAACAAGGAACCCCATAATCCAATAAGACGAGGATGAAGTGTAAATGAGGTGTACTCTTGTACAGACTCAGGTCGACCATTCCTAAGAATATCCATCAAAGTACACCGGTAACCACTGTCTAGTATTCAAATCCTTATAAATTAACTATCTTTACTGGGATTTGAACCATGGAACCTTCGTTTTCGTACATCAGCTGTCAAACTGCTGACTCACGGTGACGACTTTAACACTAGACCCCAGTGGGATTTAATAATTATATACTGCAAATCGTTGCATGATTTTAAAGTCCTATATTGTTCTAGTTAATTAGATTTATTAGACTTTTAATTGTTGTCTTTTTAATTTTTAAAATCGTATAATTTTTGAAATGTCATGGTTTTGAGCCCTAGTCTAGTTTTTAAATCTCTTTTGTACTGCGAAAACTGAAAAAAAGAGAACACCTACCCTAGGACATGGTTTTTAGCCATAGTTGGGTAACTCAATTTTCTCCACCTTGTACATTGTAAATTATTATACAGCTTAATCTATTACGGCTTTTAGTAAGGTGTCGCGACAAAAGCACTCAGCGACTAAACGCACAACTTATTTTAATATCCGTATTATAATGTTACCGTATTTTAATATTGATTACCGATTTTTGTCACACTTTATCCAGACTTTGAACTGGCTAAATCAGAAAAACCAATGATTATGATTATGATTTTGCATTATGATTTTTTTCACTTGGGCGTGTTAACCAATCAGCTTGAAGAAAGCTTTGTAATTTTGTACATTTTTACTTAAAACTTCCAAGTTTTGAAGGTAAGAGAGCGTGCGAAGACATTGCTTTATATTGTCAGTTTAAATAAAATTTAGTAACACACAAAATATTTTTTGTATATTTGATAATTATTTTTCCGCTGAAATACATTAGTTTACAATTTTTTTTTGGTTTTACGTCCCACTGTTTTGCAATTACTGCTTATGCAGACGATTATAGATTGATTTACAATTAATTTCTAAACTATTATTTTTAGAATAATATATCCCAACTAAAAATAGGCACAAAAACATCCAAACAAGTAAAACACGCACGAATAAACTACTTATTCCAGTTGGCCGATTTTGATGAAAATGTTTGTGTCGGATCCCCTATGGTACCTAACGTAAGTTCCTAGTTTCAACTTCGGAGCACGGAAATTTTTGGGTTCAGTGGGGCTGATAATGTGTATATCCGGGGAAAATTAATTTCAAAAATCGACATGAAACGAAGGGGAAGGGAGGGGTAGTTTGGGTGCTTTTCTCGTACAATTTTTAGTAAGAATGTAGGCCTATTTGTGTAATATTAAAAAATAAAGATATAAATAGACCTCCCCGTGGCGTAATTACTAGCGCGCTAACCTACAAAGCTAAAGGTACTGCGTTCGATTCCAGGCTAGGGTCCGGAAATTCTCACTAGTTACAATCCACTGTTCTAGATACATAACCTACCGTAGTCGCTAATAACAAAGCTGTTGATGCGACTTTAAAAAATAAATAAACCAAGTTTTATTTTATTTTTAATAAAAAAATGAAATTTCAAGACTAATTTTCTTACTTGTTTCAGATCAAAAACCATACGAAAACAGAAATTTCAGGTAAGAGATAATCGATTGTATATAAAATATAATACATATATTTAAATGAAGTAGGTAATTTAATTGTAATTTATTAGCAGTCTAAGCTTAACAAATTAATTGATGTTATTAAATCATGTTATGTTATTGTTTGTTTATTACATATTATACCCAAATCCCGAAAGTACCGTAGCTTAAGTGTTACAGTATATATATATATATATATATATATATATATATAATCTTTTTTTGTTAATTTCAAAATACCAGCTCCACTCGTATACGCTAAAAGAATAAACTTCAATGATGAATTTTTTTCTATTCTAAAGTGTAAAACCAGCGGAAATCTACTCAAGAATTTTGAAACCGTATATTGAAATTGATTACATCATAGAAACTTGTACATGTTGGTAAAACAAATATAACTACTCTCCATTGCCCGCCAAAAGATTTTTTTTAACTTTTATTCTTTATAAAAGGGCCTTTGAAATGAAAAATAGCTTACTGACTACAAACATTGATTTAGAGATTAGGAAAAATTTCTTAAAACACTATGTTTAGAGTGTAGCATTATACGGGAGTAAACGTGGGTGATACGGGCTTTAAAACGGAAGAGGATAGAAGCTTTTGAAATGTGGTGTTATAGGAAAATGTTAAAGATTAGGTGGGTGGACAAAATCAGTAATTTAGAGGTTCTTAGACAAGTGAATGGACAAAATCAGTAATTTAGAGGTTCTTAGACAAGTGAATGAATAAAGAAGTATGTGGGAACATCTTACCAGAAGAAGAGATAGACTAGTGGGGCATATCTGAAGGCACCCAGGTTTTTTCTATCAATAATACAGGGTAATATTGAAGGAGTGAATTGTAGGGGGAGCCAAAGGTTAGGATATTTAAAGCAAATTACAAAAGATGTAGGGTGTTACAGGTATGTAGATATGAAACGAGTTGCGCATTATAGAACAGCTTGGAGAACTGCATCAAACCAGTCAAATAGTCTGCAGTCAAACCAGTCAAAGACTGAAGACAAAAAAAAATTATTTATTCAGAAATTATACATAGTTATAATATATATACAGTTATAATATAGGTAGTATAACAATCCAAAAACGTAACTAAATTTTGAATAAACAAATGAAGTGAAAAATAAACAGAATATTTTATAAAGAATATAATATCCCAGTGGATAATTCAAAAGTTTAACAATAAATAAAAATTATTAATACCAATAGAGAACAAACACAGGAAAAATCAAATAATAAATACGTATAACAAGAATAATATAGAATACATATAATAAAAAGTAGGGTATAAAGTAACAAATTGTAACAAATAATATTGTACGATAAACCAAATTAAATAAAAAATGAAAAATATTACATGAGTAATAAAAATCTGAACCACGCATAATAAAGTAATAACAAAAGTAAAATTTTATAATATTGTGAAACCTATATTGTAAAATAATATTTGGAAACAATGTGTTGTTTAGGTCAACAGCCGAAAGGCTGGTTTGAATCACTAGAGGTTTTCCTTAATAAAAACGAGGAGTGAGGTGGTTTACTATTGCCTTCCTCACTGAGTTGAAAGAGTACGCTTATCAGCATGCCAGGTCCTCCAAAAGGTACCCACTTTTCACCCTGCAAATGCCACCTTCACTTCATTCACTGCAGAGTCTGGCTCTATTGTAAAATTCATTACTCTCAGAGGAGATAATTCTGACTGGTGTCTTTTACACCTCTACCTCTTCTGTTCTTAAATATTTCAGACATAATTGGCTTACAATATGATAAGAAACATAACTATTTTTGTAACCCTGGAACCATCAGATCGAGTGCATTTAATGTAACACTCCACCTGCCCGTTATGGGCAATTGGAAACAATGAAGCGGTCAAAAAAAAGCGGTACAAAAATAGTTGAAACAGTAACTTCTTCGCTGAGAGAATCAATAAAACTCACAGAATGGTGAGACAATGTCTCCACTAAATTTTATCTACAGTTGTTAGTCAAGACTATGTTGAAAAGAAGTGTTTATTTCATTTCAATTGAATAAATACTGGCAGTTCGTAATATTCTAGAAATATCTATAGAATTAAACTGTTTTTTTTGTAAGAAATTGTTTATTGTAATATGGGTGGTGTGTTTCGAAGAAGGATAATGGATTGCAATGAATAAAATATTTCAAATAGAAATTCTCGGAAATCGAAGCTAGTAAAAACGTTTGACAATTTTAATGTCCATCTAACTTATCATTTCCTTTGTCCGTCCGTCTCACCCAGATGTCAGAAACTACAAGAGATAGCAACAAACGATTAACGATTTTCGGATTAACACACTTATTATGCACACTTTGTAATCTACACAAAAAGTTAGTAAATGTAAATTGGGTTTGAAGTTACGGGTTTGACCAGAAGTGGCCCAAAACCGGAAGTCAAAAAATCAAAGTCGGTATTTGGTAACACAAATAGTGTCATTCGATTCCTTATATAGATTAGAAACAGAAATCTTTAATGGTTCTTGCCGTAAGTCAAAGAAGGGTAAGCCTTTTTAAAAATTGCCACCAGCCATGAGACGCGTCGTCTCATGAAAGGCATTTTCTTATTTCGATTCCTTACACCATGTTCTGTTCATGGAAAAAGCATTAGAAAGGTCTCGATTATCTGACCGCAGTTAGTATAAAAACATTTAGCGCCTTTGTAGTCAGTCAGTTCAAATTTGAATCGTAAATGAAAAGTGGTTGTTGGGCCGTTTCGAAATGGTGTCGTTACGGAAACGGTTCTGAATTACCTTGATAGTGTGTGTGCAAACCGGTAGTAGCAAGTGGTTGTGGACACGTAAATTATTGGTTTGATTTAAGCTTTAAATTTTATAAATACTTTATCTGAAGTAATCTAATTATATTTATTATTAGTTTAATTTTAATTTTCTTTCTCGTATAGGGCTAATTTCAGACAACGTAAGTTGATTTTAGACGTTTCTGGAAGCTCTTTATAAAGCCCACATTCTCTCACTGTAGGCTTTTCTCCTTTCCTCTGTCCACTCGGTGTAATTTTCTTGCTCTTCATGGAAGATTTTAAAGTCCGTAATTAGTTGCCTGAATTTGGTTTGGTTCATTAAGTTTTTTCGGTATATTCCGGTTTTCTCAATATCTTTTTTCACCTCTTTAAACTATTTACCCGACACCTTAGTGTCTTAAAAATTTGTTTTGTCAACCGGTTGTAGATCTAACCCTTTCTCTACAGGTGTCCGTGAAATTTTACTTATCTTTTTCTAATCGTTTCAATTAATCGTTCATTTTATTTGTACAGTTTTCTCGACCTCGTAATCTATAATGTCCGTCTTCTATCTTCGAACCCATTACCTTGCGGAGGATCTTCCTCTCAAATTTTTTTGTTTTTTTTAGACCAGCCTTTCCGGTTATTCTAAGGTGCTCACTCGCGTACAGACACACAGGTTTTATCATGGTATTATAATGTCTAATAATATAATTTGAGGCTATAAATAATTGTTGTAAGTTTAAAGAAAACCTGTTTGTTGTTTATTATATCTATATCCCAAACGAACCTAGGTTTAGCCGTTACAATAATTTCTTGTTATACATCAATTTGTCGCGTTAGTTATTGAAAGCCCTCGTAGTTTACAGATTCTATACTGGGTAATAGTAAGCAGTCTACTTCATAATTCCTTTTGTTTAACAGCTGATTTTCGGAGACGAAGGTTCTTGGTTCAAATCCTAGTAAAGGTAGTTTTTACTACCTTAGGAACACTAAGAACAATAAAACTTTTATACGGATTTGAATACTAGACAGTGGTTATCGGTGTACTATGATGGTTGGGGTTCAATTAACTATACTCTCTCAGGAATGATCGGCCTGGGTCTGTACAAGATTACACGTCATAAATTATCATCTTCATCTCATTGGGACATGGGTTGCTTATTGTACAGAATTGAACAGATTGCAATGTACACATACTGGGATATTATATAATTCCTATTACGTCAGGCGTCACGTTGTTTTGAACAAATTATACATAATTATTATGAACATGTTATAATGTAATCGTACAAATTATTTATTATTGTTATTTATTCGTTTATTAACTTATGCAAATATATATATATATGGAACTTTATTCATTTAGGCTTAATTTTATTTCTATTCTAATTTAGACTAATTTATATTCATTGTTTTGAACTTTATTTATTATTATTATTTTTATTACATTTATCTCATTACCGAGTTAGTCAATACTATAATATATTAGATTTTTATTATTTATTTTTTTAATTTTGTAATTATTATTTAAATTTTGTTGTTGTTATTTCATTAGCGTTCGTTGATCATTCGACAATTTTAATTAAATATTCAATGATGTTTTTATATTCTTCATTATCTATCATAGCTATTGAATAAAAATAAATTGCTATTGGGAAAATTTTTGGAACACTAAGATCTCGTTTATCCGAATAACGGATTATCCAAAATTAGTTTCGGGAAACAGTATTTTCGTTCCTAATTTGTGCAGGGCTACGTTGCAGTCTGTTCAATGAAAGAACAATAAGCGATCACGTGACTTTACCACTAGACCAACACGGTGGGTTAATTATTTATAAACATTTTTTAAATGTTTATTTATTTATTTAAGGGTGCATTAACAATAAAGTCGTCAGCGACTACAGTTATATGACAATTATAAATTCTTTAATTAAAATGTCTTATGTAAATGTCCTGAGTAGACGGACAATTTAGGTTAAAATGTCGATTTATTTATTATAGATATCAGAGTTTGGATCCTTGTTGCTTTGAATTTGCTTGTTTAATTTTAACATACTATACACCAAAATTTTGCTAATTTCAATCTGCGTTGTTACATGTAATTTTCATATTTTTAGCGTTTTTTAATATTGTGATATCAGGATGAGAAGAAAAAAGAGCCTGCTTTTTGTTGCTGCAACACATTGGATGCATTTAGAGGCTTATAACTCAAACACCGCTCGACCGATTTATTTGAGATTTCGCCGGAATATAAACTTGTATATTGTTATTGTTCTTACGAAATTTCAGATTTGTAGCTTATTTAAATATGGAGTTACTAGTAAAATTCTGACCCCTGTTAACTCCGTAACCGCTCGTTAATTCGGCAATTTCAAAAAAATCATTGTATTCAGTATAAGAAAAAAATAATACTAATTCATTAATAATATGGAACAGCGATTGACCAGTTATTCCGTAGGATTTTTTAAATATTTAAATGATGGTATTTATGCTGCGGGGTGGGGTGGGGGTGGAAGAAGCTTAACCATGTTGCCGCGTCGTAACTCGGTAGGCCTACTACCTATTTTTATTAGCATACCTGGGACCTGTCCTTCCAGCATTGTATAACAAACAGGACAATGTAATGTTAATACCCATTCAACATTTAGTTACGATAGTCAACTAAACTACTACTTGTATGTAACGTCGGAAGGCGACTTTAGCAGGAAGAGAAAGGAACGCAACCGACGTTGTGACAAAATACGTGGCAACATGGTTAAGCTTCTTCCATCCCCTCAGCAACTACCATTATTTAAATATTTAAAAATTTCTACCAAATAATTGTACAATTGCTGTTCTATAATATTAATGAATTTGTATTAATTTTTTTATACTGAATACAATAATTTTTTGAAATTCCCGAATTAATGAGCGGTTACGGAGTTAACAGGGGTTCAGAATTTTACTAATAACTCAAAATTTAAATATGCTACAAATCTGAAATTTCGTACGTACAATAACAACATACAAATTTATATTCCAGCGGAATCTCAAATAAATCGGTCGAACGGTGTTTGAGTTATAAGCCTCTAAATGCATCCAATGTGTTGCAGCAACAAAAAAAAAACAGGTTCGTTTTTTCTTCTCATCCTGATATCGGAATATTATAACCGCTAAAAATATGAAACAGACATCTAACAACGCAGATTAAAATCAGCTAAGGTTTGGTGTATAGTAGGCCTACGTTAAAATTGAACCAGCGGTTTTAAAGAAAGAAGGCTCCAAACTCGGGTATCTATAATAAAGAAATCGACGGTAAAGTTTTATGGACACCTGTATAGTTACTTGAGTCACGAGTTTGCCCTTATTTGCAACGAGGGGTAAAGGGGGAAAGCATCAGTGCACATGCGCGACTGCTTTAATTTCAGTACAACAAACACAACAACTTATATTATATCCAGAGCATATATAGTATATCGCGGAACCTTTTGTAGGTTAACTGTACGAATATCTGTTTGTTACCGTAAACAGAAATGTTAGTTCTTCGAAACGTGGGCAGACTATTCACAGTGCTGAACGAAATCTAATATGGAGGTGTAATAAAATGCTGTAAAGTTGAAGCTAAACAAAAATGCTTTTCCTTGCCTCTTAACAAAAGCCATGAGCGAGTGGCTATTAACTGTGATGTTTCTCTTCCCGCAATTCAAAAAATAAAGAGGGAAATTAAAAAACATGAAGAAGCTATTCTTCAACAGTTTTGTTGACACAAAAAATGAAACGTTTAGGTAGATACTAGTGAAACTGATAGTGAAGACGCCGGTGACAGCGATACTAAAGAAGGTGATTTATTCGTAGGAAATTTTGTTCCATTGGAATAAGGTAGCTGGTAATTACAGTAAATCAAACATTTCTAGTCATGTAATTAAGCTATAGGCAATATTACAGGTCACATTTATTTCTTGTAAGGTTCATGAAGAAAACATTTTTCGGAATAAACCACCGCTTACAAAATCTGTGTAGAAACTGCACGGTGGTGAAAAGAAGAAGTAGTGTCTCACTGTTGAGGTTGGCAGTACTGTGAAATTATCATTTTCCTTCTTCACAGCCCATCCATACGCAAAAGGCAATCTAGTGACTTTAGTATCTATAGTATAGAATGGATGAGAGCCGTTTGATAAAACAAATTTTTAAGACACTTAACAATAGACCTAAGGTGTCGGATAAATGGTTTAAAGAAGTCAGTATATTGAGAAAACCGGAATAAACTAAAAAAACTTGAGTTAATGAACCGAAACAAATTCAGACAATTAATTACGGACTTATAGGGCTTCCATGAAAAGCCAAAAATGAACACCGAATAGACAGAAGAAAGAAGAAAATCATAACAGTGAGCAAATGCTGAGAATGTGGGCTGCATAAAGAGCTTCCAGAAAATGTCTAGTTACCTTACGTGGTCTTAAATTGACCCTATCCTAGAAAACATTTTTGTATTTTTCCTCAAAAATATAAAGTCTCATCAACAATAAATTCATTAGATAAAAAAGTTACGGAACAATTACAAAATTTTTTTATTAAAATTTCTTGCGTAAATGTAAGTCTCTAAGGTACAAAAACACGTTGTGTGCACTATTGATATCCGTTAGCAGGAGTTTTGTAAAACGTGTTATGTTATAGTGTTCTCTGAGTGTATATAAACCTGGGCATTGTATGAGTAATTGCTTTATTGTAAACCTTGAAAAAATAACAGGTCGGTGCAACAGTCTTTTGAAATAAGTATTCGAGCGTGAGCCTAGAATGTCAGATTCCTTGACGTGTTACAAGTTTTTAATCTTGTATGTTACTTTGCGGTATTAATATTGTAACATGGTTCGAGATTAGTCTAGAAATGGATAATATAATTATGTTGATTTTTTTACAGGTTGCAATTATTGTTAAGAAATTATGTATTATATGAGGTAAAGTGTGTTGAACAAGAATAGTGAATTGCGATGAATGAGATGTTTTGAAAAGGAATTCTAAAAAATAAATGTACCTAGTAGAAAATTTTGTTTTTATTTAGGTTCCTTCTACGAGGAAAGTGCCGAATATCGGCGAAGGTTCTTGAATGTTTAGAAAATTATTAAAGTGCCGGTATTGAAAAGTTAGCGTCTTTGTAGTCGGCAGTCAACAAATGAATCGTAAATGAACAGTGTCGGGCTGTTCGAAATAGAAGCGTTACGGGAGCGGTTCGGAACTAAGTAAATTGTTAAGTACGTAAGGTAATCATTTTGATTCTTAAGAACAGTAATCTAATGTTAGCCAACTTTGTTTAAGCTTAAGTTTTGAATAATTGATTTATTTAATGTAATATAATAGTATTAGTTAGAATAATTATGTTTAATTATTGATTTTGTCAATAAATAATTTGTTGTAAATTGTTATAAGTTTGTTTTTCGCCCATAACTGGCAGGTGGAGTGTTAAATTATTTGCACTCGATTTGCTAGTTCCAGGGTCAACTACTGCTAGAAGAACGAAGAAAAAAAATTGTAACAAAAAAAACTGCGACTCACTCTTATTTGGTATTTAAGTTTGACATGTTTTCCGCCTATGCTTCCAATGCAGTTCGAAAATCCCCAAAGTTCTGCGAATCCTTTCTCAGCTCTGTTTCACATATCTAACGTAGGTTTAGGTAAATATTTTGGCTGTAGAATATTCCAAATTTCTCGGCAGTTGTTTTTCCAAATTCAGTTGTTCTTCGTCTGAGCTCATACTCAATATAAAAATAAACAAAACTAAGAACTGAAGTAAATAAAATGCTGCCTAATAAATTTTAATCAGCATAATTTTTAAAATAAAATTTCCATGACTGTTTAGATAACTATACTTGGTAACTTCACAAAAACTACAATTATATATCAAAATTTATACTAAAGGACGTTTGAAAGGTTATACAAATATCATAAACTCCAAAAATCTTAAATAGGAATTGTGATTAATTAAGCCAGAAGATCTGACTGAAAAGGATTGATTCCTCACATAACGAAAAAATTAAAATATGAATAAATTTTTGAAACACCCATTGAAGTTTAAGTGAATATTAGAGGAGAAGAGGACAAAAAACCGTCAGGTAAAATTGTCAACATTACTTTGTGTACAATATTTAGCCAACTAAAATTCAGTATCATATCAAACAAGTATTATACGATATATATTCAGGTGTGCCAACATTTAAATGTTATTTTACATAGGTTAAAATAAATACATTTTCTCTTTTTTTGATTTTTTAATTTTTTTTTGCGTATTAGTAATATTTTTTAATAGAATTCTATTGGCTGCCTCGGGTTACTGCAATTAGCCGACGTATCAGTAGATAAAATTACGGTTGGTAACACTGAGTAACATTTATTTAAATAAATTTTTGTTTAAAAGATTAAATGATATGTTGGTTATTATTTTTTTGCTTTCTTTATTTCTTTACTGTTTGATATCGTGAAAGCATTTTAAATTTTCTACCATTGTTTCTGTGTATTTTTTACCCTTTTTTGTTTATTAACTTTTTTGCGATTACTTTTATTTTCCCAGTAATAAATTAAACAGAAATATTAGGTTGATTTATTTCATTCTGTTGTTTTCTGTGTGTTTTCGTTAATTATAAAACGCGGGGGTTTACCCGTGGGGTACCTCAAGGCTTCTTCATCGGACCAATAGTCTTTTATTTTTGTAACCAATATTTATATGTACAGTAAAATCCGTCTGATACGCTCACGGTTAATACGATTTCCTATTTAATACCCATTTTTTTATATAGTAGGCCTACTTAACGTAAGTATTAAAAAAAACGTGTACGGAATATTCACACGATTTTCTCGTGCCAATGTAAATAATGAAAAACATAACCTTATTTTAATAAAGAATGATTGACGCCAAATGAAAATCAACCTCTGTTCGACTTAAAAATACGGAAAATCCCAAATTGATACTGAACTAAGCGCTGTAGATAAAAATGCTTGAGATAAATGTTGTAGTTTCTTAAATTTTCTACAACTTTAATTATTACGCTTTTGGTATTAAATGCATATTAAAGACGCAATCTTTAAAAAAACATTTTTTACCACGAGAGCACATGCTCCCAAAGAATTTCGGCAGACATACCGCTTACTCTGTCTTCTAAGAGCACAAGAAGAGTGGTAAATAAAGCGATGATTTAAACAACATCGCAGGAGCCGTTTGTGAGAAAATTGCAGAAAAGTGAAAAAATTCAATGAATTAACTTTTTTTGTCGTTCAGTCTCTCGACTGGTTTAATGCAGTTCTCCACGCTGTTCTATCTTGCGCAAGTCGTTTTATGTCTACATACCTGCAACACCCTACATCTTTTGTATTTTGCTGTAAATATCCTAACCTTTGCTTCCCGCTACAATTCACTCCCTTAATATTACCTTTTATTATTGATAGAGCAATACCTGGATATCTTAAGATATGCCCCACTACTCAATCTCTTCTTCTGGTAAGATGCTTCCATATACTTCTTTATTCATCCACTTGTCTAGGAACCTCTTTATTACTTATTTTGTCCACCCACCTAATCTTTAACATTTTCCTACAACACCACATTTCAAAAGCTTCTATCCTCTTCCTTTCTACAGCCCCTGTCACCCACGTTTCACTACCGTTTAATGTCATACTCCAAACATAGTGTTTTTAAAAAATTTTCCTAATCTGTAAATTAATGTTTGTAGCCAGTAAGCTGTTTTTCATTTCAAAGGCCCTTCTAGCTTAAGCAATCCTACGTTTGATATCACTTGTGCTTCTACCATTTTTTGTTATTTTCCACTTGATACAACCCGTACGCAACGCATTATTAACATTATTCAGAACCGATTCCGTAACGATACTATTTCGAACGGTCCGACAATGTTCATTCTCGATTTAGGTGTTGACTGCTGACTACAAAGACGCAAATTCTTAAATGCTTGCGGTCTAATAGTTTCCTTAACATTCAATACTTTCGCCGCAATTTTGGAACTTTCCCTGTCAAAGAAATAAAAAAACAAACGAAATTTTCTACTGTATTGATTTTTTAAAATTCCTTTTTAAAACATCTCATTCATCGCAATTCACTACCCTTGTTCAACACACTCCACCCCATACAATACACAATTACTTAACAGTGATAACAACCTGTACAATAATAAACAACCTATTACATTTACCATTTCTAGACTAATCTCGAACTTTGTTACAATATTAATATCACAAAGTAACATACAAGATTAAATACTTGTAACCCGTCTAGGAATTGGAGATTCTAGGCTCACACTCGAATACTTATTTTTTTCAACGTTTACAATAAAACACTTACTCATAACAATGCCCAAGTTTACGTCGACTAAGAGAACACTATAACATAACACGTTTTACAAAACTCATGCTAACGGATATCAATAGTACACATAACGTGTTTTTGTACCTTAGAGAATTACATTTACGCAAGAAATTTTAATAAAAAAAATCTGTAATTGTTGTAGCCAATGAATTTATTGTTGATGAGACCTAAAGATTTTTGTGGGAAAATTGCAGAGGTTTTTCTCGTATATGGCCAATTTTAGATCACGTGATTCGACTAGACGTTTCTGGTGACTCTTTTTGCAGCCCACATTCTCAGCATTCACTCAATGTAGGCTTTTCTCCTTTCTTTTGCTCTTTCGATGTTCTTTTGTTCTCTTAAGGAAACCCTTAAAGTCCGTAATTAATTGTCTGATTTAGGTTCCATTAACTTTAGTTTTCTTAGTTTATTCCGGTTTTCTCAATATCCTTTCTGACTTCTTTAAACCATTTATCCGACTTCTCAGGTCTATTTTTAGGTCTTAAAAATTCGTTTTGTCAACCTGTCATCCATTCTATACAGACTTCCATAAAATTGTAGTCTTTTTTTTCTAATCGTTCATTTTCCTTGTACAGTTCTCGACCTTGTAACCTATATTTTCCGTCTACTGTCTTCGGGCCTATTATCTTGTGTAGGAACTTTTTCTGAAATTTTTCTACTTCTTTAGACCAGCGTTCCTGGTCATTCTAAGGTAGTCACTCACGTACAGAGAAACAGGTTTTATCACAGTATTATGTCTAATCTTAGCGTGTCTTGTGAGTGCTTCCTTCTTTTACAAATGGTTAATTCCTCGGAGTCCTATCTTTCCTCGTTTGTTTCCTCGTTTTGCTTCCACTTTCGCTGGTCTTTGGTTGTACTATCTCATGTTGGATTCAACATGATGTCAACAATGTCAATTCAACATATTCTTGTTAAATAAATCATATAATACATATAATAATACATCCACCGGGTTGTTCTAGCGGTAAAGATGTCGCCACGAGCCAGCTGTTTTTTTTTTTTGAGATGAAGGTTTATATATTATATTAATTAAAAATGAGGTTTTCTGATTCGGAAAAAATTAAATATAATAATATGGCAGTTAGTTAGAAATTTAAAAATAATTAAGTGGTTAACGGTTATCACTGATGTTAATCTTAATTTATTCGCTTCCTTTTCGCTGTTCTTCGGTTGTATTATCTCCTCGAGGTACTGAAAGCCATAAACTTTTCCAATTTTTCCGTATTGTGTCTTTAAGTGATGCGGGGCTGTTTTGATGTTCATTATGTTTTAGTTTCTCGAAAGAATATCTAGACATTTTAATAAAATAAAACCTCTGAATAATTGTTACTTAACCGTTGTCGCTAATTACTTCATTGTTGATTCGACCTTAAATAAATAAACATAAAAAAATTATTTTAATTTGCATATGTATCTATATGGAACCATCGGTACTTTTATTTAATTAAACTGTATAAATAAAATACAAGCTAAAGTAATACGTTGAAAAATTGTGGTCACTCGACGACCAAATTTAAACACATGAACCCCCTATCAGGCTTACCGACAAAATCATTTAAAAGAGTACGTATAATAAAGTAACCAAACAAAAATTAATTAACCTAAACGAAGATCCAACTGGTAAAAACGGTTTTTTTAAAAATATAACACCCGCGATGTAACTTACCTGAAGTTTCAAAAGTATTTACAACAAAATTTTCTGTAACATAAATCTACTCCGATTTATATTATGTATCAGTGAGTCAGAGAAAGGATCTCGTACTTATAATCATAAATCTATTACAGTAGTGTTCGACGCTCAATTCGAATTCATAGTTTTTTTTGTGGATCTAAATTCTAACTTAGTGTGAAATATTCACACATCTTTCTCTTAACAATGGTTTTTTTTTAACTTAGTTAATTTATTCATAAGTGCACAAAATAAAACCAGTGAATGTGATGTCATTTACAAAAAATCTGGTGTGAAACACTCACACAACTTTCTCTTGCCAATGCAAATAATGAACAATATAATCTAACATTAGTAATAAAACATTAGAAACCAACAAAAAACTAACCTCAATCAACATAACCGTATTTTAATCATGAGTGAAAGACGCAAAATGAAAATCAACCTCAGTTTGGCTTAAAAATACGGAAAATCACTCTTTCACGCTAAACTAGGTCTGTAGAGAAAAATTCTCTTATTAAAGTTGTAGATCTTTTAATTTCCTATAAAATTGATTATATACACTTTTGTCGTAAAATGCATACTAAGGCTAAAATCGTAAAAAAATCGATTTTTTACACGTTTTCGTGAGAAAAAAAAACAGAAAATCGCTAATTACCGCTAAACTAAGCATTATACAAAAAAATATTGGAATTAAAGTTGTCGGATTTTACATTGTCTACAACTTTTATTATATAAATTTTTGCGCTAAAATGCATATTAAAACTGCAATCTTAAAAAAACTATTTTTTTGCGTGAAAACTGCCTCTCCAAGAATTTCAGCAGACATAACGCCTACCCTATCTTGTAGAGCATAAAAAATTTAGTAAATGAGGCGATTTAAAAAAAAATCGTAGGACCCGTTTTTGAGAAAATTGCAAAAACGTGAAAAATTACACGAATAAACCACTACTTCCGGTTGACCGATTTTGATAAAAATGTTCGGGTTGGGTCCGGTAGGGGTGTCTAACTTAAGTTTCAAGTTTCAAGTTCGTACGATGTTTCGTTCTTGAGATATTCTGTTCACACACACACACACTCCAATCACTAAAAACATGTTTTTTAAGTTCAGGGGGTCTGAAAACGTGGATCCGGTGAAAACTCGATTTCGAAAAATCGACATACAAACAATACTTTCCTTTTTATATGTTCATATAGCCAAGAGAAAGTAAAAATTGGCTTTGATATTAAGGAGACTGCCACTCAATAGTGCCACTCCAACGGTGGATTAATTTTGAATAATAAATTGATAGAATTTACATCTGCGCTAAGATATTTCTACTCCATCGTCGTTTCAGTCTGCGTTGCGGATTTCCGGGTAAGTTTGGGGATGCCAGCGTTCTAATGAGATGATTTTTATGATATTCAAGTTTGTGTTTGAACCGAGAATAGATGTGATAAAATGTGTCGTAATGTATGAAACACGTAAATCGTTATCCAATGTGTGATTAGTAACGTAAAAGGGCGCGTCAGTTATTTGTCTAAGTTATTTAGATTGAAATCGTCGAATTCGTTGTAGTTTGGAATGTTTTGCTGCGCCGTAAATTTGGCCACCGTAAGTCCATATCGGTTTCAGAAAAGATTTGTGTACGTCTTGTAGTTTTAAATGAAGTAGGAGTTTTCATTGCCGCGATATCTAGGAAAATAGTTGTTTTCGTCTGTTATATTTATGTTTTATTTGAATTTGTCTATTCCAGGTCAAGGGTCTGTCAATGTACAGGCTGAGATATCGAATTGAATCGGTTTGTGGAAGTGGTTGACCGCGCAAGAAAACAGCGGGACGGCTTTGTTTCATGAGAGTGAAAGTACTCTGCATTGTTTTTGTACCATTCACCTTTAAACGCCAATTATTAGACCATATGTCAAGAATGTTTACGTGGTGTTGTAAATTTTGGGTAGTTTCAATGCCACTTTTTGAAGCTGCTAAAATAACGGTAGGCCTATCATCTGCGTACGTGGCTAATGTAACAATGTTACGAATAAAAAATATAAACTATGCTTAATCATTAGTGAACTATGTTAAATGAAAAACAAAACCTAATTTTAATCATGAGTTTGTCACCGGATGGCGACATTAAGCGGGGTGGGGAAACCTTAAATGTTTGGGGCCCTGATAAGGGCCGTTTCAGCGGTGGTCGTCTAGTCGGGAAGAGTCGTTCGTTGTCATCGTGACGGTCGAGGTGGTGAGCGATACGGCTTCTAATCGTCCAGATCAGACATCTTCTTCCCTCGCAGTAGTGCGTCATAGGCTGCATCTTCCGGGACCTGGTGGGCGTAACGCTTGGTTGAGGGATCACTGTGGGCATCGCTCGCGGAAGCGTGAAATGACGTTCCCGGTTGACGGCGGTTACGGTGTCGGGTCAACGAGTAGAAGCATCATATTCTCTCTTGCGGAGTCGTTGAAGGGTCTTCATCAGAGTCCGGTAGCCGTGTGTGAATGGTCTAGTCGAAGCTGTAGAGTAGAATGGAATGACGGTCAGGCTCAATGGAGCGCTCTTGTATAATAACCAGAGGGGCGGTTACTAGCACTCTGCAGACGAAGGACTGCCGGCCCAGTCGGATGTATTGTTGGCTTCCCTCTATCAGTACATCGGAAGCTTTGGGCTTAAAGCACAGTACCTAATCAAAATGGCCGACGGTAACAAGTGAATGACGCAAAATGAAAACCAACCTCTGTTCGACTAAAAAATATGGAAAATTACTAATTAATAATAATAATAATAATAATTTATTTATTCCCATAATATTACACATTACATAAAAACTGAATTACGATAATACAAATTTTCTTACGGTAAACTACTGTCCTATTACGCTAGAGGTGGTGGAAATTATCCCATCCAACTATGGACAAAACCATGTAGCTACTAGGATGGATTGGAAACTTTTAAATAAATATATAAAACTATAGTATTAATTATTAGCAGTAGCATTCAAAATCTACTATACTTACTTACTACACTAACTAACTTAACCAATACTTTGCTATTAATAAGATTTCGATTGTATCAATTATGATATATTACATTTTAATAATAATTAAACTTACACAATTTTTATTAAAAAAGACATAATTTAATACAATTGACGCTAAACTAGGCTCTGTAAAAGAAAAAGCTTGAAATAAAAGTTGTAGATTTTTTTATTTCCAATAACTTTATTATAGTACACTTTTGTTGTAAAATGCCACAATAAAAAATAAAAAGGCCGCAATTTAAAATTTCTTTTTACCGGGTTTGATGAGAAAAATATAGAAAAGGCCGCAATTTAAATTTTTTTTTACCGGGTTTGATGAAAAAATACAGAAAATCATTATGGACGCTAAACTAACCGTTGTAGAAAAAATATTATAAATAAAAGTTGTAGGTTTTAATTTCCTACAAGTTTAGTTATATACTTTTTGCCTGAAAATGCATATTAAGGCCGCAAAATTGTAAACATTATTTTTACCACAAGAGCACAGCTCTTCCACGAGTTACAGCATGTTAGGTCTACTTACCCTACGATGGAGAACACAAAAATTTAAGTAAATAAGCCGGTTTTTTAAGAAAATCGTAGGAGCCGTTTTGGAGAAAATTGCACGAATAAACTACCTACTACTTCTGACTGACAGATTTTGATAAAAGTGTTTGTGTCCTGTCCGTTTGTGCTACCCAACATAAGTTTAAGTTTCAACTTCGTATGCTGTTCTGTTGTTGAGATATTTTGATCAAACACAGACCAGTCGGGAAGAACATGTTTTTTTGGGTTCAGATGGCCTAAAAACGTATATTTCCGGTGAAAATTCGATTTTGTAAAATCGACATGCAAAGGATACCTTTCTTTCCTATATATTCATATAGAGCAAAGCATCTGCTCTACTGAACTGAAGAGGAGAGCCTATAGCTTACAACCTTAGTAATAAATTGGCTAAAGCAAGGTACTCTATCCCACCATTTTTACAGCAAGGACCGGAATACGGACTGGGCGGAGATATTTTATTTTTCTGCCTCAAAAAATATCTCTAATGTCTTGAATCTTCAATCGGGTCAGCGATTAAATGACTCCAGATCAGCAAAATTTCCCCGGAAATTAAGAAGACGCCCGTAAAGCTGCACTGTCTGTGTTTATGGGGGCTACAAATTGATTAAGCACACGGTATCTGTTCGATAAATCTTCAAATAATAACCACGTTTTAAAAAACCCTGTAATTTTGTTTTTTCTGAATTAAATGAGTTTAGAAATCAGATTCAGTTCAGTGGAAGCTTAGACCAAACTCTGCTAAAAATCTCTTATCTATATAAATACAAAGTTGTATTAAATAAACCAAGAAGCAGAAAAATTTAACAAATCTTCCTCTGCAAGATAATTGGTCCAAAAATTGTTGACGGGTAAATTTTTAAGACACTAAACAATAGACCTAAGGTGTCGGAAAAATGGTTTAAAGAAGTCAGAAAGAATAGCACTCTCAAGACAAGTCAAGATTAGACATTATAATACTGTGATAAAACCTGTTTGTCTGTACGCGACTGAGTGCCTTAGAATGACCAGAAAGGCTGGTCTAAAGAAAGAGAAAAATTTGAGAGAAACATCCTCCGAAAGATATTAGCCCGAAATTAGGAGATGGACAATATAGGTTACAATGTCGGGAAGAATAAGGAAAATCAATTGTTAATTGAAACGATTAGAAAAAAAGACTTAAGTTTTATGGACACCTGTATAGAATGGATGACAAAATAAACTTTTAAGATATTGAAAAATAGACCTAAGGTGTCAGATAAATGGTTTAAAGAAATCAGAAAGGATATTGAGAAAACCGAACCAAATTCAGACAACTAATAAAGGACTTTAAGGGCTTCCATGAAGAGCAAAAACAAAATACCGGGTGGACAAAAAAAGGAGAAAAGCATAACAGTGAGCGAATGCTGAGATTGTGGGCTGCAAAAATAGCTCCGGGAAGTGTCTACAGTCACCTCACGTGGTCTAAAATTGGCCGTATACAAAAATAAATAGGGCAAGAGAAAGTAAAAAGCTTTAAGTGTGTTTGGTGATGTAGAAGTAAGGAGAAAGAAGGAAAAAGGGATAAAAGAGGTACAGGCGGTGGGGAAAACGAGGAAAGTTGGAAGAACAAGGGGAGGAAAAGTTGAGTGATAAAAACATTTATATTCCGTAATAAAACCGGCCACAGAGCACATACGTCAATACTTGTTATTGTAAACGCTCTCTGCAGCTACATATCGTATCAGTAAAAAAAAAACAAAAAAATAAAACATCCATTGTCTTCATTTTTGACTACCGTTCAAATGATCTTCCTAAAGATTATTGTAACGACATCGTCATATAAATAATCTTTCCAAAATTGCTCAACAATTCGCCCCAATTCAAAATCACCCTTCAATATATTACCCTCCTATAAGCGATACAATCGTCATACAGGCTTTCGTTTCACCCCTATTCATATCATCTTTTCCATGGGGTAGTTTCCACCTAATATTAAACTGTATATTTTCCCCAAATAGAGAATAATGCTGATTCTTAATGTGTTTGGGTTTCGAAAACAATAGAATAAAGAAAGTCAACTTTCAAGAAAATAATTTTTTTGAACGCTTCCTGAACTGCTTAAACAGTGACTTCAAAAACTGTTAACTCGAAAATCCTGGTTTCAATTCTCGTCATATCTTATTGGTTTTTACTTATACGATTTAGCCTATGAATTTTATGACAAAAATCTATATAATTAAAGTTATAGGAAATAGAAAACCTTTACAAATTTTATTTCGACCATTTTCCTCAACAGAGTTTAGTTTAGCGTCAATTAGTGATTTTCCGTATTTTAAATATCTACAGAGATTCATTTTCATTTTTCTTCATTCACTCATGAATAAAATTAGGTTATGATTTTCATTATGCATTGTTTACTAATGATTCAACGTAGCTTATATGTTTTACTACTTACATTGGCAGGAGAAAGTCGTGTGATTGTTTTACAACATTTGATGTAAAGTGGCGGATTTTGGCATGCATTGAAAGGCATTTTTGTACGTTTGCCAGGTTATTCCTTGTGCTTCTTTAATTTTGGAAGTTCTGTTTTGCCAAGTGGATTTTTCTTTCAGATTGCAGTCCATGATTTCTCCGATTGCCCATAACAGACAGGGTGGAGTGTCAAATTATTTACACTCAATCTGTTAGTTGCAGGGCTAAAATAAATAGTTCTGTTTCTTATCACATGGTCAGCCAATTAAATGACTGAATCATTTAAGAACAGAAGAGGTAGAGGTGTAAAAGACACTAATCAGAGTTATCTCCTCTGAAAGTAATGAATTTCATTATACAGCCAGACCCTGTGGTGAATGAAGTGAAAGTATCATTTGCAGAGTGGAAAATATATGCTTTTCAGAGGGCCCGGTATGCTGATAAGTGTACTTTTCCACTAAGTGAGGAAGGCAATTGTAAAACACCTCACTCCTCGTTTTACTTAGTAAAACCTCTACAGGTTCAAACCAGCTGATGACCTAAACAACAAAGATTTCTCCGAGATATTTGAACTATTGAGACAATCTAATTTTTTTACCATTCTCACTTTATTTATACATAGTAGGTTAATAGCCATGATTTCAGTCTTTCCATAAGACATTTTTAACCCAATTTTTTGGGCTATATTTTCAAGGCTAGCAATTTGCGCACGCACTTCAGTCATATTCAGAGCCAGCAGGGCCAAATCATCAGCGAGTCCAAAGCAGCTTACTAATATACGCTTTCCTCCTCTTTCAATTTTGGATTTTGCAGGATTTAATATACAAGTTATAATTAAAACTATTAGCAAACATTCAGAGTTTCCAATCAAAGCTTTTACGGAGGATAGTTAACGCCCGCTATTGTGTAACCAATAAAACGCTACACTCAGACCTGAACGTAACGTACATAAATGACGTTTTCTTAAAACTCTACAAAATTTAGGAAGAAACTCGTGAACCAACATAACCCATTGATCTCAAACCTGGCTACGGAAACTCTCCCAAACAATCCAATAAGACGTCTAAAACGTCGATGGAGCCGAGACCTCATCAATTAACGTAGTACAGTAATTGACTATCCATTACAGTGTTCTAAATGCTGCACTTAATGCTACACAATTATCTGTTCACGTCGGAGTTCTGTCACTGGACTGTGTCTCCACTTACGTTTATTTATCATGTTATCTTTTTCCAAATTTTGTGTTATCACATTCACTGATTGTTTCCAACAGATTGTGAATTTCCTAAATAGAGAGAAAAAAATTATAATATAGTAATTTATATTAAATTATAATATAATATAAATTATATTAATTTATAATATAATTAGTTTCTTCTCATATTTGTAAATAAATTCATTTGTCTACATATTTTCATATTTTATTTGTGTTCCTTGTTTTGTTTTCGTGTATACACACCAGCACACTATTTTAATAAAATGTCTTTGTGGTTTAGTCAATATTTAAGTACTAAAATGTAGTTTATAATTACTAACACACTAATAGATTATTGTGATAATTGCAGTAGAAGAAAATAAACAAATTAGCACTAAATTGATCTACTCTTGAACAGGGGAAATCATAGTTGGGGTAGATTAATATTAATTTTCCCACCACGAGTTAATTATATAAATAGTTTTAGATTTATAATTAATAATTAAGGAAATTAACATTGTATTATAATGATTTTTGAAAATTAATGGGCAAATAAATAAATAAATAACTTACATAAATTTAAGTTATAGAAAAGTAAAAGCCATAAGTTTTATTTCAAGTGTTTCTTTCTTTTAGAGATTAGGTTAGCGTCAATCAGTGATTTTCCATATTTTGCTTATTAAATATATTATGACTGTTCGAACCTTATTATTATATCTTTGTTCGTTTTTGACAGTAATTTTACATACACTACTCATCAAAATTGGTCCGTTATTTACAATGGCAAGAGAAAGTCGTGCAAGTGCTTCACACCAGAAGTTTTTTTTTTAATTTTGTGAGGAAATTTTCATTTTAGAAGAGAGTAATAACAAACATCTGAACAAGGCATGACAGAGTAATTACCAAGGTGAAATTTTAAAGCATCATGAAACCTGCACTATAATTAAATAATATAATGGATAATTATTTTTAATATATTATATATTTTTTGTAATTAGATCAGTAAAGTTTTTCTACATTTTCTTTGTAGGCGTCGGCGTGTTAAGTTTCGTACATTTGCTGTAGCCTACAGGGGATTGATGTGATCTGTTAATTTTCTACTCAATTTTGAATATTTGATTTTAGCAGTTTCTGTTACAAAAGAGATTTTAAGTCGGAATGCAGTGTTAAATTTGTTACGTAATAAATGCGTTCGTTATCATGCGAAAAATGTTTGATTGATGGGTTTGAATTTTTTGAATGTGAGTTTTCTTTTTGCGGTCCCAAAAATTTCGTTACCGTAATTTCAAATCGGTTATAAATAGGCTTTATGTGTTAACAACTTAAATTTTAATGGTAAAATTGATTTTCTGCTGATGAATTTTGCAAGTAATTTTGTACGGTTATTTAGTTGCAAACGTTTTGTTTTGATATGATATCCCCACGTCAGTCTACGGTATAAATGGAGGCCCAAATGTTGAACTTTATTTTTTTGTGGTAACTGTTATCCAGGTATAGTCTACAGGTGGATAAGTTCTTCTCCTTAAAGTAAATGTCACTTGCCCAGATTTCAGGTGGTTAACTTTCATTCCCCAGTTTTTGAGCCATATAGATAGATAGCCTACCTCATACACGTGGTTTTGGATATTCAACGACGTTTCTTTTGGAGATTCAGTGCTGCATAACAGAACAGCAACATCTGCGTTCGCTGCTGCAGACGTGAATTAATTTTCTGAAAAATCAGACGTATCTATTATTGTTATGGCTGTTTGAATTTATAAAGGAAATTTAATTAAATATGTTTGTACATTTTCTATCAATAAATAAAATTTTACTATGGAAAAGTTTTAACTTGGTTTTATTTATCATTAAAATTTAATTAGTACTAATTAAATTAATGAAGGATTGAATACCTTATAAAATGAGCTAAAAACACATGCAAATTTTAATGTACCTGTTTTAGTAAGACTCAGGATAAGTTGGTTGCAAAAATGGACAACTGTTACCTGTTCAGTTGCAAAAACGGAAAATTAGCAGTTTTAGTTTCAAAAGTAGACATCTGCAATTTTTAACTTAAAATTATAGATGTTTACCCATCCAATTATGAATATTAATGTAGTTTTTTATGATTCTGGAGTAATAAGCTCTAATTTTAAAAAAAATCACAATAAAACAGAAAACAGATTAATATGTATTGGAAATGTGGCTCTGCTGAAAAATTGTTGAACCAACAGTTGTCCATCTTTGATCCCAAGCTACTCATATGGAGTTCAAAGCAAAATATAATATGGACCCTTGAGGAACTCCTGCTTCAATATCCCAGATATCAGATTATTCCAGACCTTAACAAAAAATAAACATCTTGTAAAAATGATCTGAGAATGCCGTAATATGTATCAGAAAATACAGATTTTAATCTGCACAAAAGCCTGAGGTGTCAAACCTTGTCAAACGCTGAACTAATATCCAAAAATACGGCCGAAGTGTACAATTTTTGTTCTACCCTACAGAGGTTAAATCAACCACTCTGTGCAGCTGATGAGTTGTTGAATGCTGCTTTCTGAAACCAAATTGATATTTTGGAATTGTAGCTTCAATTATCGAGGATAGTCGATCTAACAAAATTAGAAAGTTTCGATACGACTGACAGAAGGCTAATGAGCCGGTAAGAACCACAGAATAAAATGGTTAATCCGGCTTCAAAAATAACACAATAGTTGACTATCCATTAGTAAAGAAAAATGAGCAGTTCTGAGAATTGCATTAAAAATGTTTCGTATAAAAATTATCCCTCTTTCAGAAATTATATCCATTAATTTCTCTGTTGTTGTTAAATCCAGACCGGGTGACTTGTGCGATAGAAGACGTTTAATATTTTATTCTTGATCTCGTTTTAACTCATATTAGGCGGCAACGATAACGGAGTTGGGCACGTTACGAATTCCTGAACATTCCTGTCGAACTCAAATGTCCCTTGTTTGTATATGTGGTTTAAATACGTTTCTGAGGTGTTCTCCAAATAAATCTCCTTTTTCTCACTCAGGTTTGGCCCAGGTTTGGTTCTTAAACCTTTCATTTTTTATTTCATTTTGTTGATTGTACGATACATTTAGTTAATTTTCTTTTTAAGCTACTTTTTATTCTATGTATTCTATTTTATTCTTGTTATAGGCCTATGTATCTATTATTTTATTTTTCCTATGTTTGTTCTCTATTTTTATTGTTCAACTCTTGAATTATGTACTGGAATATATTCTTTTAAAAAAAATCATATTTATTTTTCACATCATTTGTTTATCGAAAATTTAGTTAAGCTTTCGGATGGTTAGCCTACGCTGTATTGTATAGTTTCTGAATAATATAAAAGTAAAAAGAAGATAGTATATTGGTTTTATTACATTATACAACAGTGTTTGTTTTCGTTATAACCAAATATTAAGCTTACTTCAGAGTTTTTGCGTGTTTTTGGTGAAGTTTAAAACTTTGATGCAAGATTCCGGTAAAATTAAATCATTTGTAGTGAGTTAGTATTGTTACTTTAATTGGGAATGGAAAAAGTTGTTGGGCTGTTTGAAATAGTGACGTTACGGACCGGTTCTGAAATATGTTAGTAGTGCGTGTGTGTATGAGTAGTAGCAATTAGTTGTGGATAGGTAAATTTGCTTGTTTGTTTTTTTTCACTTGCTTTGTTTGTTGAGTAATAGTGTCTTAATTATAGCCATGTTTAGTTGAGCTTGAGTTTTGTAATTAATTTAATTGAAGTACAGAGTTGTACGAATTACGATTTACGGGAATAAATCATAACAATAGCACGTATTTTATGCAAAACTTTTTTATTGACTTGTTTACAATTTTTAATATTTAGTGTGATACACGTTGTTATTTTTATAATAATTTTTATACGGTTTGGCATGCTTGTTTGAGTGATTCATAATTTCTATTAATTTCTTCATCTCCATGCCATATTTTGATAAGTGCAGATATGCGGTAAGTCTTTGTAGTGATTGTTTTCTTCTTGAGTTTTTGTTAACAATTGCCCAAATATGTCTATCGGATTTGCATCAAGGCTGTTACGTGGTCTAGAAAGGATATTTTCATTCATTTTCTCTAAGAAAATTTATACCTAAGTGATCTGGCTGTGTGGCAAGGAGTCCCGTCCTACATGAACACAAAGTCTCCATCAGGGAACCAGTCGTTCAGTTGTGGAAGGAGTCGGATTTGTATAACTTTAGTAATAATTCTTCTAGTTGCATGGGCATTCCTTCTATTAGAAGGGACTATGAGGCAGGATTTATAGAAAAAGTTGTTTTCTTGCTAGTGTAAATATGCCTAATTTAACATATAACTCATGTATAAACAATGTAAAATGAAAACATAACCTAATTTTAATCATGACTGAATGACGACAATTAGAATTCATCCTCTGTAAGACTTTTATTATAAAAATGGTTTTGCTTTAAAATGTATATTAAGGCCGCAATCTTGAAAAGAAAATTTTTTACCAGGAATGCACAGCCCCCACGAATTTCAGTGGATTTATTCTATCTTGTAGAGCATAAAAACGTGGTAAATGAGACGATTTAATAAAAAAAATCGTAGAAGTCATTTTTGAGAAATAGCAAAAAATTGAAAATAGCAAGAATAAATTATTGCTTAACCGATTTTGATAAAAATATTCTTGTTGCGTGTCTTTTTGGTACCTAACTCATTAAGTCCCAAGTTTCAACTTTATAAAATATTTCGTTGTTGAATTCTGTTCACACACACATACATGCCCATGAACTCACCCACACAACACGTATGCACAGAGAAATTTGGTAAAAACGTGTTTGTTTTGTTCAGAGGGTGTCAAAACGTGTGTATCTGGTGAAAACTCGATTTCGAAAAATCAATAGACTATTAAAACAGTAACTTCTACCCTACATATATTTTCCGTTATATAGGGCAAGATTAAGTAAAAACTAGAGAGGTTTTTAGTAATGAAGTGAAATAGCCAACCCGTGAGATGTCAGCATTGCCAAACCCATCGCGCGGGCACACTTGCTACTAATATTTATTAAAAATACAAAAAACCACCACCTCCAAAAAAACCTTTAACATCCCTATCAATTAAAAACTAGTAAATATTTAATAACTTTATCAAAAACCCCAAAAAAATTACACATGAATTTAAACCCCAAACGAAAATACAAATTTAAAAACTGCATAAAATATACTTAACAATATAGATAGGGTATAACCGCATCTGATAAAAAATATTGTATTTGGACCAAGAGGTTTACCTACGTTCATGTTTCATATATATATTTAGGGGGTGAAAGGGGGGTTGTAGAATGATATTCATGAGTATTACATAGGCAGTGTGTTAAAGGGGGGTGAATGGAGGCGCAGTGGTCCACCCTGATGCATAATTCAAAGTCCATTCCACCAATTTTTTATTCAGCTCTCCACCCCTAACTCTTCCTACCCTTATACAAAAAAAAACTCGTACTATATATATATATATATATATACTTCTGATGCTGAGGTATAACTAAACTACTGGAGGGTATAGAAAACCCTCTGAATCCATACTAGCTTTTAGAACGGACGGTGTAGCAACTCCGAGCTTCGAGCGGTTATTCCGTGGGTCACTCGTTCCCCCGCAAAATCCGCCTCATACCATATTTGTTCTGTTTACATCAGGATATATTTTCACATCGTTGGTACCTTTAGGACATTATCAAGCAGGTGCAATTATTATCATAGTATCTAACAACGTCACAATGACAATCAACCTTCGTTAATTCGGAATTCATTAATTGTAAACTTGTATAATTCGGAATTTGATTAACAGTAACAATTATGTACCGAAGAAGTAGCTAAATGAGTTAACTCCATTTTTGCGATTTTTTAAGAAACCCAAAAACTTTTTACTTTCTCTTGCCGTATATGAAAATACAGTAAATTCAGTTATAACGAAATTTAAGGGACCAGCATTATTTTTACTTTCTCTTGTCTATACGAATATATATGAAGGAAAGTATTGTTTCACGTCGATTTTTCGAAATCGAGTTTCACCGGATCTACACGTTTACAGACCCCCTGAACCCAAAAATCATGTTTTTAGCGATTGGTCTGTGTGTGTGTGTGTCTGTGTGTCTCTCTGTGTCTGCAAACAGAATATCTCAAGATTGGAACATCGTACGAACTTGAAACTTAAGTTAGATACCACTAGAAAGAACCCGACACAAACATTTTCATCAAATCGGTCAATCGGAAGTAGTAATTATTCGTGTAATTTTTCACTTTTCTGCGATTTATTCAAAAACGACTTTTACGATTTTTTTCAAAATCGCCTCGTTACTAAATTTTTATGCTCTATAAGATAGGGATAGGATAGGTGCCATGTTTGCTGAAATTCTTGGGTAGACTGTTTTACTGTAAATTTTTTTTTTAAGATTACGGCTTTAATATGCATGTTAGAGCAAAAGTGTTAAAATCAAAGTTTTAGAGAATTTAAAATCCTACAACTTTTATTTCAAATATTCTTTTGTACGCTTAGTTCTGCAGTAATTAGCGATTTTCTGTTTTTTTTCTCAAGAAAACGTGTAAAAAATCGATTTTTTTCAAGATTTCAGCCTTAGCATGCATTTTACGACAAAAGTGTATAATCAAATTTATAGGAAATTAAAAGGTAGTCTATTTAGAGCATTTTTCTCTACAGAGCCTAGTTTAGCGTGAAAGAGTAATTTTCCGTATTTTTAAGCCAAACTGAGGTTGATTTTCATATTGCGTCTTTCACTCATGATTAAAATAAGGTTATGTTTTTGAGGGTAGTTTTTATTTATTTCTAATGTTTTATTACTAATGTTAGGTTATGTTGTTAATTTACATTGGCAATAGAAAATCGTGTGATTGTTTAACACCAGATTTTTTCGTTACATCTGTGTGTTTGGTATAACCGAATGAGCTTATGCGCCGCAATATCTATGTCTCTACTATCTTACGTGCCTACTCAATTACCTGAATAAATTGTATTAATATAAATACTTAATTTAAGTAAAAATCATGAATAAAAATCTTTTACATTAACTCCGCCGCCGAATGGTTAGCGACGGTTAGTCGTCAGCTGTTCTAGGAATAAAAACGATCATGTGTTCGATTCCCGGTAGGTGTGGAGTGAGGTAATCAGGATAATATTGCAATTTACCGATAACTCCCTAACGTACCAATGTAGAGAAAAACACGAAGTAGTCGCGTATGTATGCAGGTGTTGATGCGAATAAAAAATCTTTTAAGTATTCACAGTCTTCTTTTTTAGGTTTCTATCTATTCCGGATGTTAGCCGCCATATTAAGGCTCGCCGCATATTGAACCCAGCACACACACAGCTCGTGCACAACCCATGCAAACTCCACGTCAATCCCACGCCCACGAATGGATCTGTGACCACATATTGAACACAGTCACAACCCAGCCATGGACAAGCTGTAATGATGCTTCCCGGTCTTGAGTCAGAATCCGATGAGGAAATTGTGCAGTACTGACGTTATTGACTAAAAAACGGAAGAAAACTACACGAAATAAATATTTAAGTAAAAGGAGTACCCATGGAGAGTTTAAGATATGTCAAGAAGTTCCAGAAAATGTTTTTAGACAAAGTTTTCGGCTTAATAAGGATTTGTTTATAGACATCCACGAACTCATCAAAGTAGACATAACTGGAGGAGAGTGATATCCTTGTACGAGACAAATCAGCTTTTCAGTATCCATTTTTCAAAACCAAAACCAACCCACAGCACACGAAATCTGTATCACTGGCACAAACACTCCCACGCGTGGAGGTCGACTGAGTGTGATGTACGTGTGCTGGGTCTAGTATGCGGCGCAGTACAGAAAACTATGCCACACAAAGCCTCCCTCGCGTGGGCTGTGCGTGTGCTGGGTTCAATATGTGGCGGGCCTAACAATCTGAAACTTAGGCCCGCCGCATATTGAACCCAGCACACACACAGCCCACGCAGAACTCACGCGTGGGAGGCTTTGTGTAGCATAGTTTTCTGTACTGCTCCGCATATTAGACCCAGCACACGCACATCACACTCATTCGATCTCCACGCATGGGACCGTTTGTGCCAGTGATACAGATTTCGTGTGCCGCGGGTTGGTTTTGGTTTTGAAAAATGGATACTGAAAAGCTGATTTGTCTCGTACAAGGATATCCTGATTTGTACAATACAAGCCACCCAAATTACTTGAGAGCGAAGTTGAAAGACGAGATATGGGTAAAATAGATCGAATAGAATAGAAAATTTTCTGGAACTTCTTGACATAGCTTAAACTCTCCATGGGTACTCCTTTTACGTAAATATTTATTTCGTGTAGTTTTCTTCCGTTTTTTAGCCAATAACGTCAGTACTGCACAATTTCCTCATCGGATTCTGACTCAAGACCGAGAAGCATCATGGTAGCGTTGCCCATGGCTGGGTTGTTACTGTGTTCAATATGTGGTCACAGACCCATCCGTGAGCGTGAAATTGGCGTGGAGTTTGCATGGGCCGTGCGTGTAATGGGTTCAATATACGGTGGGCCTTATCCACTGCTGCTCGAAACAGCTGTGTTGTTGTTTTCGAATACCATTTTCTCAGATTTTTCAACCAGGAAATACGTCTCCTCCCCACCCTACGTTGTGCAGCTATTTTTCATTGTAATATAGATTGCAGCTACTTATATCTTTTCTTGTTGCACATTATATGTCCCAAATATATACTCGTGTTCATGACTTCTTTTGATTTCTGTATGCGTCTCAGTACCTCCTCATTAGAGACGCGATCCACACAGGAGACTCTCAGCATCCTTCTGTTGATAAGTATGCAAAGTAGGCCTACTTACCAAAAATCCATGATGAGGTGATTGCCGAAATTAAACACAAATCTTCAAATTTAATACAGGGGTACTTTATTTGAGATAGACTGTACAAATAACTTAATGTACATACACGTAACGTTAATGAAAAATTTAAAAAACGAGAAAGTTATGCAATTTACAAAAATTGTCGATCATACTGACAGAACTGTTTGTTTCTCATTTTCCAGAGATTATAGCCTATTTTTCTATTATTATTAGTATTATTTCAAGGAAGGTGATCCGTTCGTTACAACGGATTTCATTTTTGTTGTATCAGACTTTAAAATGTGTTAATAATACATAAAACCAACCAAATTTTCTATTTTCATACGTTATTACCGGATTTTCCTTATAATCGACTTTGTTATTACCGAATTTACTAAATAAAGAAAGTATTGGATCAGATCAGTATTGGATTGGATCAGTGTAAACTTTTATTTGTGAAACTAAGGATTACGACTGTTGTTGTATATTTACACTGTCCTTCAAAACAACTCATGAACGGTTTATCAGTTCAGCGGCTGAGGCGGGACATTCATCTTGTAACGCTTGAAATTGCGATCATTTTAATGTACCTTTCCGATTACAGTTGGGCTGTGATGTTTTAGGATTAAAACTATATAATAGATTGTCACTGGTTACCTTTTAATACGTGTAATGTTGTTGAATTGGAGATTTCATTTATTTTTGTTTATAATTATTTTATTTGTAGAGAAGGAAGCAAAATCTATATTGTGTAATTACTTAATGATTGTTAATTCTTCACAATGATTTACGAACTTGACTTAGACTATTGCTATGTACTTGGCCTAACGTCAATAAAATTTATTATTATTATTCGAGTTTTTGTCGGAAGTACACGTTTCTGGCCCCTGAATCCAAAAAAATCATGTTTTAGCGGATGGTATGTGTGTGTCTGTGTGTGTGTGTGTGCGCGCGCGCGTGTTTGCGAGCGCGGTGGGTACGTGTGTGTGTCTGTGTGTTTATGTGTGTGTTTGTGTGTGTGTGTGTGTGCGTGCGCGCGCGCGCGTGTGTGTATGTGTGAACTAAATATCTCAACAGAATAGCATGCAAAGTCGAAACTTTAAACTTAAAATAGATATCTACCACTTAGGAATCCGACACGAACATCATCAAAATTTGTAAACCGGAAGTAGTAGTTCATTCGTGTGATTTTCACTTTTATACGATTTTCTCAAAAAAGGCTACACATTTCTCAGTTTGTTGCACTGCGAATACCTCTCCGGAACTGCATTATCAGCCTTTCCCCCTCATGCCATAGTTTACATATTTCAAGTGCAGATTCTCAAAACTTGACGCATCTTCACTTTCAATCTCAACGTAACTCATAACTCTCCCCCTTCCGGAGATCCGATTGGAGAATTTATCCGGAATATTTAGCTGTGAGCATTGCCATGAATGATAAGAAATGGGACTATCCATAGGATGTTAATGTAGTATTTGTCCTCTGCATTCTACATCCTTATGACGTTGACTACATTATGTGTAGTCAACTTCATCCGTCTTTAAAACCAGTTTCCCAACTGAGGGACAAAAGTGTCCTCACAATTGCCAGCTTGTCCACTCAAAGCTTATGGGCAGCTAAATCTGCTCCGCTTATACCGGCAGATCACCAGTTATTCCAATCATGTGAAAGGGCTCCTCCATTAAGACATCATGACCTACCCATAACTGGACTAACAAGTTGATCCAGCCGACAACACTAACCTCCCACTGGGTTACTCGGCGTAGCAGAGGCAACTCTGGCTGGTTAAGAGTTGGAGTTAAAGTGAGAGTAGGTAAGAGAATTTTCTTGATGAATATTTTTACATTATATGATACTGATGTTAGGTGTCTTACGTTTCATAACTACCATTCTCCAGAGTCGTAATCCTCACCAGGTTAATTCCCAGGGCCCCCTTAACCTCTAGGTTACAAAATTATATTTTCCTTGAAGTTTCCCAGAAACTTTACTTGGATAATGTGTCTTCTCCTTTTCCTCCTAACAGGACTATTTACTGGTTAGTTACACACCCTATTTAATTTAGTTACATATCCTGGTCATGGTATTTTAACTCGGTCAATTTCCACCGCTCGATTATTGGAATGAATGTGGTAACAGGAATGGATGTAAGTACAAAATTTATATAAAATGTTAAGATTAAAATTGCATTTTTTTGGAAATAAAGTATATTATTATTATTTTTAACCCTTTCGGTACCGACGTCCGGAAAACAGGACGTCGATATATTTTATAGTGGTAACATCCGGTTTACCTGACGTCTATAAGTTATGCGTTAAATGCGAAAGTCCGGAGAACCGAACATTTCGAAAAACTTTTAAACAAAAATTAATAGAGTAATGTTTTTTGAAACCACCTCCGTGGCGTAGTGACTAGCGCGCTAACCTACAAAGCGAAGATCCCGGGTTCAATTCCCGGCTAGGGTCTGGAAATTCTAATACATTAAAATCACCGTTAAGGTACCTAAACCCACCGTAGTTACTAATGACCAAGCTGTCGATGCGACTTTAAATAAACTAAAAAAAACTATTTAGAATAATTCTAGTGTTAAAGCAATTTATTTTTTTTATGAACAGTATAAAAATTAATTTTTAAGAGGAACTTCTATTTTTCTGTAACGTTGAAATTTTGGTCGGCAATGGCAGGCTTGCGTCTGCAAGTTTTCGAAATAAAGGCTGGCACTTTTCGTACACTCTTATTCAAATTAAAAGGCACTTTACATCAAACTTTTAAGTATTGTTTCGGCACTGAAAGGGTTAAATGTGTTTCACTCCATTTATGGACGTACGCCTCTCCAACTTGAGTACAATTATTTCTACCCTTCTCAGTTTCATCCATTGAGTTTTATTTATATTTTATTTCCAAATAGGATGTAGGTTTACGGGATCCGCAAAGTACAGTTTTTTCTCCGCACTTGTACTACAGTTAATTTATGACCATTCGACAAATCCTACAACTGTTACAGTTCGTTTTACTTTCTCTTCTCCTGTATTAAATTTAGGTAATGTCACCGGCTGGCGGCATTAAGCAGAGTGGGGAAACCTGAAATGTTCGGGGCTTTGAAAAATATCGTTTATAGTCATGTTGTAGGGTAGAGTCGATCGTAGTCATGATGGTCCAGGAGGAGAGCGACCCGGCGTCTCGTACTACATCTTTCCTCGCAGTAGTGCGTTGGTGGTTGCATAGTCGGGATCCGGTGGGCGCAACGCTCGGTTGAGGGATCGGTGTGAGTATCGCTCGCAGCAGCGGTTACTATAGTGAAAATATTCTGTAAAGGGAAAAAGTGACGTCACATTGCCTTGGGCCAGTCTAAGCTGTTGGGAGTAGTCTGCATGGAAAAGTCCATTTAATAAGGAAAGGGGTGTGCGTGAGTAGTGCAACTTGACAATTTTGTAGTTGAGTTTTAAACTTAATGTATTGAAGTGATTAATTAGTTATAATTAATTAGTTAGTTATTGAAGTGAAGTGTTATTCTACACTAATGTATAATCTATCTTTGTTGTTCTATCTCATGTATTTATTTTTATCGTTTACTAGGCCTATATTGTTTTTATCGGATTTTAATTTCTATGTAGTGTCTTATATAATTCAAAGCTGTTTACTTTTTCGTTGACTCGGTTCAGTTCTGGGTTCATATAAAATGAGTGAAAATAGGGGAAAAAATAAAGTCGACAAAAAAGGTCAAGTTTTGCGTAGTCAAAGTCGTGAAATTATTAATAATGTGATAACGTTTTTTGAGCGGGAAGTGAAAGAGGGACCTGATGTATCATTGGTTTTCATTTCTTATAATAGTAGCTAATAATATCAGGCAGAGTAGTAGCGTTGAAGCTGCCGTTGTTATGCGGTTCGGCTAGTATTACACGTGATTTGGAGTGGAAGGGGAATTCCTTTCTTACTTTCTCATGACTATAGCCCTATGCAGTGCCGACAAAGGTCAGTCGGGCTTGTCCGCAGTATCATCGGCTTCTCTCTGACGGTAGCTTGTTCGGCCGGAAGCACAGTTGACTACCTAACCAAAGGAGTGGTGGGGACAATAAGAAAAGTTGTTTTCATGTTGATTTTTTTGAAAGCGAGTTTTTACAGGAATATATGTTTTCAGGTCTCCTTAACACAAAACCATGATTTTACTGATTGGTCGGTGTTTTTATCAAAATCGCCTCATTTACTACTACATTTATCTGCTCTACATGATAGATGAAGCTGCATATTTTCTAAAATTTGTGAGAGGTTTTGCTCTCCTGGTAATATTGATTTTGTTAATTATTGCTGCCTTATTTTTAGAGTGAAAATAAAAGTTGTAGAAAATTTAAAATCCTACAACTATCATTTCAAGTATTTTATTTTTTATAGTCTCATTTAGCAATTTTCCGGATTTTTTAATTCGAACAGAGGTTGAATAGTTTTCATTTTGCGTCATTCACTCATTAAAATTAGGTTATATATTTAATTTTACGTTGTATATTCATGATTACACATGGGTTATATTTTTCAATATTTACGTTGATAAGAGAAAGTTGTGTGGGTGTTTCACACCAGATTTTTTTGTTATACTGAAAACTCTAACGATATGGGAACATGTTTATCTCAATTATTTTGAACAACTGAGATTCTATTGTTCAATAGACTAAGCGTAAAATGTAAGAATAAAAGTTTTGATTTTTCCTTTACATTTAGAAAATTTCCCAAACACAAAATGAGATTGTATATCACGAATTGAATGACAAAAGAATACCAATCGTTGGTTGATCAGGAAGAATCGTTGGTGGAGGTATTCGGTTGTGGGGATTGGTAGAGGAATTGGGGAACATATAAAAATGCAGATAGATAAAAAAGGAGAGAAAGTGATCGGCAATGAATGTGAAAAAAAGAATTATAAATTTGTGATGTCGGTGGAGGGGGAGGAAGAGAAGGATGAATTAGAAAGAGAGGGTCATGAGAAGGTGGTTGAATAAGGTATGGAGTCATCGTAATAGGCAGGGTGGAGACTGGATGGGACAGTCCGATGTCAGTATATTTGGTATAGGATGAAAATAACATTAGGCTGACCGAAAAAAAATCATCCAGCTTTCACCCCGGCTCTTTTTTTCCTATCAAACCCCTACACATGCATATCCTGCACCCCTTTCTGCTGTACCGCGATCTGCAAAACCCAACGCGCCCTTTCTGCAAAAAAAATAATAAATAAATAAAAAATACAGAAAACAAAACCGTCGGATGAGCTCAGAACTCGATAGACTCATCGGTTTGTGTGGTACAGTCAAAGCACGAAACAGAATAACATTCGTTAAATTAATCTATGTTTGTGTTTGTTTGTGTGTGTGTGTGTGTGTGTGTGTGTGTGTGTGTGTTTTGTATCGTATTGGCCAATTCACTTTATCAATCATTACTATTTCTTCTTTAATATTCGTGAGCGATGGGACGAATCGTATTAGGTCCATACTTTTGACCAAATACCAGTTTGAACTAGTAATCCCAGATTTTTTAAGGATCTAGTTATAAAGTTTTAAAACATCCTTTTAAACTTACGTTGTTGTTTAGGTCATCAGCCTAAACGCTGGTTTGAACCTTTAGAGCCTGTTCTAAGTAAAACGAGGAGTGAGGTGGTTTACAATTGCCTTACTCACTGACTGGAAAAGTATGCTTATCAGCATGCCGGGCGCTCTGAAAAGCATCTACTCTCCACCCTGCAAATAACACCTTCACTTTATTCACCACAGGGTCTGAATGTATAATGAAATTCATTACTTTTAGAGGAGACAACTCTGACTACTATCTTTTACACCTCTATTTAAAATTGTAACAAGTTTTTATTAAAAAAAAATTAATAAATTGCAATAAATATTGGTTCCAATTTTAGTTGTAATCTATCATTTTTCTTTGTCCGTCCGTCCGTCACATCCAGATATCAGAAACTACAAGAGATAGCAACAAACGGTTTTCTGATTCATAATCTACACAAAAAGTTAGTGGGCTTGGATTGAATTGAATTTGAAGTTCCGGTTTTGACTGAAAGTAGCCCAAAACTGGAAGTTAAGACATCAAAGTCGGAACTTGGAAACAAAATTAATGTAATTCGATTCATCTTAAAGAGTAGATACAGAAATCATTAGGTTTGAAGTTCTGGTTTCGACCTGAAGTGGCCCAAAACCACACGTCAAGAAATCAAAAGTCGGAAGTCGGAAACAAAAATAGCGTCATTCGATTCCTATTAATTCACTCATGATTGAAATTATGTTATATTTTCATTGTTAACTATTGATTAAACACAGGTTAAATTTTAATTTTTTACATTGGCAAGAAAAAGTCATGTAAGTCTTTCCAACCTGATCTTTTTTATTTCACTTTTCGAAAATACAAAGATTTTACTAGAAACATTTTATAATTATGTGCCCGTGCTATGCGCGGGAGCAATTCCTAGTAGGTTTATCACATGTAACTGACAAAGCGAACATGATAAACAGCTCTTAGATCGGCTAAAGAAATACTTATGTCAAAAGAAAAAGAAAAAAGATGTTCACGGATATCTTTACTTATCAGATAGAGAAAATCTATCGCAATATTACTTTTGATCTTCATTTAAATATATATACATGTATTTAAATACATAAATAATGTATTGTCTAAATAAATAAATAAACATACTTAACAAACAAAGAGTTATTTATTTGTTGTACTTATAATAGTTTGTATTTATAAAAAAACCGTCTTTGATGGACAGATAAGTCTACTGTTTAGTTAGCAGTTGATTGAAAACGACAAAGAAGTCATTGATACATTGAGTCAAAAGACCAGAAGCTAAAATATTTCAGTAAATCTAAGTAAATATACTTAATGTTGCACTATAGATATTAACAGACAGATACGAGCCGATTAGAGTCTGAAGATGTCGACTTAGATTTGGTCCCCATACACGTTGTGTTGATCTCTTAAAGTAACCGTGCCGGATCGTGTCTGTTTTAATACTAAATTCATTTAATAAATTTATGTTGGCAGAAATTTTTTTATTGGAATTTGGGTATTGAAATCATCACCATGATGTGAATTACCTTATTTCCTCGTTTCTAAGACGCGCCTTTTTTCACAATTTGATACCTCGAAAAGCGAGGTGCGTCTTACATTCGAGGGTGTGTTGCAGTCACATTCACTTATTATCTTTTATCATTAACTACATATGAGATATCTACTACGCATAACAAGATAAAATAAATTATCTTTAAAAATAAAAATGAAATAAAACTTTATAAATAATTATCGGAATTCGTAGAAGCGACACGCACACAAACGCAATATTTTTTCTGAAACACAGCTTTTGAATTTCCAGCGCCATGTTATTAACTTACGAACTGAAAATATCTACATTCTTGATTAGGTAGGTAATACAGATGAAACTCCAGTCTATTCGATATGCCTAGAAACTGCACGGTCAATGTGAAAGGTGCCAAAGAAGTACAATAGAAAACTACTGGGTACGAGACACTGCGGATAATAGTTATGTTATGCATAACAACCGATGGAAACAAACTTCCTCCTTATTTGATACTCAAGAAAGTTATTATTTTTATCAATATCGCGTTACATTTTTAACTCTGTTTCATCGCCCATTTCAGATAATAAAATTTCACTTTATATTATAAATAAGATTTTGATGATATTCCTAGATTTTTCCAAAATTTGTACTGCCAAAATAAGATGCGTCTTAGATTTTAGGGCGTCTTAGAATCAAGGAAATACGGTATCTAAAATTTTCTTATAATTTTCATTGGTCGTACATTGGAGATGCCTAAAATTAGGTACGCTAAAATTCATATATTGCCACAAGATGGTCACGTTAAGTGGCGCGGGAAAAACTTAAATATTTGGTGACCCTGAAAAGGGCCAATGAAAACCATAAGGAGTTGGTCCTGAGAAGGACAAATTACGTTGATCTCGAATGCGATCGTGTTGGCAGCGCGTGCGTGTAACGACGGCTGCTGCAAGAGCCGTGACACAGTTTTGGGGCTCTGACAATGGCCGCCCCTTAAAAGTAGAAGATAAAAGAAGAATACGAAGGAGAGAAAGGATAGAAGAAAAAGCAGCTGACGAAAGATAAAACATAATATAACCTGTGTTTCGTCATTAGTGACCAATGTAAAATGAAAAATATAACTTAGTTTTAATCAGAGTGAATGACGTTAAATGAAAATCAACCTCTATAACTTAAAAATGAATCGGTCATTTTAGAAAGCCCATAAGTCAAAAAACTAACTTTTGGAATAATTAAAAAACTGGCAATTTACTAAATTTCAATAAAAAAACAATGTTAAAAAATATAATTTGGTCATAGGTCTGTCCCCTTTCATATTAAATGAATATTTTTGTCTGTTTGGAAGATGAGTCACTTTTTTTTAAATATTGAGAATTTTGACTTAAGGAGTTTCTGAAATAAGTTGGAGTAAAATGCTAACTTACGTTGTTTTATGTAAAATACGTTGTTCGACCAGAAGAAAATTGTGCTGTACAATAGTATTCATTTATTTATTTCAGCAGTTCACATTTTGACTTTAAATACTAGCGTTCTGCGGTAATAAAAATTGAAATTCTTAACTGTAAGAAAGAAAAATATTGCTTTTCAGGACTATTCACGTCCTTCATTGTCGTCACAAACAGTAATTATCTTCCTTAAAAGGATTTTTGCGTAGAAACGTTGTCTAACCTCTTCCACTAGAAAGTAGAGCTTAAACTTTAAAAGATCATCCTTTCTCAATTTTTTAAGTAGAAGAAAGCACTTTATCCTTAAAGATAAGCGTTTTCTCAGTGTTATATTACGGAAACTATACGTAAGTGATTTTGTAGGGACTTACATCCAGTTTATCCTAAAAAAAACTGAACTGACTAAAAACAATTTTTGACTTATGGGCTTTCTGAAATGACTGATTCAAATACTGAAAATCGCTAATTGACGCCAAACTAGGCTCTATAGAAAAAATGCTCAAAATAAGTGTTGTAGTTTTTTAATTTCCTATTACTTTGATTGTAATACAACTTTGTTGTAAACTACATACTAAGGCCAGAATCTTAAAAATCCCATTTTTTACCAGTTTTGATGAGAAAAATACAGAAAATCACTAATTTGTGCTAAACTAGCTTCGTAAAGAAAGCGCTTTAAATAAATAAAAGCTTTCGGTGTTTTAATTGCTTAAAACTTCATTAGCCTATATACGCTTTTGCCCTAATATGCATATTAAGGCAGTTATCTTCAAAACATCATTTACTACAAGAGCATAGTTTCTAAGAATTTCACCCAACATGGCGCTTACCCAATTTAAGAGAGCAAAAAATATATAGTAAATGAGGCGATTTTTTAAAAAAATCGTAAGAGCGGTTTTTGAAAAAATTCAAAAAAGAGAAATCGCACGAATAAACAACTAGTACTTCTGGTTGACTAATTTTGATGAAAATAATTGTGTCAGGTCTTTCCTTATTTTTCTTAACTTAAGTTCCAAGTTTCAACTTGGTACGCTGTTCCGTTCTTGAGATATTTTGTTCACAAACAGATACACACAGAGACCAATCACTAAAACTATTTTTTTTATTTTTTTTTTTTTTTGGGTTAAGGAGGTCTGAGAAAGTGTAATACCGGTAAAAACTCAATATTGAAAAATCAACATGAAAAAAGTACTTTATTTCCTTATATACTTTATTTTTTCCTCGTAAAGGGCCAATTTTAGTCCACGTGAGATGACTTTAGACGTTTTAGGAGGCTCTTTTTGCTACCCACATTCTCAGCATTCACTCAATGTAGGCTTTTCTCCTTTCTTATATCCACCCGGTGTTCTGTTTTTCTTTTCTTGTTTTTTTTTTCATGAACACACTTAAAGTCGGTAATCAGTTGTCTGAATTTGGTTCGATTCATTAAGTTTTCTCGGTTTATTCCAGTTTTCGTAGTGTGTTTTATGAACCTATATTTTCTATCCTGTATTGATATAGGCCAAGAGAAAGTAAAACGAAGGAGAAGGAGATTGGGAGACGAAAAAGAAGAAGGCGAGGAATTACGTGAATATGATGTGTAATATGATAATAAAGATGACCAAAAGACAAAAGGGTTTAACTTGTACGAGAGGATAAAAAATGGAGAATTTTTGACTTTTTTTCTTCTTCTTTATGTCATGGATTAAGCCTGTTCCGACTTCACTGCCCATCTTTTTCTCGGCCTCTATACATCTTTTCGTCCAACTAGTATGTAGCTGAATGCCCTTTCTTGCCCATCCATCTTCACTTATTTGTATTAAAAATTCTCCCATTTCTCTCTGTATTCGCCGTCTGTATCTAAACGAGGGGAGACATTTAAATGGGCCCGGATTTTCTCATTCTCAATGTGGTCCTTCAAACTACACCTGAAATCTTCTCTAGAACCGCATTTTCACTGGCTGGATCTGGCTTTCATCTATCCTCCCAAGTTCCCAGGATTCACTGCCGTACAACAATACTGAACTGTGAGTGACTTGTAAAACTTCAACTGGGTTTTTTTCCGAACTCTTTTACCTAGTGACTGCGCTATTTTTCCGCGTATAGTATACCGAAGTTTATTGTTCATGTCTGCATTTCAAGTGGATGTTAAATCACATCCCAGGTATTAAAAATGTTGTGTCTGCTCTATCAGGCATCCATTGGGAACTATTTTTGTTCTTTCAGAATAGTTTGCCCAGAAAGACATCGATTTTGTCTTTGCAGCGGATATATATGTATTTATCTTTTTACTTTCGCTTGCCTATATGAATATATAGGAAGGAAAGTATTGTTTTCATGTCGATTTTGAGAAATCGAGTTTTCACCAGATCTACACGTTTTCAGACCCCCTGAACCCAAAAAAACATGTTTTTAGCGATTGGTCTGTGTATGTGTGTGTGTGCGCGCGCGCGCGCGTGTGTATGTGTGTGCGCGTGTGCGTACGTGCGTGTGCGTGCGAGCGTGCGTGTGCGTGCGTGTGTGTGCGCGCGCGCGCGTGTGTACGTGTGCGTGTGTGTGTGTGTGTGTGCGTGCGTGCGTGCGTGCGTGCGTGCGTGCGTGCGTGTGTGTGTGTGTGTGTGTGTGTGTGTGTGTGTGTGTGTGTGTGTGTGTGTGTGTGTGTGTGTGTGTGTGTGTGAACAGAATATCTCAAGAACGGAACATCGTACAAACTTGAAACTTATAACTTAAGCTACATACCACTACCGGACCCGACACGAACATTTTCATCAAAAACGGTCAACCGGAAGTAGTAGTTTATTCGCGTAATTTTTCACTTTTTTGTGATTTTCTCAAAAACTGGTCCGACGATTTTTTTAAAAATCGCCTGGTTTATTCAATTTTTTATTCTCTATAAGATAGGGTAGGCGCCATGTTTGCTGAAATTCTTGGTGAGGCTGTTTTCACGTAAAGAAATTGTTTTTTTAAGATTTTGGCTTTAATATAAATTTTACCGCAAATATTTGTATAATTAAAGCTGTAGAGAATTTAAAAACCTACAACTTTTATTGCAAACATTTTTTTGTATAACGCTTAGCTCAGCAGTAATTAGCAATTTTCTGTTTTTTTCTCACGAAAACGTGTGAAAAATCGACTTTTTTAAAGATTTCGGCCTTAGTATGCATTTTACGACAAAAGTGTATTAATTAGTTTTATAGGAAATAAAAAGACCTACAATTTTATTTAAATCACTTTTCTCTACAGAGCCTAGTGTAATGTGAAAGAGTGATTTTCCGTATTTGAGTTCGAGTTTTATTTTGCGTCTTTCAGTCATCATTAAAATAAGGTTATATTTTTAGAGGTTAGTTTTTTGTTTATTTCTAATGTTTTATTACTAATGTTAGGTTATATTTTGTGATTATTTGCATTGGCAAGAGAAAGTTGTATGAGTGTTTCACACCAGATTTTTTTATTTATTTTAATCCATTTTATTAATTGTACAATATGTACAATTTCTTAGCTAACAGAAATTACTTTCCTGAATATTAAGGCAAAGGCTGTGTTCAGGAAAAAACAGTGATGAAACAACAACAATAGCAATAATAATAATAATAATAATAAAACCTGCACACAAACAGAAAACATGGCGATCCCCCATTCAACATCTTGGTTATCGCGGAGTTTAGTTACGAAGTATGGCACCATAAAGAAGGTGGATCACTTTAAATACCTAGGTGAAATCATTGAACCCACAGGTACAGAAAGGCTAGCACAAAAAACTCGTGAACTGAAAATGCGTAGAGCATATGGAAAAGTTGCAACATCTACAACAAAAAATGTATGAGCATAAACACCAAAATTCGACACTACACGACTGTCATTAAACCTGAATCTCTTTATGCCAGTGAGACCTTGAACCTCAACTTTAAAGGGGATCTTGAAATTATTAAGAAAGCTGAGAGAAAAATCATTCGGAAAATTCTTGGCCCAAAACTCACAGATGAAGGATATCGTCTACAATCACACACAGTGACGGGAAAATACTCAAACATTGAAGTTGATTTCCGTAAACGACGTCTGAGATTTTATGGTCATATAATGAGACTGGATGACTCTCGGCTTATAAAGAAGATTCTGATGCACTTACAGAAACTCAAAATTACAACCGTCTGAATCAAGCAAGTACAATCCGATCTAAGAGATGCAAATATCACACCTTCAGACCTCAAAGACCGTAAAACCTTCAGGCATAAAATTCACACCTGGGAAGTTGCATCAGAGGGTAAGCCGAAGAGACCTAGGGCAAAATGGACGGATGAACGTCGTGTTAGACACCGCGAATTTATGAAGGAGTACTGGAGAAACAAGAGGAATGGCGGCAACATTTCATAATTGACTTTATGTGATCCTGAATGGGTCTAAACAATCTAAATAAATAAATAAATAATAATAATAATAATAAGTTATTATTTACAAATTGCCAATACCTTATGAATTAATTACAGATTACTGATTACAATATTCTTGATTATTCTATATTACACAGTTTGTTTAATTGTTAAATAAATTACTACGTTAGTTATTACTTAACTACAAATTAGCAAGGCAAACCTAAACCAATCGATCCATGCACGAGCTCAACCAACTCCCAGACCAACCAAATATTTGATACGAAAGTTATTTTTGAACTATAGTATTAGGAGTATTAAAGGAGAATTTTTGAACTATAGTACATATTTTATTTTATGAAAATAGCAAAATCTAAAATTGCAACACCACTGTGTTATACAGTATTTATACCATATTGTCATTTTTAAAGAGGAAAACTGACTGTGTATGGTTGTCTTTTGTTATACATAAAAACGACAGGTGGAAACCAACAAGAGTGGGAACCATAGAGATATAAACAAAAACAAAAATGGAAACAAAGAAAGTAAAACAAAGAGTATAAAAAGTTAAAACGGGCGAACATTTTGATCTACTGATTTTGATCTTATCATTCTGATCCACGTATATATAGACCTATATATATAATGTTTGTTGTTTTCAAAACGTTTCGCTCGCTTCTTCTTCAATTCAATCTCATTACTGCATTATAAAGCACAGCTGTACAATCTAATTTACATACAAAACATTTGAATAATGAGATTTAATATATACATACATATACATTTATATAAAATACAAAGAGAATCCAAATGTGTCAACGACAAAGAGATATGTACTGGACAGTAATATTTAAACCTCTATGTATTCATCTAATTTGATATACATGCGATTATGTCAATCAGAAATGTTCAATTCAATGTTCAAATGTTTAAATTTAATTTAATTCTAAACAGTGTTTAGTAGTCATTTAGATTTTCATTACTTGAGATTACTTTATTCATAAAATTTCTGTGTATACTACGTGTAAATTGTAACATTATACAGTGATATTCAAGAAATGGTTGAGGGAATAGATTGTTTATTGAATAAAGATAGTGAATTGCGATGAATGAGACTTTTTGAATATGAATTTTTGGAAGAGAGGTGGTGAGTCTTTGTTATGCCTATTTTTGATCAATTCTACTATGTTTTGAGTTTTTCTGGTAACGCGGTGAAATTGTTAGAATGTTTTAGATTAATTGAGAAACTATCAGACCGCCCGTATAAAAACAGGTAGCGCCTTTGTAATGAGTCAGCCAGTAATTGAATTTTAAATGGAAACTGTTAGGCGAGGTGTTTCGAAATAGTGTCGTTATGGTACCTGTTTTAAATTATATTAATAGTGCATGTGCGAACGTGTGGTAGCAGTAGGTGTGGACAGGTGATTTGTTTTGATTATTAAGTGACGGTTTCTTAATTATATTCAAGTTTATTAGTTTAAGCTTTAAGTTTTGTAATTAATTCAATTAAAGTAATCTAATGTATTTGATAGTAGGCTAAGTTTATAATTAATTTGTAACTATTTATTGTCTCAATAAATTATTAATTGTTATAAGTTTAAAGTACCTAAATTTATTAATTATTTATTATACTACATAAATCCCGAACGATCCTAGGCTTTGGTGTTACAATATGTTCATTGTATCTGGGTCATTCTGTAGGTTTCTACACTTATTCTTGAAAGTTCTATGAATTTTTTGATTTGAGGTCAGTGTTTGTTATTGTTTTGTGGAAGTGCATTTGGGAAGTCAAAAATGTCCCTGAAAATGTTTTGTTTTTTACACTCCACTCTTGTAATAAAAGCAAAGACTCATTAATGGTTTTCTTCGTATAGATACGCGTAAACTTATAGATTTTTATCTTCCATAATTTTTAATAACAGTTGTGTCTTTATTATAAATTCAATCTTGGAAAAAGGAAAAATGAATCTGTACCTAAGAAGTAAAAAATGTTACTCCATCTGGGTGATTTTTCAGGAGAGCCAAAAAGTAAAAATATTTTTTTTTTCATTATCGTAACAAAATTTCAATACGTGTTGGAAACTTGAAATTTACTCCCAATTTCTACAGAAAATAAGTTTTACCTACAGATTTATTACTTAATACCTTGTCGACTTCTATACAGATTCATAACTAAGCAGGACTTGAAACCTCAACCGCTTTTTGGGTTTTGTCACGTTTTTAGGTTCTACATTAGTGTTAACTCCAATATAAGGTGAAAAATAAATCAAAACCAATGTATTTACCTCTTCACAACCACTAGTTACCACCCGTACGCACACTATTAATGTACTTTAAAACCGGTCCCGTATCATTATTTCAAAAGGCCTGAGACTTTACATTCACGATTAAGATATTCACTGAGTTATTACAAAGACGCTAACTGTTTTACCTGCGGTCGATATTTAATTTGAACCCATCGAACAAATCCGAAATATTTCCAGCAATTACGTCGTTATTCTGGCACCTCGTAGAAGGAATAATAATAATAAAAAACGTTTCTACGAGAAGATTTCCTATGACAAAGATGATGACGTTAGTGAAAACCTGGCAAAATTCAGCGCTGTATGCGGATCTATTCGCAGGACAATAGGAAAGAAAACGAGAAAAGGACACTCATATGAAATTTTATTTAGTAATGGCTGTACCACTCATAAAATATGGAAGTGAAACATGGGTGTCATTACAGAGGAATGAATCTCGTAACCAAGCTGCTGAAATGAGATTTTTGCGGGGAGTCAAAGGTTGTACCCAGTTAGATAGAGTACGTAACGAAGTTATCAGCACCGAGTTAAATGTTCAGTCACTGTTGGAAACGTTAAGAATATATAAAAGAAACTGGACCAACCATTTACTTCGCATGCCAGTTCACAGACTTTCTTCTACGAGTATGGAAATATAAACCTAGAGGGAAGCGAGGCTTGGGATGACCTAAAAAGAGATGAATGCCGAAACAGGCCATTGAGCCTAATCCTTGACAGATGATGATGATGATGAACGTTTCTACTACATAACATTTCCTAGAATTCCTATTCAAAACGTTTCATTAATCGCAATTCACTATCCTTGTTCAACACAATTCACCCCATACAATACCAAATTTTTATAATAAACAACTTATTCCATCAACCGATTCTTGAATAATGTTACATTATGATTAAGCATAAATTATATTTTTCATTATTTATATTGCTAAGAAAATACCGTATGTGTGTTTAATACTAATATTTTTCAACGGTACTTTCTTTCCTGTACGCTTAGTAAAAGACGAAAAGAACTTGAAAATAAAATTGCAAGTGTCTAGGGGCAGTAGTTCTAGAGATTTTTGCGATAAATAGTTTAATCATTGAGTGGTTTCGGTTTTTGTGTACAGATTCGTGAGAAAAAGATTAAAAAATAAATAAAGCGTTTGTCTTTATGGTTAGCATGTATTTAATCTGTGTAAAAAAGGCTATTTGTGTTTACATTAGGGGTATTAGTGAAACACAGAGGGAACTAAACCATAAGCGAGATAAAAAAAGATTTGGTTTTTCTTTTTATTGAGACGATGACTGTTGCTTCACTAAAAAAAACGGATAAGGGAAGGTGTCAGGATGATTTTATTTTTATAGAGACATGGATAACTTGGTGTTATTATCGCAGTTGAAAAGGAATGAAAATGATGCAGAAAGGGGGATTGGAGGGGATTCATGAGTTTAGGGAAGGTTGGAATTTAAGCATCTCCCACTGAAATGCGAGTTAAGTGAGTCTAGCTAAGTGAGTGAAATAATAAAGTTGTATCGTTCTTTATAAAAAGGTATAAGGTACCTAAAAAATTATTTTCCATTTTTTATTTTCTCACTTAATATTTCCGTTTATACCCGTATATCCGTTTATAGCGGTCCATCCCGGCTTCAACCGGGTATAATTTTCTTTTATTTCAATTATTTTTAAATGAGTTTGGTTTGATTTGGAATTGTTTAATAAATTTTAACCTCGTATAGGGCCAATTTTAGACCAAATGAAATGATTTTAGACGTTTCTGGAATCTCTTTATACAGCCCACATTCTCAGCATTCCAACACTGTAGGCTTTACTCCTGTCTTCTGTCCACTCGGTGTTATTTTATTTCTTTTCATGGAATCCTTTTAAGTCCGTAATTAATTGTCTGAATATGTATCAGTTGATTAAGTTTTATCGGTTTATTCCGGTTTCTCAATACGAGGTGTGGATATTAAATAACGAGACTGACGTTGTAAAAAATTTAATTGTAATTTTATACATAATCACTCATTGTCACCTTCAATATACACTCCTTCTCTATCCCCACAACGCTCCATACGAATTTTCCATTGCTGGAAACAGTGCTGGAAGTCATCTTCTGTCAGCTCCTTCAGGACATGTGCCACTTTCTCTTTTATAGCTTCCACAGACTTAAATCTTGTCCCTTTTAATGCAGATTTCACCTTAGGGAACAGGTAGAAGTCACATGGTGCAAGATCTGGTGAATAAGGTGGATGTTCTAACACTGAGATGCTGTACTTGGCTAGGAACCTCTTGACAGATAACGCGGAATGAGCTGGCGTATTGTCTTGGTGGAGAACCCATGTTGTGTCCTTCCACATTTCGGGGCCTTTTTTCCTTACTCTTTGACTTAGTTTAGAAAGAACCTCAAGGTAGTAATATTGATAAATTGTTTGACCTTCAGGAACCCAGTGAAGGTACACAATCCCACGGATATCAAGAAAAACAATCATCATTGCTTTAAATTTTGAATTGCTCATTCGAGCTTTTTTGGCTCTCGGTGAAGTTCGGCTCTTCCAGTGCATGGATTGGCGCTTTGTTTTCGGATCATAAGTAAAAAACTATGTTTCATCACATATTATTATCTTCTACCTGTTCCCTAAGGTGAAATCTGCATTAAAATGGACAAGATTTGAGTCTGTGGAAGCTGTAAAAGAGAAAGCGGCACCTGTCCTGAAGGAGCTGACAGATGATTACTTCCAGCACTGTTTCCAACAATGAAAAATTCGCATGGAGCGTTGTAGGGATAGAGAAGGAGTGTATATTGAAGGTGACAATAAGTGATTATGTATAAAATCAAAATTAAAATTTTTTACAATGTCAGTCTCGTTATTTAATAGCCACCCCTTGTATCTTTTCTGTTTTTTTACACCATTTATCCGACACCTTAGGTCTGTTGTTTAGTGTCTTAAAAATTTGTTTTTTAATCGGTTGTCATTCATTCTATACTGTCAATAAAATTTTAGTCTTCTTTTCTAATCATTTCCATTAATCGTTCATTTTCCTTTTGCAGTTCTTCTCGACGTCGTAACCTATACAGTTTTTACAAAATTGTCCGTCTACTATCTTCGCACCCATTATCTTGGAAAATTTTAAATATGTAATAAACCTATTTTTTTAAACTCTAATGTATGTATGTTGCAATCTGTTCAATTTAAGAACAGTAAGTAACCCCTTGACCCAATGAGATGAGGATGATATATATGGCCTGTAAATGAGGTGTATTCTTCTACAGAATCAGGCTGACCATTTCTCTGATAGTATGGTTAATGTAAACCCAACATCAAAGTACACCGATGACCACCGTCTAGTATACAAATCCGTATAAAAGTAACTAGAGCTACATTTTAGAAATTGTAAAGGAATAATATTTAGGTGTACTATCGGTATCGTATTTCCACCGAGTTTTAGTCATCTACTCGTTCGAAACTTAATAAACAAAAAGTATTCGTTTAAGGGTTGAACACCGTTTTCAATCCCCTAGGGGTACATTTTGAAGATTAAGAAATAATTTTTTAGGTGTATTATCCGTGGCATCACCGATTTTCAGCTATGTAACTTGTCCGGAACTTAGTAAAAAAATATTGTTTTAAGGGTTGGAAACCCGTTTCAACCTTTCAGGGATTCATTTTGGAAATTTTTAACGGATGATTGTTTTAGTTCCATTACAGTATAAATAACATCACCGAAATTCAGCCATCTAATTCGCCTGGAACTTAGTAAATAATAAATACTGGTTTAAGGGTTGAACGCCGTTTTCATCCTCTTAGGGGTATATTTTGGAAAATGTTAAGGAATAATTTTTGTAGTTGAACTATAAGCAACAGCTTGTCCGGAACTTAGTAAACGGAAAATACGGGTTTAACGTTTGAACACCCTTTTCAACCCCTTAACGGTGGAATGTCGAAATCGTTTATGTTTAACGTTTCTATTTACCCTAAAGAAAATACTGCCTCCAAATTTCAGCTTTCTAGCTATTGTGCAAGTAGATGAATTAGCGGATGAGTGAGTCAGTCAGTCAGTCACTGAGGGCTTTCACATTTACAGTATATACGCACAAATGTATACTTAAGTTTAAGACAATAAGAACTGACCCATCCGGCCTATTAAAAAAACAAAGTACTTCTTTTAAATTATTTAATTCTCCTTTTAGCAACGTTAAAATCAACTACATTTTTTAGTTGCAAAATTGCAGGAATATTGAAAATTGACACCCATTTAAAAAAACATTCCGCGTACCGTGAATTTGATTGCATGTAACTAAAAAATCACCCAAATGATGCATTGAATTTTTTACACATAGCAGTCTTACCTCATCTTGTAAAGCACAAATTTAGTAAATGTGGCAATTTTAAACAAAATTTTATGAGCCGTTTTTGAGAAGTTGCAAATATTCGGAATTCGCACGAATATGCTACTACTTCCTGTTGACCAAATTCCGATAAAAATATTTTTATCGGGTCTCTTCGTAGTAACAAACTTAAGTTATAAGTTTTAATTTCGTATGGTTTTCCGTTTTTGAGTTATTTGTTCAAACACATACAGACCAATCAATAAACACATATTTTTTGGGGTTCAGGAGACCTGAGAACTTCTTTTTCCGGTCAACACTCGATTTGGGACAATCTACATTAAAATAGAATTTTCTTTCGTACCTATACTTTGCATAGCGCAAGAGAAGGTAAAAATTAAATTAAATTAAAAATTTTGGGCTGCAATAAATTAGATGGCCTATAACGTAAAGTTGTTATTTAGGCCATCAACCGGAACGCTTGGCTGAACCTCTAGAGGCTTTACTAAGTAAAACGAGGAGTGAGCTGTTTTACTGTGCCTTCCTCACTGAGTGGAAAAGTATGCTTATCAGTATACCGGGCCCTGTGAAAAGCATCTACTTTCCACCCTACAAATGACACCTTCACTTTATTCACCACAGGGTCTGGCTGTATAATAAAATTCATTACTCTCAGAGGAGAGAACTCTGGGTCTTTTACACCTCTACCTCTTCTGTTCTTAAATGTTTCAGTCATATAATTGGCTGATCATGTGATAAGAAACAGAAATGTTTTTTGTAGCCCTGGAACTAGCAGATCGAGTGTAAATAATTTAACACTCCACCTGCCTGTTATGGGCAAATAACGTGAAGATAGAAAAAAGAAATTATACTGTCCGTTTATTTATTATGTGCACTCGAGTTTGAGACTTAATGAGGACTAAACAATCCGGCCGATCAAAAAACAAAATACATCGTATTTTAGATTATTTTATTCTGCGTTAAATAACAATTTTTTAATCAAGTTTTTCGGTTGCAAAATTGCGGGAAGAGTGAAAATTGGTTCCTTTTTTCTTTCTCTTGTTCTATATGAATATAAAATAGGGAAGGATAGTATTGTTTTCATGTCAATTTTTCGAAATCGAGTTTTCACCGGATTAACAAGTTTTCAGGCCCTATGAACTCAAAAATCATGTTTTTTAGCGGTTGGTCTGTGTATATGTGTGTGTTTGTATGAACAAAATACATCGAAAACAGAATAGCATACGAAGTTGAAACCTGAACATTAGGTACCACTCCGGAATCCGACACAAACATTTTCATTAAAATCTATCAACCGAAAGTTCGTTCGTGCGGTTTTTCACTATTTTTCAATTTTCTCAGAAACGGTTTCTACGATTTTTTTTAAAAAATCGTCTCATTTGTTATATTTCTTATGCTCTACAAGGTAGGGTAAGCGCGCTGCTGGAATTCTTGGAGGGCCTGTGCTCTCGTGGTAAAAGGTTTTTGTTTTCTTTTAAAAGATTGCGGCCTTAATTTGCATTCTAGAGAATACAAAAAGAGAATGAAAAGTGTAGGTAGGCCTATCAAGTTGTAGAACAATAATAAACCTACAAATTTTCTTTCAAGCATTTTCTGGTACAGAGTTTATTTTAGCGACAATTAGTGATTTTATGTATTTTTTTTTATAAAAATCGGTAAAAAGATATTTTGAATATTGCAGCTTTACTATGCATGTTACGACGAAATGTTCGTAGTTAAAGTTATAAAAAATAAAAGTATCTACAACTTTTAATTCAAGAATTTTTTTCTGCAGAGCTTAGTTTAGCGTTAATTAATTAGTGCTTTTAAGTCGAATAGAGGTTGATTTTTATTTAGGCCTAGCCGTTTTTCACTGATGTTTAAAATTGGGCTATACTTTTCATTTTATATTGGTTATTATAGATTAAACGTAAGTTGCATTTTTTATTTTTACAACTGAAACTTTATTATCTTGAGATTAAAGTGACATAGAAGAATTTGATGAGGCTTGATACCTCCAACAAAATTTAAATAGATAAATTTATCAATTTTGCGGTTATAAGTATAATGGAGAGATGACTTGTATGCTAGTGTGAGATGAAGTAGGGAACAGGAAAGCTTGTCTTATCTATCGACAAGCTTTCCTGCTCCCCACTTCGTCTCACCGTAGCATTTAAGTCATCTCTCCTCTATACTTTTAGATATTATCACCTTGACGATTGAGGCATTTGTCCTATCTATGGACAAGCTTTACTGTTCTCCATTTCGTCTCACGCTAACGTATTCGAGTCATCTCTCCTCTACACTTTTCGATATTATCACCTTGACGATTGAGGCGTTTGTCCTGTCTATGGACAAGCTTTTCTGTTCTCCATTTCGTCTCACACTAGCATTCAAGTCATCTCTCCAATATACTAGTGAGTTACAATGAAACTACTAAACAGACCAACACGTAGTAGACTAAACATAGTATAATATAGTCTAAACAGACCAAAGCAACAATACAAAATCTTAAGTTGAGGTTTTTTTTGTCATCAGTCTCTCGACTGGTTTGATGCAGTTCTCCAAGCTATTCTATCTGGCGCAAGTCGTTTCATATCTACATACCTGTAACACCCTACATCTTTTGTAATTTGCTTTATATATTCTAATCTTTGCCTCCCTCTACAATTTACTCCCTCAATATTACTCTCCATTATTGATAGACCAATACCTGGATGTCTTAGGATATGCCCCAATAGCTTATCCCTTCTTTTGGTAAGATGCTTCCATATACTTCTTTTTTCATCTACTCGCCTAAGAACCTCTAAATTACTTATTTTGTCCACCCACCTAATCTTTAACATTTTCCTATAACACCACATTTCAAAAGCTTCTATCCTCTTCTTTTCTGCAGCCCCTATCACCCACGTTTCACTTCCGTATAATGCTACACTCCAAACATAATGTTTTAATAAATTTTTCCTAATCTGTAAATCAATGTTTGTAGTCAGTAAGCTGTTTTTCATTTCAAAGGCTTTTCTGGCTTGAGCAATTCTACTCTTGATATCACTTGTGCTTCTACCATCCTTTGTTATTTTACTTCCTAGATAGCAGAATTCCCCAGCTTCCTGTATGCTTTCGTTGCCTACTTTTAAATTTCCCATCTCTTCTAAACCACAGTTGAGGTTACAACTGCTTTTAAACAAATTTTTGTATTGGAGGCTATCAGAGCTCCCAATAAAACACCTCAAAATTTCCCTGCTGTCTTGGTCTGAATTACTGCAACCATTCGTTTCTGATGACCCCGTATTGCACCCAATGGGAAGTATACGTAAAACAATGTGATTATAAAATATTATTATATTTCAACCTCAATAAGGAGGTATTTTTATTCTCTCTTGAGTGTATTGTAGAGGAAAATGTAAAAATTTCCGGAGGAGGCAGATGACCCACTGCTCTCCACTGGATACGTTCCGGACCTTTTATTATTTTTACAATTTCTTAGTGCATCATTTACTAATTGCCATATCCGTGGTTAAGTGGTAAGCGTGATACTTTGCGAAGCATAGTTCCCAGGATCGATTCCCGGCCTGGGTTTGAAAAATTATTACAAGTTCAAACCCACCGTTCCTCAGCCCAAAGTAGTCGCTAATACCCGAGATGTTTAGAAGACTTAAAATAAAATAAAAAAGTTATTACGCGAATGTTATTAAATTCATGGATGTTTTGTAGGTTTCTTTTTGGGGCATCCTATGTTTGCATACATACAAACCAACCCTTCTGAATTCACACGCGTTATGTTTTTTTACATTTCTCTGGAGTTTTTTTGTACATTATCTTTCATACAAATTGTTTCGTTTATACTCTCTTATAAACCAACTAAATTTATTGTATTGTCTATTAAATTTATTGCTTTATGAGATTGTCGCTGTGGTTCAAATCCTAGTAAAGGTAGTAACGTTTTTACTTTCTCTTGCCTTATATGAATATATAATAAACAAAATATTATGCTTTCATATCGATTTATTAAAATCAAGTTTTTACCGGAAATACACGTTTTCAGGCCCCCTGAACCCATAAAACATGTGTGAACAAAATATCTCAAGAATGGAATAGCGTTCGAATTTGAAACTTGTATCTTAAGTTAAGTACCATAAGGTAACCAAACACGAACATTTTCATAAAAATCAGTCAACCAGTTTATTCGTGCAATTTTTTACTTTTTTGTGACATTCTCAAAAAAAGCACTTACGATTTACAATCACCGTTGTTGTTGTTTAGTTCATCAGCCGAAAGGTTGGTTTGAACCTCTTGAGGTTTTACTAGGTTAAACGAGGAGTGAGGTGGTTTACTATTGCCTTCCTCACTGAGTTAAAAAGTATGCTTACCAGCATGCCGGGTCTTTCGAAAATAACTTATTTTCCACCCTGCAAATGACACCTTCACTTCATTCACCACAGGGCTTGGCTGTATAATGAAATTCATTACTTTCAGATGAGAAAACTTTGATTAGTGTCTTTTACACCTCTACCTGTTCTCTTCTTAAATGATTCAATCATTTAATTGGCTGACCATGTGGCAAGAAACAGAACTATTTTTTGTAGCCCTCAAACTAACAGATTGAGTGCAAATAATTTAACACTTCACTTATCTGTTATGGACAGATTATTACCCTACTTTAATAACAGGGCTTCATAGCAACAGCAATACACGTACAAAAATCTATGTAGTAATAATTTATAGATAGTGCACTTCATTTTTATAATGCCTATCACGGTTAGTAGATCGCGGAATAAATACCTACTTCAAGGTGGGTCCTATCTCTTTAAACATTGGGAACAGCTATAACACACCATTGTTTCTGTCGCAATCGAGAAATCCGCAATGGTGAAGGTCTTCTAAAATATGAGTTACATTAAAAATAAAGTTTTTGAACTTTTTCTCCCCTGTATGAATTTATAGGGAATGAAAATATTTTTAATGTCAATTTTTCTAATTCGAGTTTTCACCGAATATACATGTTTTAGCGATTAGACTGTGTGAGAACAAACAAACTCCAGAAAAAAATAGCGTACGAAGTTGGAACTTGAAACTCAAGTTAGGTACCACAATAGGACCAGACACGAATATTTTCATAAAAAATCGGTCAACCTGTAGTAGTAGTAGTTGATTTGTGCGATATTTCAAATTTTTGTGATTTTCTCAAAAACGCCCCTACAATCTTTTAAAAAATCGCCCGATTTACTACATTTTTATGCTCTACAAGATAGTGTAAGGGTCATGTCTGCTGAAATTTCTGAGAAGGCTTTGTTTTCGTGGTAAATTTTCTTTTTTAAAGATTGCGGCCTTAATATGCATCTTAGAGCAAAAGTTTATGAATCAAAATTGTAGAACATTAAAAAACATACAACTTACACTTCAAACATTTTTTATTCAACGCTTAGTTTAACGTCAAGTAATGATTTTCTGTATTTTGATTATCAAAATCGGAAAATACAATATTTTAATATTGAGAGGTCTCTTAGTATGCATTTTACAATAAAAGTGTATACGATTAAAGTTATAGAAATTAAAAAAATGTATAAATTTTATTTCTGGAATTGTTTTTCTACAGAGCCTAGTTTAGCGTCAATTAGTGATTTTCCGTATTTTTAAGTTATCCTTCACTCATCATTAAAATCAGGTTATGTTTTTCATTTTACTTTGTTCACTAATGTTTAAACGTATATTATATATTTTATTATTTACATTGGCAAGATAAAGTCGTGTGACTGTTTCACACCAGATTTTATATTATTCTCTTTTTTCTGAATGTTCTCTTGCACCTTTATATCCCATTGTTTTCGTCTCGATCGAGAAATCCGCGATGAAGGAGGTTCTGATGTTTTGATTTTAAATTAAAATTAAAGTTTTTTGTGGATTTACACTTTTTAAGTCTTATTATATTTTGGATTGCTGTTGTATATAAAGTTTAATCCATAAAATTATCTTATCGATGGGAATTTTAATCGAGTTAGTCCACAATATCTAATTATTTGAAAAATAACACAATTTTGTCTCTTTATAATATTCTACATTTATTTTACCGGTGAAAGGGTGCGTAGTGTAAACCAAAATCAGAGAAAGGAGGTTGGTGTCAACGGATGAGAAGAGGACGGTGAAGAAAGGGTTCTGGGTACAAGGATACAGGGTGTATGGAGGGTTGAAAATTTAGGATGAAGGGAGAAACAAGGGGAGGGGTATTTTCCAGTAAAATATGCACCAGAATTACAACTCTGCATAAATTCATTTCATTAACAAATATTAGGTATACCTCTCTTTCTATTCTAATACATCTGTCCTTGTCTAACTTTGTATCGCCATGATTATAATTCAACAGGATCTGAAATGCTGCTTGTTTTAGACCTTATTTACCCCCTCTCTCTCTTTCTCTTTTAATTTCCTATCTCCCTTGCACAGACAAACTTTCAATGTGTCTTGACATTATTATAATCATGAAATTTCGACCGTCATAAATTAATCTGTATTCCAAAACCAATTATTTTTATTAATAAGCTCCAGAAATTATGGTGAAGTGTCTTAATGAAATCGTTTCGGGTAAAAATCAATAGGAGTATTTGAAATATTATTATAAAATAGGGTTCAGAAACTGTGATAAATATTATCTGATAGAGTGGTAAAATCAAAAAGGAACAAAGAAGAGACTTTGAAAAATTATGAATATCATTACGCCCATAACGGGCAGGTGGAGAGTTAAATTAGCCTAATTTGTTGGTTCCAGGGCTACAAAAAATAGTTTTTTTCTTATCACTAGTCAGCCAATTATATGACTGAAACATTTAGAAACAGGAGAGGTAGAGGTGTAAAAGACGCTAGTCAGAGTTATCTCCTCTAAGAGTAATGAATTTCACTATACAGCCAGGCCCTGTGGTGAATGAAGTGAAGGTGTCATTTGCAGGGTGGAGAGTGGGTGCTTTTCGGAGGGCCTGGCATGGTGATAAGCATACTTTTTCAACTCAGTGAGGAAGGGAATAGTAAACCACCTCACTTCTCGTTTTTACTTAGTAAAACCTCTAGAGGTTCAAACCAGCCTTTTGGCTGTTAACCTAAACATTATGAACATCATAGATAAAGATAGGATGAAAATAATAAAATAATGGAGCAAACAGAAAGAGTTGATTACAATGGAGGGAAAACAAATGAAAGGAACGAAAAACTACATGTAGTCATTAATCTATAAAACCAAGAGGAGTTAGAAGATGAAAAAGCGGAGACGCTAAAAATTAAAATGGAGGAAGGGAAGTTGTAATACAACATACAGCTTTATTGGTAAAAAATTAGAATAAAAAAATTAACCGGCGAGACTCCAACATGTAAAACAATATCGGGGGATTAAAAATTGTTAAAAATTATTAAATTGAAAGATTATGTTTTAAATTTAAATAGAGTGTATGTAAAAAAATGATGTTAAGTGATCCTCCGGGATGTAGTTAGCTAAATGAGAACAAAAAAAAACACTTCAAAACTTACCGGGTACTGCAATCTAACAGTACCTTAATACTAAAGGGCACCCTCGAGAAAATCGGCCCCCATAAGCCAAAAACGGCTTTATTACTAGTTTTCGCTTGGTATCGCGATCGCCTCCACCACTGAGTTTTTAGGATAAAACTAGAAACCTTCTGTAAAACTATGGCTAACTACGGAAGACACATTGATAAAGGGGGTTTGTAACTTTCTAACTAGAAAGTTTCTCTTGACGAGCTCAGATGCTGAACAACATGAGTCCTTAAAAGAACTCTCGCTTGTGGAACTGCGAGTGAAGGTACAAAGGTATTCAGCTCACGGAATCCAATATCCAGTGGAGAAATCATTTATGGATCACATACAAGACAATTCTGTTAAATTCAAACCTTCAGTTTGAAACCAGTTATGCTACCACATCACAGTTTGTTGATTCCACATGAAACCAACTATTATATCGGTACACAGTGGAGTGTACTAATTTGTGTATTATAAATTAAAATTAAAATAAAACATTGCAGTCAGATGCATCAATGTTTTCAAGCTCTTAGCAGAAACACAGGTGGTTGCTGAGTTGAATTGTTAAAACTAACTACAACTAACTTAACTAGGAATTAGGAATATATCAAAAACTATGAGGCAGTTTAATTGAGGTTAATTAATTTTATTTTATTCTTTTTTTTAATTTTTGTTAAAGTAATTCAAATTAAAGATATTTATTTGGTTTTTTATTTTTAAATTTAAGTCTTAAGTTTTTTTATAAATTTGAAACCTAATACGAAAATTATAAAATAGTGTTATCCATTTATTTTTAAGAAAATTATTAAAATACAAGTTAATTTTTATTTTATATTTTAAGAAAGAAAAAAAATATATACTTAAATGATTTAACAAAGCAAAACAAAGATAAACAAGACTTAGTACAAATATTTTTTTATTATTTTGATTTTGAGATAACTTTTGCTGCTTTTATATATCTAATTTAAAAACCAAAACTGGTTTGATTCCTTTAAATTAACTAACCCGCAAAAAAAATATAAAATAACCCTAACTAAATATTTATTCCTAACACTAAACCATGGTTAACTAGCCTACATCGTTAGTTTCATTTATTGTATTATTTATCTTTAAATCTATATTTCATATTTCTTATATTTATTCTATTTATCTATATTTAAATTAATTTTTTTTTTATTTTACATTTTTAAAAATGGTTTATTTATTTATTTATTTTTTTTTACGCCTCATGATTATAAAAATACCTTACATATAAAAATAAATTTATTATATTTACCTTATAAATTTTTCACAGCACATGACCACACAATGGCAGAAAACGAACTCACTAATTTTTAAGAAACACAAAACTGACCGGGGAGAAAAATCGTACAGAAACGGTGGTGGGGTTCACCAATCAGAATCGAGAAAACCGAGAGGATATGTAACGAAAGTTGTGATTGGTTTTAGGAAAAAGGCTGTATTTGCTGAAAAACACTTACAGCCTGCTGGAGGGGAAAGAGGAAGGTTCTTGGAAATGAACTGCAAAACAAAATATTATTTTTTAATTTTTCCTAGGGTAAAAAGTGCAAACTAAGGGTTTCACATAAGAGAAAGATTTAGGCCCAATAGGCCACAAAGTTCCCAGGGTAGTAGGATGGACGGATCGTGTAAAACAGTGTGAGAAAAGCAAGGCCTAAAGAGTAGTGGCAATGAAAAACTACTTTATGAGAACTGCCGAGTTGACATTAAAAAGTAACTAAGATTCCATTGTAATAAGAATTACAATTCTCTCTTTTATTTATACAAGATTAAAAATGTTCAAATAAGCCAAAGAGCACGTATACGTAAAATTCATTTAAAAAATCGAAAACAAGTATAGTAAGGTAAAACCTTACAGAAGTGAAAGAAGAACAAGGAGGATGTCGAAAGGGAAGGGGGACGAACAGGATCAAGTAGGAGGAGAAGAAAAGAGAAAAGGACGAATAATAAGGTACGAGAATAAGAAGAATGAGTAGGAAATAATAAGGGTAGAAGAAAAAGAACAAGGAAAATTAGTGAAGAAGGAGAAGGAAGAAAAGGAGCGTAAGGGAATGAGGAGGGGAAGGGAAAACATAAGGTAGAGAAGAAGAGAAGAAGGTGAAAGAGGAAGATAAGAAAGAATGAGGAAGAGAACAAAAAATACGTAAAGTAGTAGGGGGAGGGAAAAAGGTGTAGGATGAAAGAAAAAGTAGGAGAAGAGAAGGAGAAAAAGAAATAAGAGGGAAAGGAGGTGGAGGACCCACGTAGAAGCAGATGGAGGAAAAGGAGAAACAGCAGCAGTAAAAAGTGGCGATGGAGAAAGTATACAAACTTTGTAGAAGAAGGAGCAAGAGAAAGAGGATAAGGAGGAGAAGACGAAGAACGAAGACGAGTAGGAAAGAAAGAGAGGGCGAATAAAACTGTGAGGAGAAGAAGGTTAAAAAGGACGAGAGGATGAGGAGAAGATAGAAGAACTACATAAAAGGAGGAGCAGGAGAAGGAGGAGAAGAAACTAAGGAGACGGAGGAAAAGGAGGAAAAGACGAAAATGAGTAGGAAAGAAGGAGAAACTAACAGAAAACTGTGAGGAGGAAGGGAGAAAGACGAAGAGGAGGAGGAGCAGGAGGAGGAGGTTTAAATCTATTTAAGAAAGGTTAGGGGGTGAAAGAACAGAATAAGAGAAATACTATTACACAACAGGTCGTGAATTCGGCATCCCAGCTTTCTATATTCAAGGATAGTACGGTTCTGGAACCTTTTCTATACACAACAATATTTCAAACTAGTGCGATATCAAAGACATTTTACGCCAATAAGTTGAGAATACTGGAACCTAGCTCTGCATCTCAATGGCTTAAGGAGATATTTGTATTTTTAAGATTTTCGAATGAATTTTCTTAGTTTTTCTCTACTGCAGGAGAATGTATCAAAAATAATTTATTCTTTAGTACCTAAGTCTGAAAGTACGGTTAACGGCTGAAAATAACTTTTCCTCCAATAATGAAAATTTTTGTTAAAAATAAAATGGCAAATATTTATTAAACAAATAGTTTCTGGAAAAATGTGTTGATATAACATTTCATCATCCTTTATTAGTGTGACAATTGACTACCAAAGCCCGGAAAATTGTTGCGAAACCAATTTGCATGATCAACAGTCTTCACTGTTCGAAATTTGCTTAGCTATTTTACTATACTTTTCCTTGCTTATATGAATATATAGGAAGGAAAGTAGACTATTATTTTCATGACGATTTTTCGAATTATAGTTTTCACCGGATATACACGTTTTCAGACCCCCTGAACCCCAAAAACAGGGTTTTAGCGATTGGTGTGTGTGTGTGTGTGTGTGTGTGTATGTGTGAACAGAAAATCCCACGAACGGAACATCGTACAAAGTTGAAACTTGAAATTTAAATTAGGTACTACTAGAAACCCGACACAAACATTTTTATCAAAATCGGTCAACCAGAATTAGTAATTTATACGTGTCATTTTTCACTTTTTTCAATTTTATAAAAATCGCTCCTACGATTTTGTTTAAAATCGCCTCATTTACTACATTTTTTATGCTCTGCAAGATAGGGTAGGAGCCATGTCTGCTAAAATTCTCGGGAAGGCTGTTCTCTAGTAAAAAAAATATTTATAGTACAGGCAAGAGAAAGTAAAAATATATAAGAACATATTTCAATGGTTTAAAATCAGTGGTCTTTGAACATGATGAAGAGTAGGTCATCGCCAAAACAACTCAAGATCAATCTGACAAAAATTAATTGTACAAATAAATAAAATAATATTGAAGGAATCAAATTGTTAAAATTATATTAATAATTGTTGTAATAAACAAAACCACTACGAAGTGGAATTGTTTAGGTTTGTTACTAAAGTTTGTTAGTTTAATTAACAAAAAGTTTTGTTTGTTAGTTAATTGTTTTATTAGTTTAATTTCTTGTAATTGATATTGTATACGATATTGTATATTAAGTATTATATTAATAATTTGTTATTAAATTGATATAATTTTATTAAACTATACAAACATAATTAATTAATAATAGTTATATACAGGGTGATTTTTAAGTATGGAAACAGTTTATATTGCATAACTGAGACGTACTTGGCGAAGAAGCTTATGCCGATTTGCGTAGTTTTAAAAATCCAACTTTTTGGTGGTTTTGAAATTTTTGTCCGCCATCTGGATCCGCCATATTCGATTCAACTTTATGTTTTTAAAGGGGATGGTGGTCGTGTGACCAATCATTTCAATGTGAAATTTCAAGAAAAAATCAATGGCGCAAACTGTTTTTCGATAGATACCTTTGTTTTAGAGTTATATGCATTCAAAGAACGCACTGCATAAACCACTTTATTGCATTTTTCAATTTGTAAGATTCCGCAATTCACAATTCAAGTAAGAATAATTATAAGTTACTACGGCTAGGGGATTTATTAAGTTGCTGACAGACCACAAACAACCTCACATTTAGGACAGAAAACAAAGGAAATAAAAATAATAGGAATTTCAAAAAAAAAAACGATTTGGAATTGCGGATACAATAAAATGTGAAGATTGCAGAATATCGATATCGTTGGAGGTCGCACGTAGAAAGAATGCCGGAGGAAATGTCCCCGCAACGTTTTGAAATAGGGGAGAGTGCCATCCCTTAGACCTATTTTTAAATTCAAATTTTTATATTTGGATTCTATTAACCTAACGTTTTGCCCATAACAGACAGGTGGAGTGTCAAATTATTTACACTCAATCTGTTAGTTGCAGGGCTAAAATAAATAGTTCTGTTTCGTATCACATGGTCAGCGAATTAAATGACTGAATCATCGAAGAACAGAAGAGGTAGAGGTATAAAAGACACTAATCAGAGTTATCTCGTCTGAAAGTAATGGATTTCATGATACAGCCAGACCCTGTGGTGAATGAAGTGAAAGTGTCATTTGCAGATTGGAAAATATATGCTTTTCAGAGGGCCTGGCATAATGATAAGTGTACTTTTCCACTCAGTGAGGAAGGTAATGGTAAACCACCTCACTTCTCGATTTACTTAGTAAAACCTCTACAGGTTCAAACCAGCTTTTTGGCTGATGACCTAAACAACAAACATAATGTTAGTTTTAATTGTTGCTTTTGATAATGTGAGCTCTAATACATTAAATACATTTTTTAAAGCTGAAATATACATTTTTAATGTGATAAAAACAAAATTTGTTTTTCGGTGCACTTAGGTCCAAGGTACGACATTTCGTAAGATTTCGCCATTCGGGAATTTATTAAGTTATTAACAGACCACAAACGACCAAGGATTTAGGACAGAAAACAAAGGAAATAAAAATAAGAGGAATATCAAAAAGAAAAACGATTTGGAAATTGCGAATACACTAAAATGGGAAGATTGCAGAATATCGAAATCGCAGGAGGTCGCACGTTAAAAGAATACCGGAGGAGAGGTCCCCTCAACGTTTTGAAATACAGGTCGGAAGGGTGGATAGATGTGGGAAGCCAAACAAGAGATGGTAATAATTCAATGGTTTTGTCGCTGTTGTAATACGGAACAGGTGGGAACCTAATCCTTAATTGTGAAAGATCAAAAAGAAGGAAGTTTGTTTATTATTTATTATACCTAGATCCCGAAAGAACCTAAACTTACGTGTTTCAATATGAATTAAACCCAAGAAAAATCAATTAAACGTTTCATTTAAAACACCCATGTATAAATCTAGAAATAAACAAATCTTCCAACAGTTGTACGTTAGACAAATTCAAACTTCAACTGATTTACATAATTATGTTATATATAAGATTTAAATAAACCACATAAACATGGATAATAATATTAGTCAAGCTATTTTAATAAAAATGCACTACTCGTATGAAATAAACTTTGAAAATTACACAAATAAATAAATATTTATTAAAGTTATGTATTTCTTGTTCTAAAATAATGTAAATATAATTTTTATGTTAATACTGTTCCTAAAACTCGTTGTACCTGTTATTTAACTTGAAAATTTTACATTGTTTTGTATTTCACATTTTAAGGAAAGGTTATATAATTGTATATTTAAGGTTATGTTCAACGTATAAAGTTAGGTTAGTTAATAAATTTAAGGTTATGTTGGTTTAGATTAGGTTAGGTTAAAATATGATAATTCCATTAAAATGATTATTCATCCACATTTGAATGTATATAAATGTTAATTTATTTTGCACAATTGTTGTTTTTTTGTGTTTGTTTACCAAGTTTGCTTAAAGGTTTTCTGATTTATTATCAACGCCTCTTGAAAACTTTACACGTGTGTTCATAATTTATTGTATATTAATTTACAAGCATAAATTATTAATTCGCTTTAATTTCATTATTTAAAAAACCCTGGTGTGAAATACTCACACGAAATTCTCTTGCTAATGTAAATAATGAAAAATATAACTTATTTTTAATCATAAATGAATAACGCAAAATGAAAATCAGTCTCTGTAGGACATAAAAATACGGAATATCAATAACTGACGTTAAACTAGGCTCTGTAGAAAACATGCTCGAAATAAAAGTTTTAGGTTTTTACTTTCTCTTTCCCTGTATGATTTTTTTATAACTGTATCTAGGGGCTTTAAAAGGGAGTATAAAACATATCAAGATAAAATTGATTAGTCTAAATTTAAAAAATCTGGTGTGAACACTCACATGACTTTCTCTTGACAATGCTAATAATGAACAATATAACCTAACATTTGTAATAATACATTAGAAAGAAACAAAAAACTAACCTCAAAACACATAACCTTATTTTAATCATGAGTGAACAATGCAAAATGAAAATCAACCTCAGTTTGGCTTAATAATACGGAAAATCACTCTTTAACGCTAAACTTAGGCCCTGTGTAGGAAAACGCTTAAAACAAAAGTTGTAGAACTTTTAATTTTTTATAAATTTGATTGTATTCACTTTTGTCGTAAAATGGCCAAAATCTTAAAAACTCGTTGTTTTACATATTTTTATGAAAAAAAAATCACTAACTATTGCTAAACTAAGCATTATACAAAGAAACATGTTTTACATACAAGTTGAGGGTTTTTAAAATGTCTGCAACTTTCATTATATACTCTTTTGCCCTAAGATGCATATTAAAGCCGTAATCTTAAAAAAACATTTTTTTTCTACGAGTGCCTACCCAAGAATTTCAGCAGACATAGGTCTACCCTTTCTTTTAAACCATAAAAAATTTAGTAAATGAGGTGATTTTAAAAAATCTGGTGTGAAACACTCACACAACTTTCTCTTGCCAATGCAAATAATTAACAATAAACCTAACATTAGTAATAAAACATTACAAATAAACAAAAAACTAACCTCAAAAAACATAACCTTATTTTAATCATGAGTGAAAGACGTTTAGTGAAAATCAACCACAGTTTGGCTTAAAAATACGGGAAATCACTCTTTCACGCTAAACTAGGCTCTGCAGAGAAAAATGCTTTAATTAAAGTTGTCTTTTATTTTTCTATAAATTTGGTTATATACACTTATGTCATTAAATGAGTACTAAGGCCGAAATGTTAAAAAAATCGATTTTTCACACGTTTTCGTGAGAAAAAAACCGAAATTTGCTAATTATTGCTAAACTAAGCGTTATACGAAAAAAAGTTTGAAATAAAAGTTATAGGACTTCAAATTCTCTACAAATTTTATTATAACATTTTTACGATGAAATGCATAATAAAGCCGCAATCTTAAAAAAAACAATTCTTGTACGTGAAAACAGCCTCACCAAGAATTTCAGCAAATATGGCGCCTACCCTATTTTGTAGAGCATAAAAAATGTAGTAAATCAGGCGATTTTAAAAAAAATCGTAGGACCTGTTTTTGAGAAAATCGCAAAAAAGTGAAAAATTACATGAATAAACCACTACTCCGGTTGACGGATTTTGATGAAAATGTTCGTGTCGGGTCCAGTAGTGGTATGTAACTTAAGTTTTAAGTTTCAAGCTCGTACAATGTTCCGTTCTTCAGATATTTTGTACACACACACACCAGTCGCTAAAAACATGTTTTTTTGGGTTCAGGGGGTCCGAAAACGTGTAGATCCGGTGAAAACTCGATTTCTAAAAATCGACATGAAAACAGTACTTTCCTTCCTATAGTCTATATTCATATAGGCAAGAGAAAGTAAAAAATCGTAATAGCTGTGTTTTGAGAAAATTGCAAAAAAGTGAAAAAATCACGAATAAACTACTACTTCTGGTAGACCGATTTTGATGAAAATGTTTGTGTGGTGTTCTCTAGTGGTATCTAACTTAAGTTTCAAGTTTCCACTTCGTACGATGTTCCGTTCTTGAGATATTCTGTTCACATACAGACACACGCACACAAACAATCGCTAAAAACATGTTTTTTGGGTTCAGGGTTTCTGAAAACGATTATATCCGGTAAACACTCGATTTCGAAAAATTGACATGAAAACAATACTTTCTCTTCTATATATTTATATAGGCAAGAGAAAGTAAAAATACGTTAAATTCATTGCTTACTAATTCATTTATTAGTGCGGACGCCAATAAGCTTGCCGGTTTTCTGAAGCGTGCAGAAGGTTTATTTTGGAAATGGTGCGCTCGGTATTGCCTCAGCGAGTGGTGGGCGTTAGTGCTGTTTTAGCTGTGATCTGAATCACGTCGTTCTCGCAACGTTATGTCCGACCTGAAAACATTAGTCTGTAATATGTTGTATGTGGTAGGCGTTAATTGTTGTACATGTACAATGTTTACAATTGACTGTTGAACGTCGCTAATAGATGATAATTTACATCGTTCAGCGCCTGTGATTTAATAGGCAGTTCGATACTAAGACTTAAAATTTACCGACTAAATTTAAACTGTTCGCGCAGCTACACCGGCAAGCTTTTTTTGGCGTCCGCTCTACCACTACTAACTTGCTTATTTCAATAAGCGTGTAATCCAATCATTTGTATCAAATAATACACAATTTGCATCAACGTTGAACTAAAAGTTTATATATTTTTCAATCAAAAATTATTTAGAAAGGAATTCTTGTGCACTGTAAAATGTTTCATCCATAAAGTATTTTTTTAGGTCTTTTAAACAAACTTAAATTATAGATAGGCCTATTGAAGTCACGAGATTGCCTTTTGCGTATGGATGGGCTGTAAGGGAGGGAAGTGAAAATTTGAAGTGCTGCCAACCTCAACAGTGAGACACTACTCGTAAGGTACATTTCACTACTGTGGAGTTTTTACATACATTTTGTAAGCTGTGGTTTATTCCGAAAAAATGTTTTCTTCATAAACCTTATAAGAAATAATTGTGACCTGTAATACTGCCTATAGCTTAATTATATACAGGTCATTTGTTCTAGCTAGAAGCTCTCCCTCCAACGCTCTGTGCCGCTGAGCTGTTCTGTTTAGTGGTGGGGGAAACACCTCCTAGTTGTAACAGTAGTATACAGTTAGAAAGAGAAGGAATGATCATTAAGTGAGAAGGAGAAAACACTTGCCCCTTGAAACTATCCCTACTCTACCTACTCGCCCTCCCCTTACAAGCTTCTTCCTAAAACAAATGTACTATAACTAGAAATGTTTCATTTACTGTAGTTACCGGACTACCTTACCACTGGAACAAAGTTTTCTACGAATTCATCGCCTTCTTTACTAACGCTGTCACCGGCGTCTTCACTATTAGTCTCACTTGTATCTATTTAACCGATTCCTTTTTTTACCAGGTTTCAACAAAACTGTTGATGAGAATTATCTTCTTCACTGTCTTTAACTTCCTTCTCTATTTTTCGAAAAGAAACATGAAAGTGGAAAGAGAAACATCACAGTGGTTAGCCGCTCGCTCACGGCTTTTGATAAGAGACACGGATAGACATTTTTGTTTAGGTTCAACTTCACAACATTTTATTACATTGCGTATGAGATTTCGTTCAGCACTGTGAATAGTTCGACCACGTTTTCGAGAAACCGACATTTCTGTTTACGGTAACAAACAGTTATATTCGTACATTTAACCTACAAAAAGTTCCACGATATACTGTACATATATATGCTCTATGTATAGGGCTAGTAGCTGTTGTTATGTTTGTCGTATTGAAATTAAAGCAGTCGCGCATGCGCACTGCTGCTTTCCCCCTTTACCCCTCGTTGCAAACAAGGGCAAACTCGTGACTTAAGTGACTATACTGCACCTTTTTAAAGCTTGTGGCAATTTATTGATGTATTTTCTACCTACATAACAAAGTTTGTGTTCAAACAATTTAGTGTTGTAATTGGCAACATAGTAATCAATTCTGTTTCCTGTGTAGTGGTTGTGAACATTTATGAGTAAAATCTCTGTAAAAAGATATTTTTCTTTTCGTACATTTTCACTTTAAAGCTTCACAAAGAAGGAACTGTAAGCAATTGAAGCCCCTTAAATAATGATCTGCATGAGGTTAAGTATGGTTGACTCCCACAATACACTTGATAACTTTTTTCTGAATTTTAAAAACTCTTTCCTTATTACTCTGTCGTGAATTACCCCAATGACGTATGATATGTCATGACATATGACATATTGGATGAGATAAAATTAAACCATGCTATTATAATTTTTAACATTTAATCTGGAAATTTTTTTGGTGCAAATACCACAGATAATTTTTTACTAAAAACTTGATCGGTATCCCAAGGACAAATCCAAGACAAATATCTGTTAGGTACTGTTAGGTATATTCCTAGGTACTTCAGTAGATACAAAAGTACTAAATTGGTCAATCCTTGATCACGGGAAACCATAATTACATAATGCCTTATGCCATTTATTTGTATTACTCGAGAAACTCTAAGCTTTCCAACGGTGAAAGAATTTTTGAAATCGGTTGGGTAGTTTCTGAGATTACCTCGTACAAACAAACAAATTTTACTTCTTTAGAATATTGCTAGCCTAAAAATAAAATAGCCTAGAATAAAATATCTGTTCTTTGAACGGTTTTCTTGGTGCTTGTAACTTTGGTGAAGCATGGCCTCTTTCGCTAAGGCATAATTATCTTCGAAATAAGAAAAAAATGCGTACGGAGTTAAGAGATCTAGGAGTAAAGAAAACGAACTAAATAAAACTACCAGCACTTGTAAAGACTTAAAAATCTATTAACAATAATGGGATTAAAATAAGATGAAATTGAAAGAATCGAAACACAATGTGTACAACAGTAATGAAATATTGTTATCGAGCCTGGGACCTATAGACAGCATGTCTTATTGTTTACTGGTAGTCTGGAGTATGTGTGTGGGTGAAACCCAAACAGATTCAACAAAAATATTTTCAAAAAACTTAATTCGTATTGTTTTACGTTAATACATAAATTTACTATATAAAGAGCAAAGAAAAATTTATGATTTGAAGATTCACTCATACAAATCTGCGTGTGTAATGTCATCATCATCACCCAAACACGGATAGGCCTAAAGCCTGTTCCGGCACCCATCTTCGTAGCGGTCTTCCTCTATCACGTCTACCCCGTGGGGCATAACTTAATATTTGGACTGGTAGTCTTTCCTCTCGCATTCTATTCACATGTTCACACCACCTGGAATTGTAGCGCGCAATGCCGTCTAATAGTGGTTGGACCTGTAATTCTGCTCTAATACTTTCATTACGTTTCATGTCCAGTCTGTTATAGCCTGCCGTCGCCCTTAAAAACTTCATTTCTGCACTTTGTATTAGAGTTCTCTCTCGTTGCGTCATGGTCCAACTTTCACTGCCATACAGCAAAACCGGGACTGCCATAGTTTTGTACAGTTTAATTCTTGTATCCTTTCTTGTCTTATTTTTCAAAGTTCGATGTATTGTCCCGCAAATTGTTCTAAACTTATTCAGTTTATTCATAACATCGTCATCTTTTAAAAAGCTTACGTCACATCCTAAATATTTAAAATGCGAGACTTGTTCTAAAACTTTATCATTTAATAATCATTTCTTTTTAATTATCATTTAATATCTTTCAATTTTTAGCGTGTGTAATGTAACTGTAGAAAATTTAATTCGCTACAGAGCAATAAAAATTGCTGTTATGATACTATTAAATGAAAGGTAAATCACATTAGGAACACCATGGTGGTTAACTAACGAACTTTTAAGACGACTGATTCATTTTTGACTAAAAGACCGAGAATTAGTGTGTTGAGTATGGTAGGGTCTGGTGGAAAGGGTAGGGTAGGTAACTAACAGATCTACTACTCAATGGATACGGGTTTCCGGCGCGTAGCCATATGTTTATTGTTCTGTTATTTTGTATGTTAATATTCTTTTAAAATATTGACATGTTTGTTTTTATAAAATTGGTAATATCTCCGTTATTATGCAAGAACGATATTACGATTTATGGTAACGATTTTGAACGATTTTATGATAATACTTTCTACTACGATTGGTATAAATCTGTGATTTGTTTCGCAGATTTCCGAGCGTTGACCAAAGAATAACCCTGGCTGGTTGATTGTGAATCTAATATGGTTTAATCGTAAAGAGAACAGATGATTCACAACAACAATGATGATTTAATATGAATTTCCACAAGTTTTGAGAACTGTTTTGCATGGAATTGTAGCGAACCGCTTGGGTTATTACAAGTTATTTTCTTGATGGGTTCCAAAAATATTTACAGATTTATAAAATTTATTATTTATTTATTTATTTATTATTTATATATATTTTTAATTATTTATAATTATATTTATTATTTATTTATAAAATATTTACAGAAAATAAAGCGATTTGAAAGTGCTCTAACATTGCCCCTCTGGTACACTTGACTGGTACGGTCCTTAAACCTGTCCGATCTGACAACCACTTGTTTCTGCACATGAAACACGAGCTTAGTGATAACTGCTTTGAATGTAATGACACAACGCAAAAATCGCAAAGTTATGGCTATCTTCGTTGGCGGGAAGTTTCTTTAAGGGGGATTTACATAAGATTGTCACTTGCTATGACAACTCCCTGAACAATGGTGGAAATTATGTAGAAAAGTATTCCAAGGTATGATCTTTCATGTAAAAATAAAGTTTTCTTAAAAGAATAATTTTAGTATTTATTTTATCAAACGGTACCTACTTATTTTCTGGACACGCCTCGTAGTTATTGTTTCAAAACATGGTGTTTTTTGGTTCAAGGGATTTTGAAACTTTTTTTATAAGTAGGTACATCCAGGCGAGATTTTTTTAATACTGATATTTACAGTGAACGTGCAATTAGTGATGTAATGGTGTGGGTTAGCCAAATCAATAAAGAACGGACAGATATCCACGACGAATCACGAGGGGGCTGTCTTCTGTTTTTAATGATGACTTGGCCAGTAGAGTGGATGAGAAAATTAACGAGAACAGATGATTCACAATGACAATGTTTATGATGAATTTCAACAAATTTCGAGAACTTTTTAGCATAGGATGTAACCAACCACTTGGGTTATCACAAGCTGTTTTCCTAATTATTACAACAGAAAATTAAATTCATAAAGTAAAATGTTACTTCATTTTTCCAATTAAAAGTTAGTGAAATTTTACAAAAATTAAAAATTACATAATGCCATTTAGCCTATATATATTACTCGGGAAAACCTAAGCATAAGAGAATGAGTCAATACGAGTTTCAATTCCTTTTAACTAAAATTAAACCGGTGATCATTAAAAACAAAACACGAAATTTTGTTTTTTTCTGTTCACTCATATCACAGAGAAACTTATGTTCCTTAACTCCGTTGATTTTCGTTATCCATCTGGCTTGGTTAAACGTAGTTAATATAATTATACTTAATATATTGGTAAAATCATATGAAACGTATGGAGGGGACGAGAAGTAATCCCACGACGAAGTAAAGAGAATCAGCCTGAGGGTAGAAGGGATTTGGGTCGACCAAAGAAAGGGTAGAAAGACCAATTTCATTTAGTGACATACGTGTACATTATGTACGACTGAGTTCTGTCTATTGAGTCTTCCGTACTCACTCTAACTTCGCACAGACATCCACCGACACGTGTCGGCACAGACAGAATATTTTTACCGCAATTGTCTGCTGATGTCGCCCCGTGTCTGTGCTGCCTCGCCAACGATTACGCACGGTAGGTGAAAATGGAGATTATATAATGTATGCAATTAATTTTTTTGTGTCTGCCACGTACGTGTCTGACACGCACGGTGCATGAGATGTGAATGCAACCCTATTTCTAGTTTTGTTGAGCTGCATTTCGAATTACTTAAACTCTTAATTACTATCGTATTATTTAGTGATTCGAATTTTGGAGGTTCAAATGTAGTTTAAAACATGAGGGAATGGACTAGGATTGAAGGAAATGGCTTCTTGATCAGGTTCAACATAGAGAGTTTACCATAGGTGCCGATCTCAATTAAGATGGCACTTTTGAGGAAGATTTATAAATACTATCGTAAAGTACACTACAAATACGTGGAACAATGAAAGTGTAAATTTAGACCGGGAAAACCACGAAATCAATTTATTTAATATACCTCTATATAAATACCAATAAGATCGCATATATATGAAATCCGAACATACGTAATTTAAAAACACAAATGTAAAATTAAACAAAAAAAAATAATTTTAAAGATCAATACGAAAGAGTGAGATGGTAGATTTTAAAACAAAAAAAAATGAAAAACCCTAACCAACAAATTTTTATTTTCCCTCACCCTTATTATTAGTAGACCCCTCTTACACAATCATACGTCTCCCCTTTACCTCCCCTGACCATCAATGGACCACCCTAAATCATAAAAATAAATTATGAGGCTCTGGAGAGAGAAAGAGAGAGAGGGGGTGAGAGAGAAAAACCGAGTTGGAGAGTGTGACAGAGAGGTCACCTTATTCTACGTACATGTAAAAAATAGAGGGGGGAGGAGATATGCATAACCTATTTGATATAGCTTTATGCAATATGAAAGTATGCCTGTGTTAAAGTATGATAGAAAATGTTATGTAATGTTTGTGTGGGTTAAATAAAAAGAGAGAAAAAGAAATTTGATAGAGATGGGAGATACAGAGAATAAAAATGACGTCCACCGATTGGCTAGTACACGGAATGACGTATTAGCTGAAAAAAAGATGACCAATGAAGGTTTTGTTTTTTTATATTTTTTTTATTTTTTTATTCCCGCTGGATCACGTACGGGGAAGAATGAACGATAAAAAAAATATAATCAATAGGGGAACAATATTAAGTAGACATGTTTACCTCCGCTTTTCCAATTTCATCCGCATAAACCCAGAGCTGGGTCCTATACCCCTCCTTCAACTACCCCACTACTACCCTCCCATATGTCCACGACTAGAACCAAACTTCGTTCTCGACACAAACCATGTATATATACATTCATCTCCCGATACAAAAACCTTTCTTTTACATATTCTATTATTATTACTGCAATACACATTTTTGTCCTTTTCTGAGAACAGTTCATGTTACTTTTTGATAAAATCAAAGTTTCATTTATAATTTTTTACTGTATATTTCATACCATGTAAGTAACATTACATGAAAAATATTAAAACTTAAGTTTTACATCTGTATATAAAAAGGGAAAACTTACTTACTGACTCATCACTAATTTTCCTACTTGTACATTAAGTTAACTAGAAAACTGAAATTTGGATGGAATTAAAATTAAGTTAAACGTAAACGACTTCAACGTTCTACCGCTAAACCGATATTTTCCATTTACTAAGTTTCGGACAAGCTAGATTATTGAAACTCAGTGGAGATGTTAATTGTTGTTCAACTACAAAAATTATCCCATACCAATCGCTAAAATGTACTCCTAAGGGGATGAAAATGGTGTTCAACCTTTAAATTAACAGATCTGGAGCCAGCAGAGGAAGTAAGAACTCGTATGGAAAAGCCTAAGCTGGCGTTTATAAACATGAAGCTTGTTAACAATACCATTTCACTTTCTAAAATAAATTGGTTTATAAAGACATTTACAGAGTGATTCAGGAAGAAGCGAAAATATTTCAGGAGATGAATCTACATTGAATTTGAAGATATTCTTTGACATTAGACGTATTATTGTTTAAGTATAAAAATTAACGCGTTTTCCAGCCAAGTTCTACCAGTTTTATTTGAAGCCATTATGTATGTTTATTGCCCATTTTAACAAAGTTATTGTACGACAAACAAAAAGAACACAGGGATTTTTACCATTATTTATATCCGTTTTACACAAGATTTCTGAAAAATGACTGAAAGTATGGTTCTGGAATCTGTTTTATTCACTTTCTCAGGTCAAAAACCATAAGAAACCACCATTTTTGACTCATAATTAACACCCTAAAAATTTAATTCGAACTTATTTCATGGAATGAGCCAAAATTCGGATGAAATCTTTCGCTGACCGTATCACGCTAATGAAGCATTTCCAGAACTATGTTAATATAACTTTTTTCTTATGTTTTGATGTGGATTCATCTCCCGAAGTATTTACATTTCTTCATGAATCACCCTGTATATTTACTCTGCCCTGCTACATATTGTGGAAAAATGAACTTTGAGTATGGAGTTCATTAATATTTTAGAAGGTTCTAGATGTAGGTATCCAGAAGAATGCTCCGGATTTCGTGGATCAACCGTTTAGACGTATGGGTGTGAACCATGAGTTAATAAACTTTAGACTAGGGTGACCAAACGTTCCAGAAATTCAGGATTTTTCCCGGTTTTTCACGGCTATTCTTCTAAATAGTCACAAAAAATTGGGATATGCTATTTCCAGATGACGTCAGAATCACTATACCGGCTGACGCGGACGTTATGAACATTTTACTTTCTCTTGCCCTATATAAATATACAGGGAAGGAAAGAATTGCTTTATGATGATTTTCGAAATCGAATTTTCACCGGAAATGCACGTTTTCAGGCCCCCTGAAACCAAAAACATGTTTTTACCGATTAGTCTGTGTGTGTGTGTGTGCGCGCGCGCGCGTGTGTGTGAACAAAATATCTCAAGAATGGAATATTGTACATAAGTGAAACTTGAAACTTAAGTTAGGTGCTACTAGAGGACCCGACACAAACATTTTCATCAAAATCGGTCAATCGGAAGCAGTAGTCTATTTATGCAATTTTTCACTTATTTGCAATTTTCTCAAAAACGACTCCTACGGGGTTTTTTATAAACGCCACATTTACTACAGTTTTTATGCTCTACAAAACGCGGTAAGCGCAATATCTGCTGAAATTCTTGATGCTGAAATTCTGTATGCTCTCGTGGTAAAAATATTTTTTTTAGGATTTCGGCCTTAGAATACATTTTAAGGAAAAGCGTGTATAAAATTAAAGTTGTAGCAAATAAAATCCTACAAATTTTACAATGGTTTAGTGTCAATTTGTGATTTTTCACATTAAAATTGATAAAAAAGTTGGCTTTTTTTAAGATTGTAGCCTTAGTATAGGCTACATTTAAAAATAAAAATGTGTAATCAGAGTTATAGAAAATTAAGAAACCTACAAATTTTGTTTCAAGTGTATTTTTCTTCAGAGAAAATTCCTCTTGATCTGAATAACGGATATACTCGTAGTTCTAAACGGAGGGTGTACTACCGGGTACCTCATTTCCTATAAGTGGAATTCCCCACCACCTGTTAAATTAAATATCGTATACGGAAATTGTGCGGCTCATTGTACTGTAGTGTAATAAAAATTAAAGACAACAAAAGATCCGAGTCACGGTAAATGCGGGATCGGTAAATCGAGGACCTACTTTATCAGTTAACATCTTTACATGTTATACACTCCCATTCAGGACTTTCCTGGATGTAAACAAAACAATCCATGACGAGAGAGAGAGTAAGAGAGCGAGAGAGTTTCGTCGAAAAGTTAGTGAACTACTAATGAACGACTCAGTGCCTGTAATGTAAATCCATTCAGTAAAATGAGTTGTAAACCAGATTTGAAATTTTTAGTGAGCTCAAAACTTAATGGCGAAATGGGACAAGAATTAATTTATTTCTGTCTACATATATATACGAGTATATTGTATTAAAATTTGTAGTCCATTTGACAATAAAATATTTATAATTCCATACATATGTATTAGTCTAATAATCATACGTAAAAGCTTCTATGTGTTGTTACATTTACCTTTTTGTCTTTAATGTATTTTAGTGTCAAATTTATTTCCTAAACCTGACACCAATGGAAATGGAATGGAAACATTCAGTATGTAGAGTTTCCATCTAATAATTTAAATCTAAATTTATAAGATCGTTTCATGACAAGTTAAATTCTGTTTTCCCTAATAAATATTGGTATACCTACTTTTGTTTTAAGTTAAGTTGGACTTTGCTTTTGACAAATCAACTCGTGTACTCGTTTAAATAAAACAAAAACTTTAATATAATTATTAGCAGAACTTTGGGTTATTTTAATGGACAGTTTGATATGCCACTAAACCTTCTGGTTCTACATTTATTTATAAGATGTTTGTGTTCTGTAATAGATTTGAGTCATCACTTAGCGTACCATTTTTTGTTTACCTCAATTTCAAATATTTGATAATCCCTTGAATCTAAAAATGCTAAATTTGTTTTGGTACAAAAACTACTCGTATTAATTTTATTATTGTGTTGTTGTTTAGGTTATCAGCTGAAAGGCTGGTTTAAACCTCTAGAGGCTTTACTAAGTAATAATAATAGTAATAATAATAATAATAATAAACTTTATTTTCATATTTTTCACAATAGTAACTCAAACACATTCTTTCCAAAAGCTAAAAATTCATTTACAACAATTTACAATGTACGAGGTGAAGGAAATTGACCTACCCAACTATGAATAAAAGCCACGTCCTAGGTAGGGTAGGTGTTCTTTAATTTAGGAATACTGTA